>CM076578.1:1094763215-1095247904 GCA_034641835.2 Pinus albicaulis
TTAAGAATTATTAGAGAATAGCGGCACCTCTAACGACATTACTGAAGAAATATGCCTTTTCTTGAACTCCATATTCATCTAGGGCCTTTGAACATCTTAAAGAGGCAATGTGCCAAGCACGGGTCTTAGCTATGCCAGACTTCAAACAAACTTTTATTATGGAATGTAATTCCTCGAGAAATGGAATTGGTGTTGTTTTAATAAAGAAGGAAGACACATTGCTTTTGAAATTATTCCAATCAAAATAAAGTATTTACACAAACCTATTTATGAGAAGGAAATGTTGGCAATAGATGCACTAAAGCAATGGATACCTTACCTGATGGGAAGACACTTCAAGGTAAAAACAAATCACGAAAGTCTTAAATAATTTTTGGAGCAAATATTAACTTCAGAAGAGCAACAAAAATGGGTCACAAAGATGTTAGGTTATGATTTTTAAATTACCTACAAAAAAGGAAGAAAAATGTTGTTGTAGATGCACTCTCAAGAAAGGATGAGGATTTGGAAGCATTACTTTTTGCCATTTATATTATCCAACATGATTGGATAACCAAAGAAACGGATGAATGGAAGAATGACGAAGTGATGTGAACACTCATTCAAAAATTGCAACAAGATACCAGCACATATGATACATTTATCTGGAAAAATGATTCGTTATGTTACAAAGATCACTTATATCTTTGTAAGAATTCCCAACTCAAGAAAAATATTATTTTGGAATCACACACCTCCCCCTTAGGAGGGCACTCAGGAATTCTAAAAAATTACCACAGGGTCGAGAAGGAATATTTTTCGGATGGTCGTAAATTTGAAATTCATATTTTTGTGGAAGAATGTTTCATTTGACAACAAAATAAAGTTGAGACAATTAAGACCCTGGGTCTATTACAACCTTTATAAATTCCAAGTCAGCATTGAGAGAATATCTCAATGGATTTTATCATAGGTTTACCCAAGTCTAAAGGAAATAGTGTCATCATGGTGGTAGTTGATAGAATTACCAAGTATGCACACTTTTGTGCATTAGTTCATCCTTTTAAATTCAATACTATTACTATTGCATTTATGGAAACAATTCAAAATCTACATGAAAACCAAAATATTATTGTAAGTGACATAGATCACATTTTCATAGGAAAAATTTGGAAGGA
Organism: Pinus albicaulis; assembly: GCA_034641835.2. Lineage (NCBI taxonomy): Eukaryota > Viridiplantae > Streptophyta > Pinopsida > Pinales > Pinaceae > Pinus > Pinus albicaulis. The sequence goes on from CM076578.1 coordinate 1,094,764,373, forward strand.
ATTATTTTCTCATCTTGATAATAAATTATCTGATATCTCATCTTATCATCCTACATATGATGAGTAAACTAAGCTAGTGAACAAATGTTTGGAAGCATATCTCCATTTCTTTGTATCTGGTAAACAAACATAATGGCTCAAGTGGTTACCTCTAGTTGAATGGTGGCATAACACTTCCTTCCATAATGCAGCAAAAATGACCCCATTTATGGAAATATATGGATATCATCCACCATGCATCACATCATCTTTAAGATTAAATTCTTTGGTTTAGGAAGTGGAAGATCACATCAAGATTCAACAAGTTCTCCAACTCTTAAAGGATAACCTCACTCTGGCGCAGAATCAAATGAAACAACAGGAATATCACCATCGCAGTGAAAGAAATTTTGATGTAGGCAACTGGGTATTATTATGGCTACAACCATACAAATAAGTGTCCCTCATGCAAGATAAGAAGTATATTAAATTATTATCTAAGTACTATGGTCCTTACAAGGTGTTGCAAAATATTGGTACTATGGCATACAAATTGGAGTTGTATGCATCTTCCCAAGTACACCCAGTTTTTGTTAGGGCCCTATATTTCTAGTGCAGTCCCTTATTGTTGCTACTGTAGCCCCCTTATTGTTATTTTTGCACCCATGTAGTCCCCATATTTTTATTATTGTGCCCTTACATTATTATTGTTAGTTCAGATAGGATTATATTGTGACCCCATAGACTCCTATATATAGAAAGGAGGTTTTTTCATTTGTGTCATCCAAGAATTTTTCATTTATGTAATGTAAAGGAGGTTTTCCCCTAGAAATGTTTGATTTCTAAGGTGTTGATTTCTCTTTTCTTATATTTTGGGAGTTGTTTATATCTTGGTTTGCAATATTTTTGGAGATATGATCTGTGGAAGTTAGGGTTTTTGTAGGCTCTTGAATTTCATCTCAAAGAGTTGGCCTTGGGAAAATCGTCATAACTCTCTCTCTCTCGGCATCGGATTGGAATTTTGTAAAAAGTGGCCGAAAGTACACAGACTTTAGTTTTGTGTGTATCAATTTCAGAGACGAAGAAGGAAACAGTGACACGTGGCATGTCATACAAGTTCCCTCTACTGAACTAGTCCATAATTAGGTCATTGTGGAAAATTAGGCATAACTTTGCCTTGAAGAATCCAAATCAAGTCTGACCTGTGGCATTGGAGAGAAGATTCAAATAGATACTAGAGGACCAAATATAAAATCTTGGGGATGAAAAATTGTAAATATACATCACTTTCACTATCGAGCTCCTAAAAATCGAGAAAAAGGTGTGGATTTATTCTTAAAATTGCATAAGTTTTTTTTGAAAAATCGGTTTGAAGTGATTCCAAGGGCATATTGAAGCATAGATACCAGTATTGGGTTCTAAAATGCCTCCTGAAAAGAATCAACACCCATTAAGCCCTCATAAGTCTCTACTATAACTCATGAAGAGGAAGAAACACAACATGATATATCAAAATTACAAGACCAACTGCAACAAATTTCGCTCTCGCAATGAGTAACAAAAAATGAAATGGATGGTTTGAAGAAAGGCGTGGAATATAAGATGCATGGTTTGAAGGTGTGGAAGCTAAAATGGATGGTTTGAAGAATGGCATGGAATATAAGATGGATGGTTTGAAGAATGTCATGGAAGCTAATATAGATGGCATGGAAGCTAATATGGATGGCGTGGAAGCTAAGATGGATGGTATAGAAGGAAACATGGATGGTTTAAAGAAAGGCGTGGAAGCTAAGAAGAATGGTTTGAAGAAAGGCATGGAAGCTAAGATGGATGGTTTGAAGAATGGCATGGAAGCTAATATAGATGGTGTGGAAGCTAATATGGATGGTATAGAAGGCAACATGGAATATTTGAAGAAAGACATGGAATTTTTGAAGAAAGTTTTAGTAAAGTTGTTACAAGAAAAGCTTCCTAATGGCGAAAAGGTAGTAGAGGAAACTCATGATGAGAACAAAAGAAATTTTAATAATGATTTCATAGACTCTAATTTTGGATTTAAGACCCACTGTATTCCAAAGATAGATATGAGGAATTTTGATGGCAAGGATACGATAACTTGGATACTACAAATGGAGCAATACTTTGAGCTCCATAATACACAAAACACGTAAAAGTTATGCATTGAAACTTTATATTTATAAAAAAAAAAGTTTTTATTGTATCAATGGATTTGTTCTCATAAACCACTGGTCACTTGGTCAATTTTTATGAAGGAAATGATAGCACTTTATGAGGATACAAAGAGCAACACCTTCTTTAGCCAATTGATAAATCTAAAACAAAAGGGTTCAATGATGGAGCACATTGAGGACTTCCAAAAATTGAATATAAGGGTAAATAATATTCCATATGAACATAGGATTGATGTCTTCATAGGGACTCTAAAGGATAACATCCAACATGAGGTTCTCCTTTGAAAACCTGATACATTGGAGAGGGAATTCAGGTTCGCAAGAAAAATTAAAAGAAAAATTATGGCAACAAGGAAGCCTACCACTCACAAATATAAAGATGGAATTGTTGTTACTTCTAGACTTCCACAACCTACAAGGTTGACACCACAAAAATTGGAAGAAAAAAGAGCAAAAGGTCTTTGCTATAGTTGAGATAGAAAATACTCTGAAGGTCATAAGTGTGTTGATAATAAATTATTTAACATAGATTGTGAAGAGGAATAAAAGGAACAATAAACTTCAAAAGAAGAGGATATACACCAGGAAACAACCCTGGAGGAAGAAGAAATGAATCCAACCATATCATGTAATACATTGGGAGCAATTACCACTCCTCAAACTCGAAATATATAAGGACATATCAAGAAGAAAAATGTAATAGTGCTTATTGGTTTGGGTAGTACCCATAATTTTATTCATTGTAAGGTAGCCAAAGAATTGAATTTCTTCCTATACCTAGCACTAGAGTGTCAAGTGATGGTGGAAAATGGAGGAAATATAAATTCCTCTGGAAAGTGCCATAATATCAAGCTAACCATAGGTGAATATTTACTGAATAGCCCAATGCTTTCCATTCCAATGGGTGTTGTCGATGTTGTACTACAAGTACAATGGTTACAATATTTGGGGACTGTAGCTTAATTTTCAAGAAATTTTCTTGAAAAAAAAATCGGAAGGAAAGGAATTTATATTACGGGGTATCACGGGGAAGTCAAGAAAGAAAATAAGCTCTAATGTCACGAAAAATCTTCTGAAGAAATAACGGTGAGGCATCATTACACAATTATGCTCACTAGAAGTTCCAACATCAAAATCATCTATTTCTCTAGATATCCAAAAAGTCTTAGGCAATCATTCCAATGTGTTTGAAACTCCCAAAGGACTCACACCTATTCATGATCATGATCATGCTATTCATTTGATTCCAGGAAGGTTTCCCCCAAACATCAGGCCTTACAGATATCCTTATGTCCAAAAGAGCGAAATTGAACGTATGATTGTAGAAATGCTAGAGGCTAGTATAATTCAACCTTAGTCAAAGTTCTTTGTCTGCTCCAGTAGTATTAGTGCACAATAAGGATGGATCATGGTCCATGTTTCCAGATTATAGGGAGCTCAATAAGCTCATTATTAAAGATAAATTTCCCATTCCCGTGATTGACAAATTATTGGATGAATTACATGCAGAAATTTATTTCACTAAGTTGGATCTCCATTAAAGATATCATCAAATTAGAATTAAGATTGAAGACATTCTTAAAATAGCATTTTGAACTCATGAGAGTAATTATGAGTTTTTTTTCATGCCTTTTGGACTTATGATTGCACCTTCTACATTTCAAGGGTTGATGAATTCCATTTTCAAACCCTTCCTTAGAAAATTTGTTTTAGTATTTTTTGATGATATGCTAATCTACAGCAGGTCTTGAAAGGATCATGCCCAACATGTTCACAAGGTGCTCAAACTATTGGAGGAGAAACAATTATATGCAAAAACCTCCAAAAAAAATTTTGGAGTACAAGAGGTGGAATATCTGGGAAATATTGTATCTCAGGAGGGTGTTAATTTAGACCCTAACAAAATTAAAGCTGCTAAGGAATGGAAATTCCCCACAACCATAAAGTATTTGCGAGGATTTCTCGGGTTAACAAGGTATTATCGCAAGTTTGTTAAGAATTATGGGAGAATAGCAACACCTATAACAACATTATTGAAGAAAGATGCATTTTCATGGACTCCTGAAGTAGCTAAGACCTTTGAACATCTTAAAGAGGAAATGTGCCTAGCATTGGTCTTAGCTACGCCAGACTTCACAAAAACCTTTATTGTAGAATGTGATGCCTCAGGAAATGGAATTGGTGTTGTTTTAATGCAAGAAGGAAGACCCATTTCTTTTGAAAGTTGTCCAATCAAAGAAAATTATTTACAAAATCTATCTTTGAGAAGGAAATGTTGACAATACTACATGCATTAAAGAGATGGTGACCTTACCTAATGGGAAGACACTTCAAGGTAAAAAATGATCATGATAGTATTAAATACTTTTTGGAACAAATATTGTCTTCATAAGGGAAGCAAAAAAGGGTCACAAAGATGTTGGGTTATGGCTTTGAAATCATCTTTAAAAAATGGAAGCTAAATGTTGTTGCAGAAGCACTCTCAAGAAAGGATGAGGATGTGGAACCATTGCTTTGTGCATTTATATTATCCAACAAGATGGGATAACCGAAGTAAGGGAGGAATGGAAGAATGATGAAGAAGTATGGACACTCATTCAAAATTTGCAGCAAGATCCCAGTACATCTGATACATTTAGTTGGAAAAATGATTCCTTATGGTACAAAGATCGCTTATATATTTGTAAGAATTGCCAACTAAAACAAAATATTATTTTGGAATTGTACACCTCTCACTTAGGAGGACACTCGGGATTTTTAAAAACTTACCACAGGGTTAAGAAAGAATTTTTTTGGGATGGCCTTAAATCTGATATTCAAAATTTTGTGGCAGAATGTTTAGTTTTCGAGCAAAATAAAGTTGAGACAATTAATACCTCGAGTGTGCTACATCCTTTATCCATTCCAAATCAATGTTGGGAGGAGGTTTCAATGGATTTTATCACAGGTTTACCTAAGTCCAAAGGAAATAATGTCATCAAGGTGGTAGTTGTTAGGCTTACCAAGTATGCACACTTTTCTGCATTATCTCATCCATTTAAAGTGAGTACAGTTGCTACTACATTTAGGGAAACAATTAAAAAGCTACATGGAAACCCAAAGATTATTGTAAGCGATAGAGATCTAATTTTCACTGGAAATTTTTGGACGGAATTATTTTATTTGTTGGGTACTCAACTAACTCATAGCTCATCTTATCATCCTTAATCTTATGGGAAAACTGATATAGTGAACAAATGTTTGGAAGAATATCTTTGTTGCTTTGTATCTGATAAACAAACACAATGGGTCAATTGGTTACCTATGGTTGAATGGTGGTATAACACTTCCTTCCACACTTGAGAAAAAATGACCCCATTTATGGCACTTTATAGATATCATCTGCCATCCATCACGTCATCTTTAAGAGAAAATTCTAAGGTTCAAGCAGTGGAATATCACATCGAACATCAATAGCAAGTTCTTCGACTCTTAAAGGATAACATAAATTTGGCACAGAATAGAATGAAACAACATGAAAATCAACATCGCAACGAGAGAATTTTTGATGTAGGCAACTAGGTATTTTACGGCTACAACCATACAAACAAATGTCCCTCAAGAAATCTAGAAGGATGATAAATTATCACCAAAGTACTATGGTCCTTACAAGGGGTTGCAAAATATTGGTACTATGGCATACAAATTGGAGATTCCTGTATCTTCCTGAGTGCACCCAGTTTTCCATGTTTCATGCTTAAAGAAGGTTATAGGTGACAAAACTCTGGTTCAAAAATATTTCCAGAACTTGATGAGGAAGGAAAAATCATATTGGAACCAGAAGCAGTCATGGAAACAAGAACTAGACAGCTATGAAATCGATCAATTTCATAGTATCTCATCAAGTGGTAGAACTTACCCACTTAATATTCCACATGGGAGGATGAGAATTTTATATAGAAGCATCCAGAAGTACTCAAACGTTGAGGAAAAAAAAAATTTGAAGGAGAAGGGCATGTTAGGGCCCCATATTACTAGTGTAGTCCCTTATTGTTGTTAGTGTAGCCCCATTATTGTTATTTTTGTACCCATATAGTCCCCATATTGTGATTATTGTGCCCTTACATTATTATTGTTAGGTCGGCTAGGATTATATTGTGACCCCATGGACTCCTATATATAGAAAGGAGGTTTTTTCATTTGTGTCATCCAAGTATTTTTCATTTATGTAAAGTTTCCCCCTCGAAGTGGTTGATTTCTAAGGCGTTGATCTCTCTTTTCTTCTATTTTGGGAGATGGTTTCATAATAGTTTTCCATGTTTCGTGCTTAAATAAGGTTATTGGTTACAAACTCCCAGTTCAAATAGTGTTACCATAACTTGATTAATAAGGAAAAATCATCTTTTACCCTCAAGAAGTCATGGAAACAAGAACCCAACAGCTACAAAATTGATTAATTTTAGAGTATCTCTTTAAGTGGAAGAACTTTCCCATTGAAGATTCCAAATGCGAGGATGATAATTATATACAGAGCATCTGGAACTACTCAATCATTGAGTATGGAAATTTTTTGAAGGAGAGGGGCATGTTAGGTCCTATAATACTAGTGTATTCCCCTTATTTTTATTGTTATTTTATCCCCCTATATTTATTTATTTTCCCATGTATCCCCCATGTTTTTATTATTGTGCCCCATAAAATCCCACTATTGTTATTATTGTTCCCTTAAATTATTATTTTCATGTAGGATCTTATTATATTGCGACCCCTTAGACTCTTATATATACCAAGGAATTATTATCCTTTATATCATCCAAGAATTTTTCATTTATGTAATTTAAAGGAGGTTTCCCCCTCGAAGAGGGTAAATTTTAGTTCAATGGTCTATATTTTCTTATATTTTGTGATTTTGTTACATAACAGAGCTTCCCTTCATTCTTATGATTGTTCCCTTCACCCTTGATTTCTCTCTCTCCCTTTGCTTGAGCACATAGTGCATCTTGAAGCCTCACAGAGTCTCAACTCTTCATTGTTGCTCCGACATGCAACCTCCTTTGTTTTGATGCATTTTTACTTCAAAAAAATTGTTTAGTCATGCCTATGGAAGGTGTATGCTCACATCTACATCCGGTTTTCCATTAAACAATATTTTTTGAACCATTAATTGTAATAGATAAAGTATTTATTAAAGCTAATATTTGGTCGTTATGAGTGTACTTCCACGTCCAATTGTTCTAGATTCAAGTCCCGTTACACTCTCATCATTTTTTGGAACAATTCCTCCCACTACCTATCGTGTGACATCAAAATAAGTTTTATAAACGAGTATTGAAGAGATAATGGAAGTTTCAAATCCTACAGTCCCCGTCCTTTCAGATACCATTAGGGGAATTTTGAGGTCTAAATTAGGCCTCCTAAGAAAAATGTACAACAAAAATAAACTTTATAAGAACCAATAGGATTCAAGATGATGATGTCAACCATGGGGGATAATTAACCATTTTTTAAGTTAAAAGGTAAAATATTTTAAAATAATAAAACTACTTTTTCAACTCGTATTTTCAACTTATCTCCTAAATTTTTTACTCAAATTTCGAGTGGGAGTACTAGTTAGATGCAAAGTTTAATTCCTCATCCAAGAATTACCCATGTTGCATACTTTTGATGGACCATGCTACACGAAAAATAAGAAATACATGAAAAAATATGATTTCAATCACGTGTTTCATGTATTTCTTATTTTTCGTGTAGTAGGGTCCATCAAAAGTATGCAACATGGGTACTCCTTGGATGAGAAATTAAATTTTGCATCCAACGAGTACTCACGCTCGAAATGTGAGTAAAAACTTTGGGAGATAAGTTGAAAATATGAGTTGAAAAAGTAGTTTTTTCTTTTTTCCCTTTAAAATTTGACGATGTAATCAAATCTTATTTTACTATTTCCACTATTATTTTATAATTTCCTTAGGAGGCCCATTTTAGACCTCAAAATTCCCCTAATGAAAGTTCTTTATATATAAATATGTTGAAGTCCCACGGAAGGACATCAAAGAAACATTCATGAAAAAATATTTTCCTCAATATTTGCAGGACGAGGAAGCTTACATCAACATCAAGAAGTCTCGTATACACAGGATTGCATGTAATTTTCTCGTTATTACTTGTATAGAGGCCATTGAGTGGATCTTAGCTCATATGGATGATGTAAAATTTGGTTCTACATAATGGGAGTGGTGGTGAGCTTGCTACCTACTATTCACAGGACATACATACTTATTACAATATGTTGAGACCCAAAGAATATGCCAAGACTGCATTCTATGTACAAATTATTATGTATATTTGAAACCGCTCATGAAATTTTAAACAAAATCACAAGATACAAACCTACTCTACTACTCTATGGAATTCAATTCACAATTTAGAACATCAATCGCAAACATGCAATGAGAAATAACACACATGCACATATTTTTTTTCCAAGGAAAGCAATCTGCTAAAAACTCCAATGCATGCTTGCATTAATCTGATGAATAGATATGTATTACAATTTATTTGTTCAACTGAGCACAACCTGCAAGTGAATAACCTATCTATCTTCTCACTAAAAATATATAACCCACACTTAATCAATTTTTTCCTCTTCTTGAGCCCCTATTTCCTTGTCTAATTCCTTGAGAAATTAGACCCTTAATATTTAGGAAATTCCTCCAAAGTGATTGAGAAATTTCTAAGGTTGATCATCCAACTGCATGCAACACCTGTACAATCAAGACTAGTCTACAACTAATATTACATTTCTTTGGAATCTCCACCATAGTTGGGGAACTCAAATTATATGCAAGCACTATCTATTTTTCATTGATTGATCAGTTAACTCGATGATCACTAAGTTTGACTGAAGTCCCACTGCACAACTGACCTTCCACTAGTTCCTCCAATAGTTAGAACTATTTTAACTGAAAACAACTTGAAATAACTTACCTTAATCTCTATAAATTAGCAATCACACATGCTTAACTGAACTCTAACTCATCCAACCTAAATGTAGTGAGCTAACTAGTTGACAAGATCCATGTCACACAAGTTAACTCCATCTAGGTCATTTGTTGATGCGGAAATTTGAATTTTTCTAAATTTAATCAAGGAAAAATAAAATTGATAATTTCTTGATGAATTTTCAACACCATATTAGCAAGAAAGATATTATCAACCACCCCTATCCTACACCTGTGGAACTTGAACTTCCCTCTTGAAGAGGCCTTTGCCAAAATTTCATAATCTTCTTCTGACGAAATGTATTGTAGCAACATTTTCTGCCTCTGCACACAGTCCCGTAAATGGTGATACTAGATATTTATATGCTTGGATCAATCGTGAAATACCAGGTTCTAAGGGAGCTTGATGGAACTCTAATTATTATAGTAGACCATAGTTGGATTCATCATCTAACTAAATAGCCCCACAAGTATCTTTCTCATCCATATCACCTCACATGCTACTTGACTTGTAACCATGTATTATGCTTTTGTCGAGATGAGTGCCAAATTTCTTTTCTTCTCGTTGTATTAGGAAACAATTTCGGACCCAAGACTGAAAATTCCACCTAATGTGCTATTTCGGTCTAATGGACTCCCCACCCAATTTGCATCTTTTAATCCACATAGCTTCACTCCCTTTGTGTGTCTATACCATCATCCAAACTAGGTAGAGCCTTTGAGGTACCATAAAACATGCTTAGTTCCCTTCCAATATAATTTGGTTGGCCTGACGATAGCTTGGCTCAGCCGGTTGACTGCATAGCACATATCTAGTCATGTATTAACAAGATACATTAGTGAACCCACTAGTTTCCAATAAATGGTAGTGTTCAACCTCAGAATTGTCCTTTCTCTTACATCCTTTCTGATCATTTTTCCTTACCTTTTCATAAATCCATACACTCCAATCAATGATAAATGTCATGTTTTATCTCAGGGAATGCATTTCAATGATTTCTATGTTATATTTTGATGTTCTTGTAATTTGAATATATTTTTGTAACTCAGCTATAGAACGCAGCCTATTCTATAGCTAATTATTATTTCCGTAGCTACTTTTATAGTTTTATACGTTCCGAGGAGCTAATAAAGGAACGAGCCACATGGGCATCTCCACAATTATCCATATATGGATTTCATCCTATCCACTTGGTCGAAATTATAGAAATTATATAACTAATGTGTTATACATCCAAGATTCTCCTAATCACACACTATTTCAACTTCATGCACAATACAGAATCTCTTCTACTATTGATCATCATATGCGGAAATTAAATCAATTGCATGCACACATTGAAACCATAAAAATTCACACATATGAACATAGTGTTTTAACGGGAAAGCCTGAAGCTAAAAACCCCAACTATCTGTATATAATATATGTCATAGAGATCATGTAACAATCCTCATACAAAGCTTCTCACAAGCTCTCAATACAATACAATCGCTACACACTAATCAGGTCCTGAACTAGCAAATCCATGCACCGATCTTTGCCACCTGCTAGCCTGCCTCTACTGCGCAATCCCTACTGAAGAATGGCTCTAAATGAACTTGAATTGGTCCAGCATTGCTTACGCAATCATCATTGGCATATCCAATCACTGTGTGTTGTAAATCATGCAACACTATAGTCACAACTGATAGTCAACCTGCTCTTTCACCTACCTCTCCACTGGTCTCCACTGAAACTGTCCATGCACTGTAGTTAACTGATGTATTCTTTAGTTGATTAATGAGTTAATAATTATTGAATTAATTAATAATTAATTCACACCACTCTCACTAGTGTATCAATTAGTTAGACTAGATACAACTAGCTCAACTGTGTCTAACTGAGTTAAACTGAACACAACTCCACCAACTACTTCTCCAACTCCACCAAACTCTGTCACATGAGTTCTAACTAAAGTCTCCATGCAATAGCTCCACTTAACCCTCAAGAATAGAGTAATTCCTTCTATCAGCTCCTGTGCCACTTCTGTGCACTTAACTGAAGTGCTCCAATAGAATAAGTTAATGTTTAGAGTCCAAATATTATTAAGAGCTAATAATATTCAACATATCTATTTTTAGACTGGCAATCTAAAAATAGATTCCACCCAACATGTCTAAAAATAGAAGTCCATCTATTTTTTTTCAACTTAACCAACCATCCACAAATAGCATCCTGCAACTCATAGAATATGATCGACATGTCTAAAAATAGACATAGTCTAAAAGTAGACTTGCGCCAAAAATAGCCTGCGGGCCCACTTAGTGAAGGCGACTCTTTTCAATAAGCTCATCATCTTGTTGCAATCTCAATAGAAATCGACAAAAAAGAGTGCCTATAATCATGGTCAAAGTCTTGTAAAAGGACAAACCGAGAGTGAAGAACTCTTGATTTTCTCTGACGTATAAAATCAAGAGTTAACAAGTTAGAATTTACTTCTATGTTTTGGTTTCAATCACCATCTATAGGCGGAATTAGCTCCCCATAGTTACATTCTATTTTTTTTAAATACCGGCTGTGCAAAGGCCAAAGACAGTGTTAATTTTCTGAAAATGTTGTGTATGCTTTAGACTCTGTTCTTTTCATAATACAAAGATTGTGTTCGTGGTTCCAGTTTCTCCTTAATGCACGTATAGTTAGCTAGGATCTCAACCTATTCTATCACAGAGGGCCCCTGCACAGGAGGAGGTTTTTCATTATTTGTTTTAGTTAATTTTGTTTTCTCTATTTTTATCAATTCACAAGTAGGTTAATATTGCATTGCAACTTTTAGATTAATATCATAGATTCAATTTATGAATGTTATCTTAGCATTAAATTTAGAATGACTTTGTAATATTTGCTTTCCTAGAACATCTCAAGAAGGTAGATTCTTCTATTTTCCAATTGGATTATGTTTGAGGTAATAGAACTCATAGTTGTTTAGTTTCCTTTCATGTTCTTACACTACTTTCTTAGATCAGATCCTCAATTACATGTATAATTGGATGCTTTTAAATCATACCAAGACAGTGAATCTGTCATACTTTCAAATTGGATGCTTGAGTGTTTAACCTATGAAATAATTGAGTTTTCCTTTACATGCCTTTAAATAGATTTCCTAGATTAAGATCCTCAGTTAAGTGTATAATTGAATGCTTGTAAATCATGCCAAGAAGGTAACTCTGTTATACTTCCAAATTATATGCTTGAGTGTTTAACCTATACAGTAATTGAGTTTTTCCTTACATGTTATTTAAATTCTTTCCTAGATTAAATTTTCAAAACTAAAGTGTAATCGATTGCATGTAAATCATGTTAAGAGGGTGACTATGTCATACTTCCATATTGAATGCTTGGGTAATTGATCATACAATAGTTTCTTTTTCCTTTTAATGTGCTTTCATTTAGATTAGCATTGCAAATTTAATTCTCAATCATAAGATTCATATTTCAATCCATTGAGTAGATAGATTGGAATTAACTTCAATTTTCAAAAAGACTCAAAGTCATTAGAATAGATACTTTGTTTTTAGATCAGATTCTAACCATCTAAATTTTGATTCATTTTTATGAAAATTAGAATAGTTCAAGAACACTTCCTTTTCTTTCTTCTTTCAAAGTTAGTTTTACACTCTTAACTTTCACCAGATTCAGTGAATTCATTTCATAGTTTTCATTTCTTAAAATTAACATTTAGACATAAAGAAAAAAATCCCCCAAAACAACATAAAAATACATACAACGAAGCAAGAATAAGGTTAACTAAGCACATATAGTTCACCACACTTCATCAGATTACTAACCTCAGTTTATAATTTATGTTGAAAAATTTAAGACATTAAATTGGCTAAACATTTTAGCGTCGTTGCCAGAAAACTGTAATTAGGTAACCTCATTTCTTACATATAAAAAAAATGATATAGGTAGAGAAAGAGATTCTAGGGGTAAATTCATAGCTAGAGGCGGAAGTTTAATTCCAACAACACCACTCACTCCACCTAGACCACGTAGTGATACACCACCATCTCAAACTCATATTCCATACTTCACTAGACATATACTTCCTGAAGTCCTAAGGTCAGAAATCCAATTAGGAGGATCTCCTACTTCACCCACTGAGGCAGTCTTAGAGGAAGAAGATCCTAGATCTCCAACAAAAGGAGTAACCTTTTTCACCTTTACAAGGAAACACATTCTAGCTAAAGAGTTAGAAATTCTTAATGGAGAAGAGGAAGAAGAACCTTTCTTCAATATCCCATTAATATAAGAACCTGAGGAAGAGAAATTAACTTTACAGATAGAACCTTATATTAGCTCTGGGGAATCTATAATGGTAGGAAGAGGAGAAGGAGAAATTCTAGATGGAGAAAATTTATTGTTTGGAGGAGGAAGAGGTGGAGGACGAGGTAGAGGGAACGAAGGAGGAGGTAGAAGAGGAGAAGAAAATAGAAGAAATAGGGAAAATGATAATTCTTTTGGATTTCCTATAATTGATGGGGACACAAATGCCACAATGAAAAATATTCCACCCTCTGTTCTTCCAAATTTCCATGGATTAAAGAGTGAAAATCCTGAAACCTTTTTGTTTGAATTTGAAGTTTTGTGTAGATCTTATGATTACTTACAAGACTCTCAAAAACTTAAGCTATTTCCTTCAACACTGAAAGGAACAACTTTAAAATGGTTCATGGGTTTAGTCACACAGTCTATTAGGACATGGAATGAAATGAAAAGAGCATTTTTAGAGAGATATTTGGATTATTGCATACCCATTAATCATAAGAACGAAGTATTCAAAATGATGCAAAGAGAGGATGAGAATTTGGAAGATCTAATTGAAAGATTCAATTATAACATAAAAAGATCTCAAATGGATAATTTAGATCAAGATACTTTAAAATATCTTTTGTTAAAAGCCATTAGAGATGAGTGGATAGATATTCTCAACATGATGGGAAAGGTAGATATCTCTCAACTCCCATTACCTAACATTCTTGAATTATGTATTCATCTCTCAAGGGGGAAATAAAACACTGGGAAAAATCCAAGAGATCCTTCTCTTGCTAGAGTGAATAAATCTACAATTGGAACCGTAAGTAGGGAAAAAAATGGAAATATGCTTGATGAATTTAAAACAGACATTTTAGGGAGTATTAATGAATAGATAGACACCTTTAAATTACAAAACAAGCAGAAAACTGAAATGGATGCCTTAGCTATTTTCTGTCCTAAATGCAGAAAGAAACATGCTTTAAGAGAATGTCCTCTTGATGCAAAATTCATAGAGACCTGTGTGATTTGTTCAAAAAATTATGAAACTAAGAGTTTCCCTTCAATTCTAGGTCTTAAGGTTTTTTTTCAAGAACTAACTTAAAATCCAGCAGAATATCTTTTCTTTGTCTCTAGAAGACCATGGCAGGGGCCACAAACTCAAGGTTTTAACAACCAAATGTATTAGTAGCCCCCAACAAATAATTAGAATTCTTGGCAACAACCTTGGTACCAACCTCAATCTTAGGCACAAGGAATGCAAAATCCCTTTGGTAGATACTCTCAATACTACCAATATCCTCCATCCTATCCAAACTATCCTCCCCAACAAATTCCTCAACAAAATCAACAACCTCAACTTCAAAAAAAAAATCCACAACTTTCATTACCATTTCCACAAAGACCAAATCAACTACATGTCCAACCATTGCCAAACCCCAATAACAAAAATCCTCAAAATGCCTACATTATAGAAGGAAAAAAATTTCCAACTTACATGATTACTCAACTAGATCTTAATGATGTTCAACTTAGATCTGGTAGAATATTAGAGAGGAAATATATTTTTGTAGTTATTCAAGAACAAGATAATTTTGAGGAAGATTCTCTATAGCCAAATCAAAGTTTTGAAGAAGGAACATCTCTTAAAAACCATAATACTAAAAATGAAAAACAAAAAGAACCAATAAACTCAACTCCTATCATAGAGCAACCATCAGTATCTATTTCTAACCCTCCTTTTCCTGAAAGATTACAAGTTGATAGAGGGGTAGAAAAACCTATCATGTTGCCTAATTATGATTTTCTAGATGAACTGAAAAATTTCTATATCAAAATTCCTTTGCTAGAGGCCATTAAAGAGATTTCAATTCTAGCCAAGACAATAAAAGAGTTAATCATGAAGAAACCAGGAAGAAAAATAAAAGAAATAAAAATAATTCAACTAGTAGGAAAAATTGCAGACATTATGATGGGAAAAAATGCCATACACAAATATTTAGATCCAAGAATTCCAGTAGTAAAAACACATATCAATGGTATTGAAATTCCAAATATATTGGTTGATTTAGGAGCAACTATAAACATCATGAGCAAAAAAACCATGGAACAACTCAAGCTTCCTAATCTTCAGTATACACCTACATTACTGCAATTAGCAGAGAGATCTGTAATCAAGCTAGATGGTTTATTAGAATATATCTCAGTATCCTTAGATTCTTGGGAGTATCCTGTTGATTTTATGATTTTAACTCCCAAGAATAATCTAGGAGGACATCCACTAATATTAGGAAGACCTTGGTTGGCTACATTTGATGCTTTCATTAGTTGTAGATCTAATGACATGTCTATAACTTATGGTAACTCAACAAAGAAATTCACTCTTATCCTCCAGCAAAAAAAATCACAGAATTAGAAGATGAAGAATGGATTGATGATGGCAATGATATACAACCTCTCTTTACTATTTCAAGCATTATTGAAGATATTCAAATATTAAATTCAATAGAAAACTTTGAATCATCTTCAAAATATGAACATGATCAATTTCAAGAACAATGCAATATTGAATACTTTTCGTCCAGGCAGATGATTCTATACTCTATGCAAGAGTTTGGTAACTCTACAGTTGAAATATTCCTAGGAAAATCTTTAAACATAAACAAAAACTTGGAAAGACTACAACAAGAAAATTTAATCAAAACATTACAACAACATTCTTCTACATATGCATGGGAATACACTGACATGAAAGGAATTAATCCTAAGACTTGTATACATCACATCTACATTGAGGAAGATTGTAAACCTATCATACAACCTCAAAGAAAGATGAATCCAAATCTTAGGGAAATTGTGAAAGAATAATTGCAAAAATTGTTGAATGTAAACTTCATTTACCCAATTTTAGACAGTCAATGGGTTTCTCCCTTAGTGATTGAACCTAAAAATAATAGTAAGAGGAGGGTATGCATTGACTATCAAGAGTTGAATAAAGCTACCCTAAAATATCATTTTCCTTTACCTTTTATAGATCAAGTATTGGATACTTTAGCAGGTAAGAAGTATTTCTCATTCTTGGATGGTTTTAGTGGTTACAATCAGATCCAAGTAGCACCTGAAGACCAAGATAAAACAACATTCACCTTTCCATGGGGAACTTATTCCTACCGAGTACTTCCTTTTGGTTTGTGTAATGCACCTGCAACATTCCAAAGGGAAGTACTAGGAATTTTTTCTGATCTAATACATGATTGTGTAAAGGTATATATGGATGATTTTACAGTTTATGGGAATTCATTTGACGAAGCTTTAGAGAATTTGGAAAAGGTTCTTAAAATATTTAAAGAAGAAAATCTTTCATTAAGTCATGAAAAATGTTTTATGATTTTTACTGAAGGAATTGTTTTAGGACATCACATTTCAGGAGATGGAATTAAATTCGACACATCTAAAGTTGAATTCATCTCCAAATTATCAATTCCAAGTTGTCAAAAGGATGTTAGAAGTTTTCTAGGATTCACAGGGTATTATAGAATTTTCATAGAAAATTTCACTAAAATGGCATCGCCACTCTTCAATTTACTTACCAAATGTTGTGAATTCATTTTGAATCCTGATTGCCAATTGGAATTTGAAACTTTAAAAAGAAAAATTTCTTAAGCACCCAACTTAAGAGGTCCAAATTGGAAACTGCCTTTTCATATTTCAAAAAATGCTTCAAATACAGATCTTGGAGTTGTATTAGGACAAAAATATTTGATCCCCTATGCCATCTATTACACAAGAAAAAATTTGACTCTTGTTGAGTTAAATTACACTGTAAATGAAAAAATAATTCTTATTTGTTATCCATGCTATCAATAAATTTAGACATTATATCACCGGCTATGAAACCTTCATTCATACAGATCACTCTGTAATTATATATTTAATGAATAAATCTGTTACTAATGGCAGAGTCACAAGATGGTTATTACTCCTGCAAGAATTTAATATCACCATTCTATACCAACCTGGAAAACAAAACACAGTTGTTGATTTCTTGTCTAGAAGTAAAAATGTCAAAAATGATACTCCGATTGAGGATACTTTTCTTGATGAATATCTTTTTGCAATAACTACTAAAACTCCTTAGTTTTCATATATTTCTAATTACTTAGTCACGGGAAAGTTGGTTGCACACTTGTTTCCTAGAGAGAAAAGAAGAATTATTCAAACAAGTGCACTTTACTCATGGATTAATGATGAATTGTATAAAATAGGTCCAGATCTCATTATCATAAGATGTGTTCGTGAAGATGAAATGCCTGAGATTCTTAAGGCATTCCATGATGAACCCTGTGGTGTACACTTTGCTAATAAGAAGACAACCTACAAAATCCTTCATTTATGATATTTTTGGCCATCCATATTTAAAGATACCAAGGAGTATGTCAAAAGGTGTGACAGATGTCAAAGAATGGGGAAACTTGTTCCTACTGATGAAATGTCATTACAACCTTAGGTACTCATCGAACCATTTGAAAAATGGGCCTTGGATTTTGTTTGACCAATCAACCCACCATCTAATCAAAAGAAATATATTCTGGTATGTATTGATTATGTCATTAAATGGGTATAGGCTAAAGCACTTTCTTTAGCTAATGAAAATGTTATAGTTAAATTTAGTTTTGAGGATATATTAACTCGTTTTGGTGTCCCAAGAGAAATTGTGACAGATCAAGGATCCCATTTTACATCCAAGTTGGTGGAAAATATTGTGGAGAACTACAAGATCAAGCACAGAAAATCCACTCATTATCATCCACGAGAAAATGGTCAAGTGGAGTCTATCAATAAAGTGATCAAAGGAATTCTCACTAAGACTGTACATCTACACATAAGAGATTGGGCAGAGAGGCCTCCTAAGGCCTTATGGGCCTACTGGACCACATGGAGGAATATAATAGGACATACTCCCTATGAACTTGTTTATGGGAAGCAAGTAATATTTCCTATAGAATTTCAGATCCAAACCTTCAAGATGGCAGTCCAATTGGGGCTTGACTTATCAGAAGCTTAGAAACATAGATTGGAGCAACTTAATGAGCTTGATGAAATCAGGCAAGATGCAAGTCAAAGAACCAGTATAATCCAGCAGCAAAGGTCCAAATGGCATGATAAATATATCAAGGAGAAAAAGTTTCAAGCATAGGATTGGGAAATTTTGTTCAATTCAAATTTAAAATACTTTCAAGGAAAGTTTCAGACTCATTCTCTTCGGCCTTATGAGATTGAAAAAGTATTTGACAATGGAGCATTCAGGATAAGGAAAAATGATGAAGAAAAGGTACCACTTCTTTTGAATGGACATCGATTAAATTCTATCATAAAACAATTTAAAGAGAAGAGTTTATCAAAATTTTCCAAGATAATACTAATATGGAGTTAGTGAAGAAGAATCCTTCTTCTTCCCCAACTTATTTTTTCTATTTTTCCTATCTAAAAGAAAAGAAGAAAAAAAAAAATATATATATATATAGAATAAATAATATATATATATATATATATTACTCAAAAATAATAATAATAATAATAATTGTATAAGTGTGAAAACCAATCATTGAATGGCATCCTTGTACAGAAAATATAAGATGAAAATCAGAAGTTCTGACATCTTATATTTTCCATTCCATTTCTAAAAATCCAAAAAAAAATCTTTGTTCTCTTTCTTTTCTAAAAATAAATAAAAAGTAGTACAAAACTACTTCCATTCTGTAGCTGACATTCCATTCTGCAGCTGATTGCACATTCTACAGCTCTGTCACATTTTTACAACCTACTGAAGTAAGAATAATGAGAACGGGAAATTGAATAATACCATTTGAAGATCATCATGCTAAAGGATACCTGAAGAATCAACATCAAGGAAATAGCAATAAAAGGTTAGTTCTAAAGGTAAGTTACATAAATTTATTTAAATAACAAGGTCAAAAACATTAGCATGTATAATGTAGATGATCACATGCTGCCTCAACATGTCATCATTTGATTTGATTTGGACTCATATCATGTCATATATCAGCCACATCATCTGCATCATGTTTCATAACGGTCCACAACGAACTCCCTCGTTTATGATTAAACAGTCATATCTTGTTGTCGTAACCTATCCATATATGCTTCTTAAAACCCCATCAAATATCCATCTCATTCATTCCTACAAACCCTCGATGTCCTTCATCAGATCCACAACTCAATTCACTTCATACAGAGAAGGATATTCCTAGAGGCTAGACTCTTCATGACAAAAGACATGGGTTTGATAGTCAGGACTGAGCCGGTAGGAGCTAAATACATGGAGGGTTATCCTCATATCAAGGAGATGTTACAGAAGGCTAAGTGGCTCAATTTTATAGAGAAAATTGATGGTTTCCACAAAGAGATCACTAAGTATTTTGTGAGGTATTTTGATGGAACAAAAGTCGAAATAGGAGACATCAAATTTTTAGTGACCGAGGAATTCATAGCTGAAGCCACATAGCTCCCAAGAGTTGGTGAAAGGTGGTTCAAAAACAAATAATTTCATAGTGAATCATGGAGAGTTGTCCTCAAAAATCCGAGTATGGATACTTATTTTTACAGAAAGGGAATTCCTAGCTCAGCACTCAAGAACAAATGGAGGAACATGCTTTTCATTTTGCAGAAGTTTATCACTTGTGAAGGTAGATTTGGCTGCATGTATGTGTATCATATTTGGTTTTCGATGATTTTTTTAGAGGATGGTGAAATAAATCTTCCTTTCTTTTTACTTAATAAATTAAAAATAATGTCTACAAATGTACAGAAGAGAATTTAGTTTATAGAAAAAACTATGAACCATCATGGGTTGGTAAAAACACTTCTTGAATTTCATTTGAAAATTATAGGAGATTGTTGGGAGAATTTTTTTATCAGAAGCCATTTTTAAGATGAGCCGGAGCATCCTAAGGAAGACAAGACTAGGAAAAGTAGCAGAAAGAAAATTGATATAAACATTGAAAACAAACCTGCACCTCCACTACAGCAAAGTGATGAGGAACTCACCCTTGCAGAACTAATGAGGAACAAGAAGCAAGGTGAAGTTAAGACGGGAGGTAAAATAGAAAAGAAGAGCAAGGTTACAAGTGAAGAAAACTTAAACCCTCTACAACCGAGGAGGAGATCTAGACTCTTAGGGTCAATTAAGAAGACACTACCACAAGAGACAGAGTTTTTGAATTTAGAGGAAGTACCTCCAGTACCATCTCCCATCAATATCTCTCCTCCACATAGCCTTGTAAATTCTACAATACATAATTTTGAAGGCAACGCCAACAGAAGATCTCTAGGCATAGACCTAGTACAACAAGAGATATATGAATACATAGAGTCATTGGAGAAAATAAATGCAACAGTGAATCTAGAACTACCTATCAATCCACAAGAACCTCTAGTTGACACCATTAAACAAGAAATCTATGAGCTAGAGATATTGAATAGGCATATTAAATAGGAGAATGAAGTTTTAAAGCAATAAAACCAATTGGAGAAAGTCATTAGTGATAATACCATCCTGCACTTGGGACTGTGGTAAAAAAAGAACATAAAGTTAAAAAGAAATAACAAATCACTGAACAGGGTAGTCATCAATCTCAAATAAAAACTCCTTATGAGGAAGCCCAGGATGGCAATCACTTCAAAGAAAAGCAAAAGGAGAAAACTGGATGTATTAGCAGAAGCGTCTGAAAAAATGCAATAGAAGAAGGAAGTTCACATTCTTTATAAATTGCATGAGGACATGCAATGGCTTCTTAGTGGGGGTATGTTGAACCTCATAATTGTCCTTTCTCTGACATCCTTTCTCATAATTTTCCCTTACCTTTTCATAAATCCATACACTCCAATCAATGATAAATGTCATGTTTTATCTCAAGGAATGAATTTGAATGATTTTTATGTTATATTTAATGTTCTTATTATTTGAATATATTTTTGTAACTTAGCTATAGAACGCAGCCTATTCTGCAGCTAATTTTTGTTTCTGCAACTACTTTTATGGTTTGATAGGTTCCGAGGAGAAAATAAAGGAACGGGCCACATGGTCATCTCCAGACTGATCCATATATGGATTTTGTCCTATCCACTTGGTCAAAATAAACATAAAAGGGTGCTTGTAATCATGGTCAAATTCAGGACAAAGGACGTAAGCCAAGAGCGAGGAACTCTTGATTTGTTTTGACATAGAAAATCAAGGTTTAACTAGTTAGAATTTACTTCTATGTTTCGGTTGCAATCGCCATCTGAAGGTAGAATTAGCTCCCCACAGTTACATTCTATTTTTTTTAAATACCGGTTATTCAAAGACATAAGACAGTCTTAATTTTCTGAAAATGTTGTGTTTGCTTTAGACTATGTTCTTTTCATAATGCAAAGATCGTGTTCATGGTTCCAGTTTCTCCTTAATTCACGTATAGTCAGCTAGGATCTCAACCTATTCTATCGCAAAGGCACCCTACACAGGAGGAGGTTTTTCATTAGTTGTTTTGGTTTAATTTTATTTGCTTTGTTTTTTCCAATTCACAAGTATATTAATATTGCATTGCAGCTTTTAGATTAATAACATAGATTCAATTTATGAATGTTCTCTTAGCATTAAATTTAGAATGACTGTGTAATCTTTTATTTTTTAGAACATCTCAAGAAGGTAGATTATCCTATTTTCCAATTGGATTATGTTTGAGGTAATAGAACTCACAGTTGTTTAGTTTCCTTTCATGTTCTTACACTGATTTCTTAGATCAGATCCTCAATTATATGTATAATTGGATGCTTGTAAATCATGCGAAGAAGGTGACTCTGTCATACTTCCAAATTGAATGCTTGAGTGTTTAACCTATGAAATAATTGAGTTTTCCTTTACATGCCTTTAAACTATTTTCCTAGATTAATATCCTCAGTTAAATGTATAATTGAATGCTTGTAAATAATGCCAAGAAGGTAACTTTGTTATACTACCAAATTGGATGCTTGAGTGTTTAACTTAAACAGTAATTGAGTTTTTCCTTACATGTTATTTAAATTCTTTCCTAGATTAAATTTTCAAAACTAAAGTGTAATTGATTTCTTGTAAATCATGTCAAGAGGGTGAATATGTCATACTTCCATATTGAATGCTTGGGTAATTGATCATACAATAGTTTCTTTTTCCTTTGAATGTGCTTTCATTTAGATTAGCATTGCAAATTTAATTCTCAGTCATAAGATTCATATTTCAATCCATGGAGTAGATAGATTAGAATTAACTTCAATTTTCAAAAAGACACAAAGTCATTAGAATAGATACTCTGTTTTTAGATCAGATTCTAACCATCTAAAGTTTGATTCATTTTTATGAAAATTAGAATAGTTCAAGAACACTTCCTTTTCTTTCTTCTTTCAAAGCTATTTTTACACCTTTAACTTTCACTAGATTCAGTTAATTCATTTCATAGTTTTCATTTCTTAAAATTAACATTTAGACATAAAGAACAAAATCCCCCAAAAAAACATAAAAATGCATACAATGAAGTAAGAAGAAGGTTAACTAAGCACATATAGTGCACCACACTTCATCATATTACAAACCTCAGTTGATAATTTATGTTGAACAATTTAAGACATTAAATTGGCTAAACAGGTAGCATCCACTTCTTGTCCTGAAGTGGCATCCTCCTTCCTCTAGTTGGTCACTAGAGGTGTCTTCATGGGCTTACAACTATCCATGTGGAATATTTGTAGTATCTCATTTGCATACTTTCCTTGAGACACAAATAGCTCCCCATCGCTTTTCCATACTTACAACCAAAAGTAGTGCATGACACTTGTCTCCTTCATTTCAAATTCCCTTGCAAGGTCCTCCTTGCAACATCTAATCATCTTCTCATCACTAGTTAAAATTAAATCATCAACATATAAGACAACAATGAGAAATTTACCTTCTACCAAGATGTGATAGAGGTGTGGCATCCGCTTCAATTTTGCTAAAGCCCAAACCAGTGAGATAGTTGTCTATCTCGGTGTACCAAGCACGGGGTGCTTATTTGAGACCGTATAATGCTCACTTGAATCTACACACATGAGACTCTTTATCAAATGTTTCAAAACCTTCTGATTTCTTGATGTACACCTCCTCCTCAATAACCCCATTGAGAAATGTTTTTTTTACATCCATCTAGTGTATCTTCCACCCCATCTGTGCATCCAGTGCAAGAATTGATCTAATGGATAACTACCTTTCTACAGGAGAAAAGGTCTCCTCGTAGTCAATTCCCTCAACTTGAGAGTATCCCTTGGCCACAAATCATGCCTTATAGTTCTATATGTTTTTGTCTGCTACCTTCTTAACCTTGAAGATCCATATTGTGTTAGGTCCCTAGATTACTAGTGTAGTCCCTTATTGTTGTTAGTGTAACCCCCTTATTATTATTGTTGTACCCCTGTAATGCCCATATTGTTATTATTGTGCCCTTACATTATTATTGCTAGTTCGGCTAGGATTATATTGTGACCCCATGGACTCCTATATATATAAGGAGGTTTTGTCATTTGTATCACCCAAGAATTATTCATTTATGTAATTTAAAGGAGGTTTACCCCTCGAAGTGGCTTATTTCTAAGGTGTTGATCTCTCTTTTCTTCTATTTTTGGAGTTGGTTTCATAACATTTGGTATCACATCTTTGGATTCTAGGGTTTAGCTGCTCCAAACAGGTCATCGTGGAATTTTCACTATAACTTTGTTTCTATGAAGATTCAGAAGCTGAAATTTTTAACACGCAAAGAAGAAATCTTGAGGAACCTTTTGTACAAATGTCAGATCTTGGTTCACAATATTTTCAGTGATATGATTTGGGGAAGTTAGGGTTTTTTCAGACTCCGAAATTTCAACTAAAAGAAGTGACCATGGGAAAATCATCATAACTCTCTCTCTCTCTGCATCGAATTGGAATCTGTAAAAATTAGCAGAAATTTCATGGACTGTAGTTTTTTTTGCATCAATTTCAGAGCCAAATGAGGAAACAGTGACATGTGGCATGTCATACAAGTTCGATTTACTGAACTAGTCCATAATTAGGTCATTATGGGAGATTGGACATAACTTTGTCTTGAAGCAGCCAAATCAGATCATACCTATGGCATTTGAAATAATATTCAGAGGGCTACTACATGACCGAATTTCAGAAATTGAAGATCCACAATTATAGTGTTAATTCAGTTTCAATATCAAGCTCCTCAAAAGCAAGAAAAAGGTGTGTATTTTTTTTTTAAATTACATAAGTCTTGTTTGAAAAATCATTTTGAAGTGATTCCAAGGGCGTATTGAAGCATAGATATCATTATTGGGTTTTAAATTTCCCCCTAAAAATAATTCAACACTCACTAAGCCCTCGGAATACTCTACTATGACTCATGAAAATGAAGAAGTGCAACATGATATATCAAAATTACAAGAGCAAGTGCACCAAATTTCGCTCTCGCAAAGAGCAACAAAAAATGAAATTGAAGTTTTGAAGAAAAGTGTGGAAGCTAAGATGGATGGTTTGAAGAAGGGCATGGAAGCTAATATGGATGGTTTGAATAAACGCATGATGGATGGTTTGAATAATGGCATGGAATACATGGAAGCTAAGATTGAAGAAAAAATGAAAGACAACATGGAAGCCATGAAGAATTATCTAAAAGCAGAAATGGAAGGTTTGAAGGAAGGTTTGACAAATTTAATATGATAAATGATTCCTAATGGTGAAAATATAGTAGAGGAAACTCATGATGAGAATAAAATAAATGTTAATCATGATTTGATAAACTTGAATGTTTGATGGAAGACGCACCATATTCCAAAGATCGATATGAGGAAGTTTGATGGCAAGGATCCCATAACATGGATACCACAGATGGAGAAATATTTTGATCTTAATAATGTGAAAAACACACAAAATGTACGCATTGCAACTTTATATTAAAATACATTTGTATGGTATCGATGGATATTCTCTCATAAAACTATTATCACTTGTTCAATGTTTACGAAGGAAATGATACCACATTATGAGGATACAAAAAGAAACACATTCTTTAGCCAATTGATAAATCTCAAACAAAAGGGTTTAGTGGTGGAGCACATTGAGGACTTCCAAAAATTGAATATAAGGGTAACTGATATTCCAGAGAAACACAGGATTGATGTCTTCATAGGGACTTTAAATGATAGCATCCAACATGAATTTCGCATTTGGGAACCAGATTCATTGGAGAAGGCATTCAGGTTGGCAAGAAAAATTGAATGTAAAATTAAGGTGACAAGGAAGCCTACCACTCACATCTATAAAGATGGAAGTTTTGCTACTCCCATACTTCCACAAACTACAAGGTTTACACCACAACAATTGGAAGAAAAAAGAGAAAAAGGGCTTTTCTACAGTTGTGATAGCAAATACACTAAAGGTCATATGTGTGCTGAGAAGAAATTATTTTACATAGATTGTGAAGAGGAGGAAGAAAACGAACAAGAAGCTTCAAAAGAAGAGGATATACACCAGGAACCAACCCTAGAGAAAGAATAAATTATTCTAACCATATCGTGTAATGCATTGCCAGGCATTACCACTCCTCAAACTCTCAATATAGAAGGACATATCAAGAAGAAAAAGGTAATAGTGTTGATTGATTCAGGTAGTACCCATAATTGTATTCATTGTAAGGTAGCCAAGGAATCGAATTGCTTCCTATACTCAGCAATAGAATGTCAAGTGATGGTTGCAAATGGAGAAACTATAAATTTCTCTGGAAAATGCCATAATATCAAAATAGACATGGGGGAATATGTATTGAATAGTCCAATGATTTCCATTCCAATGGGAGGTGTTGATTTTGTACTAGGAGTACAATGGTTACAATATTTGGGGATGGTAGCCTTTAATTTTCAAGAAATTTTCTTGAATTTTTTTTCAAAAGGAAAGGAAGTCGAATTACGGGGTATCATAGGGAAGCCAAGAAATATGATAAGCTCTAATGTTATGACAAATCTTTTGAAGAAATAAAAATGAGGTGTAATTGCACAATTATGCTCAGTAGAAGTTCCAACATCAAAATCATATATTTCTCCAGATCTAAAAAGTCTTGGACAATCATTCTAAGGAGTTTGAAACTCCCAAAGGACTCCCACCTATTCGTGATCATTGTCGTGCTATCATTTTATTCCATGTAGTTTTCCTCCAAACATCAGGCCTTACAGATACCCTTATGTCCAAAAGAGCGAAATTAAACATATGATTGCAGAAATGTTAGAGGCTAGTATAATTAAACCTAGTCAAAGTTCTTTCTCTGCTCTAGTAGTATTGGTGCACAAGAATGATGGATCATGGAACAAGTGTCTAGATTATAGGGAGCTCAATTAGCTCACTATTAAAGATAAATTTCCCATTCCTACGATTTATGAATTATTGGATTAATTACATGGAGATTTTACCAAGTTGGATCTTCGTTCAAGATATCATCAAAATAGCATGAAGACTGAAGATATTCCAAAAACAAAATTTCAAACTCATGAGAGTCATTATGAATTTTTTATAATGCCTTTTGGCTTTACCAATGCACCTTCTACATTTCAAGGGTTGATGAATTCCATTTTCAAACCCTTCCTTAGAAAATTTGTGTTAGTATTTTTTTATGATATAATAATCTACAGCATGTCTTGGAAGGATCATGTTCAACATGTTGACAGGGTGCTCAAAATATTGGAGTTCCACCGTTGCATCAAACCATACATGTTTCTCGACAGCTTCCTCTAAATAGGATGCCTCAATCTCAGGCATCATATCCATGCAGCCAGTGTACCAAGTCGGTGACCTTTTATGCCTGCACAAATTTGAGCGAGCTCCCACATTCTTCGTTGTATCATGCACAAGTATATAAGCTTCCCTGGTCATTTTCTTGCCTTCTCTAGATCATTATTCTTTAGTGGTTATCTCCACTCTCTTCTCCTCAATTTGTGTCTTCTCCACAACTTCCAAAGGCTCCTTGTTTGGAGCTAAAATCTCCTCCTTTAGAGCTAAAAGCTCCTCTTCTGGTGGGATCTTAAGCTCCCTCTCAAGAGAGCACCGTGTCTATTTCTCCTCATCAAAATTTGCATCCATTTGCACAACTGTCATTTTGAGGGATGGAAAGTACACACAGTAGTGTTGAGTTTCTATGTAACCCACAAATACCCTCAATTATTTTATCGGCTGAAGCTTCTTCCTTGATTCTATGGAGACATGGTAGTAGAGAGAGGCACCAAAAATCATAAAGTGCAACACAAGTGGTTTTCTCCCCGAGAAAGCCTCCTCCAATGTAATCATGCCTAAAATCTTATAAGGACTCTGGTTACGCAAATAAATTGTTGTGTTTCATTCCCTACCCACAAATTCAATGGTAGACCTTGGTTATGAAACATCTCCCTCGTAGTTCCCACAATGCTAGGGTTCTTTCTCTCATCCACCCCATTTTGTTGTAGTTTTTGGGGTGTTTTCAACTCTCATTTAAAGTATTTATTCTAACAAAAAATTTTGAATTCATTCGACACATACTCACCTTAATTATCACTCCTAAGAGTCTTCAC
The DNA here is from genome assembly GCA_034641835.2 of Pinus albicaulis. NCBI lineage: Eukaryota > Viridiplantae > Streptophyta > Pinopsida > Pinales > Pinaceae > Pinus > Pinus albicaulis. The sequence continues at coordinate 1,094,792,452 of CM076578.1, forward strand.
CTTCTTTCTAGATTCTATCTCAACCATTGCCTTGAATTATACTGTTACACAGCAATTTGTCACTGTCCCTGCAATTCCCCATCCCGCACATTGGAGGGCTCATCCCGTGACCTGTGAACAGTGACATAACTTGAAAACACTTTCATGACATTCCCCTGAACAAGTACTTTCATTGCCCTAAAGACAACTCCTTGTAAAAAACCCTAAAAATAGCCTTTTCATCCTTGGCGCGACTAGCATGCGTTATACCCGCGCCAATGGGGGAAATTCTTCAAAGAGGGCGCACCAATTGGCGCTATGTCTTAGAGTCGCACTCGTGCCAGGCTTAATAAAGGGTGTTTTTTAAAAATAAATGGCGGAAGATTGACTTTAACCAACTCCTGAACTAGTCTCTAAATTGAGTTGGGACATTTGGCTCCATATTTCCATGTAGAGGAAGTAGTTTGTCACCTCCCATGGAAGCTTCCTTGAGGATAGGGCCAATCCCATGATTGTAGGGATCCCAACTCCCCTTCCTCCATCTATATAAGCTTGCCATTTCCCTTTGCAAGCTAATCTCCAAGAGCCTTCATAGCCTAAAGAATTTTGCAAGAGTTTTGATAGTCCTCATAATGCCAAATCCATAGCAAGGAGATTGACGATCGAAGAGAGAGGCTTGTCCCTATTCCTGACGAGTTTTACCGAGACGTATTCCGCTGACGACCCACCGAAGGAGGATTTTAGCGTCAGAGCCAGGTTGTATCATCCTTTGTTTCATTAATATAAGTGACTACGATTATAGTTCCACTCATATTGTTCATGCTTTTTTATGAGTTGTGTCCTCTCTGACTAACACATAATTGAAATTATATGGTTTTACGCTCGCATGTTCGTCGTGTTTCTTGTACGTGCAGGTGTTCAATCGTGTCAAGTGGTGGAATTGTGACCTATTGGAGCAAGGGATCGAGAGCACTATCCTCTCCGCGATGACAACAGCGTTGGACCTGAGGTAGGCCTTCTATCGCACTTTGATTTTTGCAATTAGGAGCTTGTGTTGTAGCGTGTTTGATTGTTGCTAGACCCGATTTGGGCTAGTAGGGATCGCCTCTGTCTACAGAGGGGATTTACCTCCCCAACATATACAAACTTGGAAACTCTCTCATATTTCTTTTGCATGAATAATATCTAGCACTTCTATGATAAGTCATCAATAAAAATGAAAAAATATTTGTGTATGGAAGTGGAGGTTTTCGAGAAAGGTCCACAGAAATCAGAGTGGATCCTTTCCAATACTTCATGTGCTTTGTTGTCCCAATCATAGAATGTTTTTATGTACTTCCCCAAAGATATATCCTTTGCATACATCTTGATGCTTAGGTTCTCCTTTAGGGAGGCCAATGGTTATTTGCAGCATAATCGTAAAGGCACCATTATGAAAATGGCCAAGCCTTATGTTCCAAATTTCATCGACATTGTGACTTTGTGCTTTCTTCACCTTAGTGCTTAACGAAACACAGTCTTCCACATCTATATTATACAGGTACTTCACCTGAAACTTTATCTGCTTCATCTGTCTCATGGCTATGTGTCTTGGGAATTCTTTTCCTTTGATGAAGATCACATCAAAACCACAATCTTCCAAAACTGCAATAGAGATTATATTTTTATTGAAGCCCGAAATGAACACGACATCCTTGAGTCTGAGATGGGATCTGACTCCCTCTGAAAGGTGATTGTACCAACCTTGGCTTCATTGTACCTTTTTTAATCCCCCATATCAATTTGCATCTGTAGATTTTTTTCCTCCAGGTCATTGAAAAACTCTCTACATTCTATCATGTGGAATGATGCACCTTATTCCAAGTACCACACACTCCCCATCACTATTCTTGCCATGCATGCGATAAGGGTAAATTCAATCTAAAATTGTGGATCCAAGGCTTCACCTGTTGCTCCTCATGAGGTCTTCTTTCTTACCTTTCTATGTGGACATAGTGCCCAAATTAATGATAATTGAAGCATTTAATTTTGGACAAATCTTCAACACCAACCCTGCCAATTTCATCATAAAAATTTTTCAACCTGCTCAGATATTGTGGAATAGTGTCATTATTATGCATTTTGATATTTTAAAGTTTATCGTTAAGTGCAATATTCCTGTGGTCATTACTATTCTTGAAAAATCATGTTAGTGATTTCCACATTGCGGATGAAGTTTCTTTTCTGTGGATATTTGAAACAATGTGATCTCGTACTTGATCCAAGTTTATCATTCTTGCCTTGGCTACATCTTTCTTCCATTGAGAAAGGGTTTTGGCATCATATGCTTTTGGTTTTTCAACATCTATCTTGATTTATTCTAGCAATCCATTGTCATCCAATATCGCATCCATGTTAACCTTCCATGCGATGATAGTAGAGTTATCTTCCAAGGCATACACTAGCCTCATCCCGTTAAAGGTAATGTTCTCAACTCTGAAGAGATCTTGTTGTGCTGAACTCAAAATTCGATTATCCTAAGAAAAAACTTTTCAATTCCTTCTCTAATGTGAATCCTGCACTGATACCATGTCAAAATTATGATGTAGATTTTCAATTGCTCGGGAAATTTTAATGAAAATCACAAGACACAAACCTAATCTATTGCTCTACGGAATTCAATTCACAATTTATAACATTAATCACAAACATCCAATGAGAAATAAAACACATTCACAAATTATTTTTCTGGGGAAAGAAATTTACTAAAAAACCCAATGCTTGCTTGCATTAATTTGATGAATAGAGATGTATTACAATTGCTTTGCTCAACTGGCCACAACCTACAAGTGAATAACCTATATTTATGCTCACTGAGAATATTTGACCCGGACTTAGTCAATTTTTTCCTCTTTTGGAGCCCTTATTTCCATGCACAATTCTTTCATAAATTAGGCCCCTATTATTTAGGAAATTCCTCCAAAATGATTGTGCAATTCCCAATATTGATCATCTGAATGTATGCAACACTTTTACACTCAAGACTAGTTTACAAATGATGTTACATTTCCTTAGAATCTCCACCACAGCCGAGGAACTTGAATTATCTACATGCACTGTCTATTTTGGGTTGATTAATCAGTTAACTAGACGATCACTAAGTTTTACTGAAGTCCCACTACACAATTGACCTTCCACTAGTTCCTCCAAAAATTATAACTAGTTTAATTGAAAACAACTTGAAATAACTGACCTTGATTGATACAAATTAGAAATCATGCATGATTAACTGAACTCTAACTCCTCCAACTTGAATTTATTGAGCTAACTGAGTGATAAGAGCCATGTCACACAAGTTAACTACACCCAAGTTGTTTGTTGATGGGGAATTTGAATTTTTCTCAATTTAATCAAGGAAAAATAAAATTGAAAATTTATTGCTGCATTTTTCAACATTCTATACTAAATGGGCTTGTCTCAACATAGGTGAAATTATCAAGTCCTGGTGTCAAGTTCCTACAAAATACCGACATCGGCCAAGTGCAGTTTACCCAACTATAACATTGAGGAAAGTCTATCAATACCTAATTTCTTTGTATTGTAGGTTGCATGGGCGGAAAAATATTGAAGTATTTGAAGATAATTGGATATGCATGCTCAACTTGGTTATTTCACGAGGCAGAATATTCAATTTGGAAGATGTATTTTCCTTTGAATTGCAATGACACGTTAGATAGGTAAAATAAGAATTGTAAACAAATCAAGCACAAACATTTTACATGTCAACTTATCTACTAGATGGGATCTTTGCACGATATGCATTCCTAGAACTGGACCCCAGATGACAAGCTTTCGATCTACTTCCATTGCACAGTGTTGTCATGGATAAGTTTCAGAGGGGTGTATGACAACTTACAAAGCATTTCTTCTTTGTTCTTTTTTAGATGATATATGATATTGATACTGCTTTCATGACCAACCAAGTGAAAGAAGCACTGCATGACATCATAGATTGGTTTTCTACACCAGATGATACATATATTTGATTCTTTGGATTCCAAACTTCTCTTTGTGTTATGCCACGATATGTGACTAACGAGGTAGTCCTTCAAGATTTTCCTTTCCTAGTTGAATAATGGATTGTATATGGTGCTTCATAGGAGGAATAAGTCTCCTTGGTCCATTCTCCCTTTGAGAATTGGAATGTATGAGTTGAATAACCTCAAGTTAGAAGATGTTGAAATAGAAGAACCAAGATATTTCATAGGTATGATCCCAAGAAGGTGTGCAAAAACAAATTATGGAGGGATAAGGTTTGCTTTGGGATATGTATCAATGATTACTACAGAGGATGAAAAGGTGAAGAAATGGTACAATGCATTAAGAAAGACTCAAATTTTAGATGCACAGATGCAGGATGAACCATAAGCAACAACTTCCAAAGCATTCACAACAACTCCCATGAAAAGGATAAAGCTTAATCCAAAAATAGAGAGCAATAGAAAGGGGAAAGTTGATCCATTAATAAAAAGTGATATTGAGGCTGAATAGGAAAATAAATATTTAGAAGAGGAAGCATGATGACCTGCTTAGACTGAAACGGGATGAAGAGGAATATGAGAAGAAGAGAAGAAAAGACACTCACAAGAGGAGGAAGTTGCACAGAAGTTGGAAGAAGAATATCTGATAGAAGAGATAGAAGCAAAGATGGAGGAAGAAGATGTCATTGAACCCATTGATGATTGGCCAAGTGCCCTAGTAGAATCTCCTCTTACATATGGTCATCTCCCATTTGATGAGATGGGAATCACGCCTCCACCAGAATATAGGGTCATGGATGTGTGTAATGTCACGTTTAATTAGTTGAAGAAAAATATCTTACAAGAAAGAAGATGATTCTCCTTGAATGACCACAAAAATCTAGTATTTGTATCCACTGAGAAGGTGATAATCAAAAATACCAGGAGGAATCCCCAGGAAGTCATGGAAACTAATATTGATTTTGCCACAGTATCACAGGATAACTCAAATTATGTTTTGAATAGAATGCATGATTGAGGAAAGAATTGGTTGTAGTAAAGCAACAAGTGGAGCATCTCACTACAAAAAATCAGTGATTATCTTCCAATAATCTCAACACATTAGAATGGAAATCAGTTACACATGAAGAGTAGGGACAAATGGAGGATACCATGAAGTAGTTGTATGATTAAATGAATCTCTTGCATCAATTAGTGTCACTCATGCCTAGGATACAAAAGAAATCTCAAGAAATATTAAAGCTCCTGAAGGTTGCAAACATAGTTGTTGATCTGATACATGAATTGGGTGCCAGATACACAGATGTTCCAAATAATTTGGTCAAAAAGGAAAATATTTCTATCGAGATGGAAAAATTATAGCTATGATTCCATATCCATAATTACACCCATCTCAGAGAATAAGAAACTAACACTTTAGTTGCTTATAGTCGACTGCATAGTGGCTTGGAGTGTCTGGCACATAAACATGGGTTTCCTTTAGTCGGCCCACTTGGGGGGACAAGGAAACCATTATGCGAGAAGCGAATAAGTTTGTTGAGAAGATCAAATGGGAATCAGAACATCAAGGCTTGGAGATTACTAAGAGTGCTACTCTACATCATGTGATTGCACCAGCAAAATTTCACATGAAATTTTCATGGCTATGGAATAGTGTACAATCAATATCCAGATCTATATTGACAGAAGCAGTGGAGGTGAAGATGTGGTTTTTGGTTGAGATACCCATCTGGGTCAAATTCATAGCAACGGAGTTTAGAGCATGGAATTCATACATCACTAATGAAATCCATGAATAAGAAAACGATTTATCTATTTAAAATTATTTTTTCTTATTAGGATTTTTGTCTTATATAGCCATTTTCCCATATTTATTTTGTCTTTTTTAATAATTTCAATGTAATGGAGTCTAAGAGACATATGTGGGATGTGAAAAGACACATATGGAATGTAAAAGGTCATATATATAAAACTTCAAATGTTATATGGAAGACCATGGGTCATATAAGTTGAAAATTCATGAGGAAACTCAAAATTATTTGTCATTTAATGAAAATAGGTCCTCTTAACTCAAGTAAAGGGATTGGATTCTTAGAGTTTTGTATTGGCTTCTCCTTTGTTGCATAGGAGGTAAATCATTCTCTGGAGAAGCATATTGCAGCTTCACATTCCATTGTTGGATCAAGTGTTTCACCTATGTAACATTGTACTTGGAATATTTCATTAATAATCGAAATCTCCTCGAGCCATCACTTCTTCATACATGTACCTCGAATATATTAAGACTATTATAGATATGTTGGCGGTATATGTTGGTGTAACACATACTAATACTAATGAAATATTTCATTTCTTAGATACGGATATTGTCGAATGAGTGTTATTATGCTTTTTTACTATTGTTTTTTATCTTGCGAACTAATTTGTAGGTTAATCAAAAATTCTTTCTCTTTCGCTCACATGTCTCTCCTAGGATAGTACTATTACTTCCCTAATCATAGGCTCATTTCTCTTTACAACCATGGAAGCTTCCTGTGCAATATACATTCGATGTTACACAACGCTTACATATTTACTTCCCCAAAGAGGAGTTTATGATCTCTTGTGTATGTATCATAACTAAGGTGCACCTCTAGACCTTTCACAATGTTGGTCAGACCATATAACTGGATGGGACTCCTACACCAAATCGTGTGAGGCATAATTGGGACCTCATATTGGGGAGATCCCCTGTATGTTGGTGGCATCTCACATCGTCAACATTTTGGATCTAGAAGGAGGGCCAAACGACAAGTTGAGCCCATGAAGTCTGTTTGAATCTCTTACCTTAAATGGCTTCATCCCATATTATAATCCCAAGGTGTTTTTCGAAAAACTTAAGTCTTTCAACCCCCGAGGAATTTTTACATAAATTATCACACCTAAAATTCGATGGCAAGGGTACAACAACCATCCTTGATTATGCGATTTATTTTGTTCAGTTTTTCTTTTCAAGTGATGTTTATTTTGAGGAAATTATTGCAAGGTTACATTGGATGGTCATGTTAAGCAGTGGTATTATTCTTTACTTATTGCTTCTATATCCTCTTTTAAAAAATTGGTTAATGAACTTCGTAGTGTTTTAAACAAGTATGAATATCAAGTTCTTCTTAAGTAAATTAATCATCTTAGAATGGAATCGAATGAATCTCTTGAATAGTTCACTAACAGGTTTCTTCATATTTTTTATGACTTTTTAGATGAGGATGTGGATTGGAAATTTTTTGATGAAAAATTGTGTTTCTTAGTTAGGATTTCAAGGAAATATTTTGATTCATATTAATGTACTATTGTTCAAAAATAGTTTCAATGTCCTAAAGAGGAATACAATATTCCTTTTATTCCTTGTCCCCCTCCTTTTATGTTCCATGTATTGAGTTTATTCTAATCAAAAAGATGGAATATCAAATTGTTGATGAGGAATTAACTTGTCTTTCATCTCTTTATTTGGAAGATGATTCTCATGAATCAATTAATCAATCATCTTCTAATATTTATAATCCCCTTGTCAATCTTGAACTCATTAATCAAGTTGAATCCTTGGTCAACCATTATCTCGATCATCTTGTTTACTTTGAATTACATTTTGATGATTTTCCAAGTTTATGGATGAATCTTGGTTCCCACAAGAAGACTTGGATTTGAAAAAGTTTCAAATGGATTCTTATGTGATCATTGAATATTTCCTTTCAGTTATACCTTATTTTATTCAAGAGGATGACATGATTATTATTGAAGATTGTTGTTGTAATCTTGAAAATATATCTGATGGACCTCAATTACTCCATGAACCTTGTGATTTGAATAGATTTGGTTTTGTTGATGAATTTTGTTCAGACAAGCAATTGATTATGATTTCTCAGTTTAAATCCCAATATTTTCATAATTTGGAGTCAAGTCAAGAAAATAGTACACTTTATCCCATGTTGATGGTTATGTCAAGTTCCTACCACCCAGATGATACTTATGAATTCGGTCAGTTTAAAATTTTATCACAAAATCTTATCATCAATATCATCTCATGGGATGTGGATTCTTTCTTAAGGGATTCTCACTTTTTTCATGTCGAATTTTTAAACCCTCAAGATAGAAAGATTAATCATACATGGATTGTAGATTTCTGTGGTGCAGATTTTTTTATTCAAAACTCGGAATCTCCACAGTTTCCATTTTTCAGTCTGCGTTTTGGGTCTAAAACAAGACCCATCTTCAGGACAAATCTGCAAAAAAGAGAGACAATTAGTGTTAAATAAATAGAGGAGAATATGATAGAAAAGAGAGTTGACTAGTTATTAAGTTAATTAATTTTAATTTGTTTTATTCATATTTGGTTGAGTTTAATTATTTTGTTTATTAAAATATAACATTTTCTTTTTTATAAAGTTTTTTGAGTTAACGTTAATACTATTTAATATCTTTTTACTTTTAATTATTTATCCTAGTTTTATAGATTCCTAAGTTTCTATCCAATTTCTATTTTTATTGTATTTTCAATTTAGATTAATTATTTTATTTGTTTATAATTATTATATAAAGTGTTATAAAGTCTTATTAAAAATATATTAAAGTGTAGTATTTTTGTGATCCTAATTTTATGAATAAGGTTCTAAGTAGATTTAGAATAATCATTTAAAGATTTGATTATGTTAATTTTTTATTTTTATAAGGTTCTATGTATATTATAAAGTCCACTCTTCTAATACTAATTCTATATCTAAGTTGTGAAGTCCTAAGCTTTTTGTCTAATTATATCTTAAGATTAATCTATTTGTTTTAAAGCTAAGAAGGTTTGAATTTTAAGGTATGAAGGATTGAATTTTAAAGTTTGAAGGTTTGAATTTTTATATCTTTAAATTCCTAAGTTTGAAGGTTTGAAATTTATATCCTTAAATTAGATTAATTGTTTTATATCTTTTTATTAGATTAATTGTTTTAAAGCTATGAAGGTTTGAATTTTTAAGTTGGAAGGTTTGAATTATATTAATTTTTATAAGGTTCTATGTATATTATAAAGTCTACTCTTCTAATACTAATTATATATCTACGTTGTGAAGTCCTAAGCATTTTGTCTAATTATATCTTTAAATTAGATTAATTGTTTTCTTTTAAAGCTATGAAGGTTTGAATTTAAAGTTTAGAGTTTTCCTTAAACCAATTTAAGTTAAAAGGTCCTAAGAAGTTTTAAAATAATGATAAAGGTAGAGGGTTAGGATTTAGATTAAGGTCTAAGATAAGGTTAAGAGTTTTATAAGGTTGATTTTATATGATCTTTCTTAAGGTTTTAGAGAAGGGTAGCACGATATAGGCCCAGAGAAGGGTAAGGGATAGATACGAACCGGTGGATCGAGGGAGGGTGAAAGGTTAAGAGGTGGAATAGTCAATAAAAGATCCTTCAAGGACTGAGGAAAAGGAGGGGAAACAAGCAGCCAAAGACTCAAGGGTGAGAGTACTTTAACAGGAAAGAGCGCGAATCCAATTTCTGCTAACTTCTAAGCCTCCATCTCTATTTAGGTTGTTTTATGATTTCCAAGGCTTCACGTATTTTACGTTTAAAATGATGTTTTTATTTGGCTCTTATGTTTTTTAGGGCTTTTAATTGTTCACTGCTTAAGTCTTTCTTTGGAAGCTTAGCCTTATCTAGGATCATGGCGCATTCTTGTCTCACCCTATCTTTGTCCTCATCATTGAGAGCCTTTATACCATCTTCAATATCACAAATGATTTCTTCCTTTGGTATACGATTCGGGGCTACCGCAAAATTCAGTCCTTTGCTTAACACTTCTATTTCGTCTTTAGTTAATTCATAAGTGGATATGTTAATGACTTTCTTATTGTTGTTATCGGGGTTGTTATCCATGACCCTTTCATTGCCTATCACCCTTCTTATTATTGTTATCGGGGTTATTATCCATGACCCTTTCATTGCCTATCACCCTTCTTATTGTTGTTATCGGGGTTGTTATCCATGACCCTTTCATTGACAAATTAAAATTAATTAACTTAATAACTAGTCAGCTCTCTTTTCTATCATATTCTCCTCTATTTATTTAACACTAATTGTCTCTCTTTTTTGCAGATTTGTCCTGAATATGGGTCTTGTTTTAGACCTGAAACGTAGACTGAAAAATGGGAACTGTGGAGATTCCGAGTTTTGAATACAAAAATTAATCATACATTTAAATTTCAATTGTTGCATCCCTCTTCATGCAAATCTTTAATCTGTAATGTGGAAACAAAGAGCGACCTTAATGATTGTCAAATCCTACAATCTGACATTTCTTCTTTATCATCCATGGAAGAGTTTAACTTGCACACTAGCATATATTGTGGTCAATCTGTTTCAGATATTTATTTTGATTATAATGTGGGTATGTCTTTGGTTAATTTTTCTTGTCAAATTTTTCCAAAAGATTGTTTCTATGACCCTATTGCAGATTGGCTCGAAGATTCCATCAATCAAGACCCATGCATCGTGGGCAATTTCTTCATGCATTTAAAAAAAATGTGTTATGGTTGTGAACCTTAGAAATGTTATTGTTGTGGAGTTTTTCATTCAATAGATCAGTTAATTCTGTCACACCATTGTGCTTGCACTTTTTGCTTCTATGTGTTAGTGTGGATGTTTTGGTTGTTTATATCTTTCATTGCATTGTATCTCACATTGATTTTACACAAACATATATTTCGACTTAAAAGTTGGGAGTAACTTCTATGGCTACATTGGAAGTTTAATTTCACTTAAACCCTGCCCTTTTACCGATTATTTTAGGTTAGGATAGGTTTCATTTAGTTATATGCATTGCATTCTTTCCTTTGTGTTTCTAATTTTACACGCTTTGTCTTCTTTCAGTTTTAATAAATCTTCCATGAAAGTTGGTTTTGAGCTTCAAGACAATGTGGCTAATATTTGGGAAAGGAAAATATGATCCTTTCAGTCAAGAAACCATAAGCAAAACCATGATTCTCGTATCTATATATGATTCTCGTTTCTTTACTCTGTTTTTTTTTATTAAATGGTATTTTCTTGCCTATATGTTTAAATAGAGATAGATAAGGGGAAAACATTTAGTGAGCAAAGCATCATCAGAGGTTTATAAACATATCTCAAAATGAGCAACCTCTCCTGCTCTCAATAATTCAAAATCCGTCTTCTACCCAGTAATTAAAAAAGTGCTTAATGGATATTTGTTTTATAAATAAAAGGAAAAAAAATAAAGGGTAAAAGAAGAGAATGGCTTCCTGGGTAGAGAGGTGAAGCAAGCGACTTCGTCGGGGTACTATCTAGGTTCACTGGCACTAAACCAATGCTTTTGTTGCTTAAGTGACTCTGTTGGGTTATTTTCGAGGGCTATTGGTAGCGGAGCAACACGAAAGATAAAAACTCAATACTTTGATTTTATATTACCCTTATTCTCATTGAAATGATTATGATATGGCTACCTTTATGATGTTTTATGTTGAGTAATTAAACAAAGGAGACTATACCTTTAACTGGGTGGAATGGGGAGCCGAGGTGACTCACTGATTGAATTAGTACTTCTTGAAAAATTGAGACTTCATGCATAAAATGTAACCAAAATAGAGAAGTTTGGGATCTCTCAGTGTGTCGCCAAGTGTTGTCGATGCGACAACGACCTCCAAAAATTATTCTTAATATAATTTTGGAGCATACATGAATTTTCATTTCGAGCTACCTATTATCATCACGTTGATTTCTTGACTATACTATTTTTTTTCTTAAGTGTTTTTTCCTCCTAATTCAAAGCTTTCAACATTTCGTCACCTTATCTTTAGGAGCACTTGTGTCATCTTATCCAAAGGTAGGAAAAGGAATAGCTTTTATCGACTTAGTAAATAACTTTGTTTGACATGCATCACACACACAAAATCAAGAAACATCACATATTTTCTAAGAAAAGCACACTTTTTTTCACACAATGGTTATAAGAGGCACTATTAGATGAAACTACACCCTCCTTGAGTAAAATTGCACTTCAAACCAAAAATGAGCACACTTCTTTGACTCAAGCATTGTTCCCAAGATGAGTGCACTCCTTTAGTTGAGTAATTGTGCCCTAGTGGAGTGCACTCCTTCAGGTCAATGAGATGTGCCCACTTTGTCATCATGCATGTGCTTTTCCTGTTACATGTGGGCACCCTCCGAGAAAATAGGATCCCACCTCACCTAAATTAACTAACTCACTCATCTGTTGATCAAGTGATGCGTTAGTTTTTGTAGCACCAGAGGTGTTCTAGTCTCAAGAATTTGTGGAGAGGCTAAAACACATGATTTCTCCATAACCTAGAAATAATTTCTATAAATTCCACATAGAAGTGTCTCACTTATATTATTAGCCTATTTTTAGATATTTTCTAAATCTAAACTTAGGGAAAGTGTCTAATTAATCATAATTAATTGAGATAAGGTGTGAATCATCTAGAAACTCACACGGGTTGACTCTAATATGATCTTATCCCTTGATAAAGTTTTCAACTTTGTCATTTGAGTCCCAATATAATATTATAAGAAGAATTAGATGGGTAGATGGAGAACACACATAAGATATTGATATCCTTGATTAGAACGACTTTCCAGAGAATGGTAGCAGTTGCCATAAGAGTTCGACCTTCAAAAGGAAGAAGAGACAGTGAGGGGCGGGGACAATGAAGTCGAATGAAATTTTTTCCAGACCTGGAGAGTACATTGCAGAGAGATTGAAATATCTTTAGAAGGTTGTGCAAAGGAAGTGAAGATTCTAAAAGGGCAGTTCAATTTTTTTTGAGGAGAATACATATTCAGTTCTAGAGGCTGGGAAGGGGTTCTAGAGTGTTGTAGAATTGTTTTCTGAGTCAAAAACAGGCAGTACGACTAGATTTCTAGTCGATTCAGGCATCATGTGTGATAGGAAGCTCCAGTGTGACGCAAAGCCTATGCAGGCCCAGTTGGACAACTAGCTTTTCAGTGGGTTTCAAGTGTCAGGATTTCTCACAGTGAGGGTAATTTCCCTTAATAATGTTTTGCCAATATTTTCTCTACAGGATTTCCAGCCTTTTAGCATCTAGATTGTACTCATATTATTTCACTATTGCATAATAATAAAAACCTTCAGTTGTTGCACGGGTTATCCCAAGCTGTATTTTTTCCGGGACTTTTGTCCAAAACAACTGTCAATTTTTAACAATTAGAAGAATTAATTCCAATTATTGCAATAGGATTTCAAACTTGAAATTTTCACATGGTATTAGAGAGATTTTGACAAATGGGAAACTCATAGGTGGAAAAAGAAAATTTTGTTGTTCAGAGGGAGCAGCAAGCTAAATTCTCAGGGGTTGCGCAGTGCCTAGCCAGGCAGTGTGAATTGCTTGGCAGGGGTTTGATTTTCCAGTTGCAGTTGTAGGAAAATTTGATTTGTTTGGAAAATTGATTCTAGCAAGAAGAGGGAGTAGCAGTAAATTGGTATTTCGCTAAGAAGATTTATTTTCTGACCACAAAGGCTTTTGCAACAGTTTCCTAGAGAAAAATATTTGTCGGTTGGAAGTGAAAGAGCACACGGAGAGGGAAATTTTTCTAAGGGGATATCAATTTTTATAGATCTAATTTTTTCTTTTGCGAATTGGCAGTAGTTGTGGGAAGTTTACCTCACTCCATATGGGAGTGCGAGTAGCAGATCTGACAGCCAAGCAAAGGGAAAGAGGGAGTTTCCATATTAGATTCAGATATGGCCACAGTTGGGCCTAAATATCAATATAGGTTGGAAGGGTCCTCCAAATATGTCATCTGGAAGGCCAAGATATATTTCCTGTTGTATTAACATGGCCTGAAAGCCTATGTAGAGAGTGTGGTGGTAGTTCCCTAGGACCTTGATCAGCTAAAGGAGTACGTAAAGAAAATGGAAAAGGTGAAGTGGATGATCTTAGATGGAGTCTGAGATCATATAGCCTCACATGTGGAAGACAAAGGGATGGGCAAGGAAATGTGGTATGCTCTCTCTGAGCTATACCATATTACTTCAGAGCAAAGGAACATGTTCCTTCAGGAGAAGATGAGGAGCATCATGATGCAAAAGGGTGAGAGAATATATGTCTTTCTCACTATAATTCAGGAGGTTTGAGACCAACCTGCAGCCGTTGATGAAGCATCCCAACCCACAGAACTTATACGTTTAGCACTGAATAGTGTCTCATAGGAGTGGAAAGTGTTTTTCCAAAGTATATTGCACAAAGACAGATTTACTAAATGGGATAGGATGTGGTTCAATATATAACAGGAGGAGTTGAGGAGGGCTTTGTTAAATAGTACCATCAGTGGCTGCAGCAACAAGGGACTGAAGAGTGAGGAAGAGAATGTAGCCCTAGCATCAAAGGGTGACAGACAGGGACAGGAGAGGAAGAAGAAGAAGGACTTGTCAAAGGCCCAAGTCCTTAAGGTGTGGTGATCTTGGCCACTATAGTACGCAATGTCCTATCAAGAAGGAAAATTAGGAGAACTAAGACCAGGTGACAGTGCTCGCAAGGACAGATAATTTTTCCTCTAGAATAGAGTAATATTTCGCTATGTTTGCAACTATACCTCCAGGAGTGAGGTGGGGTGATATGGACTATAGTCCCAGAGTTGTAGAGATGGGCAAGGCCCATTGAGGTGTCCTCCTCAAGGATCATTACCTTGCTATAGGGGCCCACAGTATTTAGTAGGAGGATGTATAAGTTTCATTTTTACAGTCATATTATAGAGTGACACTTGGAGACTAGTAGCAATCAAGTGCTAAGCAGCGCAGATGCAGTGTTGGCAGCAGTACAGATTCTTCAATGGATAGTGTAGTGGCTAGTAGCAGTCGACACATAGGAGACAAATGCAGCAGATAGATTTGATTCAATATTTAGGATGCTTCTCAGTTGCAACAAAAACAGATGAGGAGGAGTTTCAGTGCAGATGCAGGGTTGGCATCAGTATAGCAGTGTCAACAGTAGCATAGATGCAGCATCAGAGTTGTGGTATTGTTGGTGGGAAGTGCCAGGCAATCACAGTGGCCATTCATCAAAAATGTGTGACAAGAAGATCCAGTGTGACACAGAGCCTATGCAGGCCCAGTTGGACGACTAGCTTTTTAGTGGCAGTCAAGTGTCAGGATTGCTTAGAGTGGGTAATTTCCCTCAAGAAAATTTTTTCTGTTATTTTCTCTGCGGGATTTCATTTTTCAACATCTAGATTATAATCATATTATTTCATTGTTGCATAATAAAAAAAACCCTCAGCTGCTGCAACAGTTTTCCCAAGTTGGGTTTTTCTGGGGACTTTTGTCCAAAAATAATTGTGTCAATTTGTGTGTGTGTGTGTGTGTGCTAGAATATTTATTAGTTTCTAGCGCTTTTATTTTTCGCACTTTTATTTGTGAAGGCTGCAATGTGATGTATTCAACATTTCTCATAGCAAATAAATTGTTAAATAATTAACAATTAGAAGAATTAATTCTAGTTGTTGCAATAGGATTTCAAACTTGGAATTTTCACATGGTGAACATGAATGGCCTTGTCTTTCATGCAATCTCTTTATAATCAACTTAGTTAATCATCTCTTTCACAAAATAATTTTCATTTTGGTTTAGTGCACTTCTTTGAATCAAGGATCTCATCATCGATCTTCTTTACAAGAAAGTTTTGCATGTCACTTTTCTTAGTTGCTTTGGTGTTTTTTCTATCATTACTGTTTGCTTTGTTGTCATTTCAACCCATTCTTCCTAGTACAAGTGTCATTTTTTTGTCACACGTAGTTTTATTCTGTATGTTCACATTATATAACCTTTCATATTCTGGTCATGATTGCGACATATTTTATAAGTACTTACAGGTCCTTCCTCCCAGTATTACAATGATTTTATCTTTTTTGGAACTTGTTTAAGCTAATCTTGAGCCATTTCAGGAAAAGAGTGCACTTCTAGAAACGAAAGCCTTTTCTTCTCAAAAACTTGTGCACAGAAAACCAAGTTTTCCTTCTGAGTGCACTCCATAAAAACAAGCTATCGTTGCTCTCAGAAACTATGCCATCCTTGAGCGCAGGGTGCATCTTGAAGCAACATCATGCATGCTTCATCCTTTGTCTTTTGCCCCACCCCCTTCTTGGTATCCTTGAGAGTAAAATACAAAGAGAATGCTGAAGCCTAACCCCTTCATTCTCCGTCTTGTGCCCTGCGCCCTCCTTGGCTTCTTTGAGTGCACAACGCACCTCAAAACAACAATGATCATCCCTTCATTCTTCATATTGTGCCCTCTGAAATTGATTGGTTCCGTATCTGTCAAGTTCTTGTTTCCGTGACTGCTTCAGGTTCCAATATGATTTTTCCTTTCTCATCAAGTTCTGGCAATATTGTTTGAACTGGAAGATTTTCACCTATAACCTTCTTTAAGCATGAAACATGGAAAACTGGATGCACTCGTGAAGAAGCAGGAAGCTGCAATTTGTATTCCATAGTACCAATATTTTTCAACACCTTATATGGACCATAGTACTTGTGTGATAATTTATTATCCTTCTTAGCTTACTTGAGGGACATTTGATTGTATGGTTGTAGCCATAGAAATACTTAGTTTCCTACATAAAAAATTATTTTAATGCGATGTCGATCAGATTGTTGTTTCATTCAATTTCATGCGAGAGTGAGGTTATCCTTTAATAGTTGGAGAACTTGTTGCTTATGCTCGATGTGATATTCCACTTCTTGAACCTTAGAATTTTCCCTTAAAGATGATGTTATGGGTGGTGAATGATATCCATAAAGTGTCATAAATGGAGTCATTTTTGTTGCAGTATGGAAGGAAGTGTTATATCACCAATTATTTAGAGGTAACCACTTGAACCATTGTGTTTTTTTGTCAGATACAAAGCAACGAAGATATTCTTCCAAACATTTTATCACTATCTCAGTTTTACCATCCAAATTAGGGATAATCAGATAAACCTATGAATTAATTGAGTACCCAAACGAAAATAATTTCATCCAAAAATTTCCGAGTAAATGGGATCTACGTCACTCACAATAACCCTTGGGCTTCCATATAGCTTTTCGAATTGTTTTCCATAAATGTATGTATTGTCACACTTTAAATGGATGAGATAATGCACAAAAGTGTGCATACTTGGTAAGTCTATCAACTACCACCATGATGACACTCTTTCCTTCGGACTTAGGTAAACATGTGATAAAATCCATTGAAATCTCCTCCCAACATTGACTTGGAATGGATAAAGGTTGTAGAAGTCCCGGGGTCTTCATTGGCTCAACTTTATTCTGCTGGCAAACCAAACATTCTGCCACAAACTTTTGAATATCAGTTTTAAGGCCATCCCAAAAAAATTCTTTCTTCACCCTGTGGTAAGTTTTTAAAAATCCTGAGTGTCCTCCTAAAGGAGAAGTGTGCAATTCCAGAAGAATCTTTTGTTTTAGTTGGGAATTCTTACAAAGATATAAGCGATCTTTGTACCATAAGGAATGATTTTTCCAACTAAATGTATCAGATGTACTAGGATCTTGCTGCAACTTTTGAATGAGTGTCCATACATCTTTGTCCTTCTTCCATTCATCTCTTGCTTCAGTTATCCAATCTAGTTGGATAATAGAAATGGCACAAAGCAATGCTTCCACCTCTTCATTCTTTCTTGAGAGTGCATCTGCAACAACATTAAGCTTTCCTTTTTTGTAGATTATTTCAAAGACATAACCCAACATCTTTGTGACCCATTTTTGCTGCTCTTCTGAAGATAGTCTTTGTTCCAAAAAGTGTTTAATACTATCATGATTAGTTTTTTCCTTGAAGTGTCTTCCCATTAGGTAATTTCTCCATTTCTTTAGTGCATGCAGTATTGCTAACATTTCCTTCTCATAAATAGGTTTTTGTAAATACTTTCCTTTGATTGGACGACTTTCAAAAGCAATGGGTCTTCCTTCCTGCATTAAAACTGCACCAATTCCATTTCCTGAGGCATCACATTCCACAATAAAGGTTTTTGTGAAGTCTGGCGTAGCTAAGACCGGTGCTAGGCACATTGCCTCTTTAAGATGTTCAAGGCCTTAGTTGCTTCAGGAGTCCATGAAAATGCATCTTTCTTCAATAATGTTGTTAGAGGTGCTGCTATTCTCCCATAATTCTTAACAAACTTGCGATAATACCCTGTTAACCCGAGAAATCCTCGCAACTGCTTTATGGTTGTTGGGACTTTCCATTCCTTAATGGCTTTAATTTTGTTAGGGTCTACTTTAACACCCTCGTGAGATACAATATGACCCAGATATTCCACCTCTTGTACTCCAAAGAAACATTTGGATTTTTTTGCATATAATTGTTTCTCCTGCAATAGTTTGAGCACCATGTTAACATGTTCAACATGATCCTTCCAAGACTTGTTGTAGATTAGTATATCATCAAAAAATACTAGCACAAATTTTCTAAGGAAGGGTTTGAAAATGGAATTCATCAACCCTTGAAATGTAGAAGGTGCATTGGTAAGGCCATAAGGCATGACCAAAAATTCATAATGACCCTCATGAGTTCGAAATGTTGTTTTTGGAATATCTTCAGTCTTCATTCTAATTTGATGATATCCTGAACGAAGATCCAACTTGGTAAAATAAATTTCTCCATGTAATTCATCCAATAATTCATCAATCACAGGAATGGGAAAATTATCTTTAATGGTAAGCTTATTGAGCTCCCTATAATCCTAACACATGTGCCATGATCCATCCTTCTTGTGTACCAATACTATAGGAGCAGAGAAAGAACTTTGACTAGGTTGAATTATACCTGCCTCTAACATTTCTACAATCATATGTTCAATTTCGCTCTTTTGGACATAAGGATATCTATAAGGCCTGATGTTTGGAGGAACGCTTCTTCGAATCAGATGAATAGTATGATCATGATCATGAATAGGAGGGAGTCCTTTGGGAGTTTCAAACACCTTGGAATTATTATCCAAGACTTGTTGGAGATCTGCAGAAATAGATGATTTCGATGTTGGAACTTCTAGTGAGCATAATTGTGCAATTACACCTCGTTTTTCTTTCTTTAGAAGCTTTGTCATGACATTAGAGCTTATTATCTTTCTCATCTTCCCTGAAATACCCCGTAATTCGACTTACTTTCCTTCTAAAAAAAAATTCAAGAAAATTTATTGAAAATTAAAATCTACAGTCCCCAAAGATTGTAACCATTGTACTCCTAGTACAACATCAGCACCTCCCATAGGAATGGAAAGCATTGGACTATTCAATACATATCCCCCCCATGGTTAGCTTGATATTATGGCATTTTATAGAGCAATTTATAGTTCCTCCATTTGCAACCATCACTTGACATTCTGGTGCTGGGTATAGGAAACAATTTAATTCCTTGGCTACCTTACAATGAATAAAATTATGGGTGCTACCTGAATCACTCAACACTATTACCTTTTTCTTCTTGATATGTCCTTATATCTTGAGAGTTTGAGGAGTGGTGATTCCTGCCAGTGCATTACACGATATGGTCAGACTCATTTCTTCCTCTTCTACGATTGGTTCCTAGTGTATATCATCTTCTTGTTCATTTTCTTCTTCCTCTTCACAATCTATGTAAAATAATTTCTTCTCAGCACACTTATGACCTTTAGTGTATTTGCTATCACAACTGTAGCAAAGCCCTTTTGCTCTTTTTTCTTCCAATTGTTGTGGTGTCAACCTTGTAGGTTGTGGAAATCTAGGCGTAGCAACACTTCCTTCTTTATAGAGTTGAGTGGTAGGCTTCCTTGTCGCCATAATTTTACATTCAACTTTTCTTGCCAACCTGAATGCCTTCTCCAATGAATCAGGTTCCAAAACGCGAACTTCATGTTGGATGTTATCCTTTAAAGTGCCTAGGAAGAGATCAATCCTGTGTTCCTCTGTAAGATCAGTTACCCTTATATTCAATGTTTGGAAGTCCTCAATGTGCTGCCCCACTAAACCCTTTTGTTTGAGATTTATCAATTGGGTAAAGAAGGTGTTGCTCTTTGTATCCTCATAATGTGCTATCATTTCCTCCGTAAAAAATGACCAAGTGACAATTTTTTTACGGGAGCAAAGCCATCGATACCATACAAATGTATTTTGTTCTAAATGTAAAGTTGCAATGCGTACCTTTTGTGTGTTTTGCACATTATGGAGATCAAAATATTGCTCCATCTGTAGTATCCATGTTACAAGATCCTTTCCATCAAACGTCCTCATATCCATTTTTGGAATATGGTGGTTCTTCCCGCCAACATTATAGTTTATGAAATCACGATTAACATTTATTTTGTTCTCATCATGAGTTTCCTCTACTATCTTTTCACCATTAGGAAACATTTCTTGTATCAACTTTTTCAAACCTTACATGTCTGCTTTTAGATCATTCTTCATGTTTTCCATTTTAGCTTCCATGTCATCCATCTTAGATTCCATGCCAGCTTCCATGCCATCTATCTTAGATTCCACGCCTTTCTTCAAACCATCCATATTATTCTTCACACCATCCATCTTCACTTCCACACCTTTCTTCAAAACTTCCATTTCATTTTTTGTTGCTCTTTGCGAGAGTGAAATTTGGTGCACTTACTCTTGTAATTTTGATAGATCATGTTTCAATTCCTCATCTTCATGAGTCATAGTAGAGCCTTCTGAAGGCTTAATGGGCATTGAATTATTTTTACGGGGCATTTTTTAGAACCCAATACTGATATCTATTCTACAATATTCCCTTGGAATCAATTCAAATTGATTCTTCAAACAAGACTTATGCAATTCGGGAAAAAAAAAAAAATACACACCTTTTTCTTGCTTTTTAGAAGCTCGATATTGAAATTGAATTATCTTTGTGATTGCGGCTCTTCAATATCTGAAATTTAGCACTAAATTAGCCCTCTGAATTCTATTTTGAATGCTACAGGTCTGACCTAATTTGGATTCTCCAAGACAAAGTTATATCCAATCTCCCACAATGACCTAATTATGGACTGGTTCAGTGGAGCGAAATTGTACGACTTTCCACATATCACTGTTTCATCTTTTGGCTCTGAAATTGATAGCCAAGAAACTATAGTCCGTGTAATTGTGACCATTTTTTACGGCACTCCAATCTGATACTCAAAGAGAGAGTTATGAAACTTTTCCCATGATCACCTCTTTGAGATGAATTTAGAGAGCTTGAAAAATCACTACCTTCCACAGATCATATCTCCGAAAATATTGTGAACCAAGCTTTGAAATTTTTTGATAAGTTTCCTCAGGATTTCGGCTTCGCGCCCTAAAAATTTCAGATTGTGAAACTTCGTAGAAAAAAATTTATAGCAAAAATGCCACGATGACCTGTTTAGAGCAGCGAAACCCTAGAATCCAAAGCTCTGATACCAAATGTTATGTAACCAGCTCCAAAATAGGGACCTAACAGTTACAGGATGCACAGGCAAAAAAATTCAGAAGTCTTTGAAGAGAATTGGATAAACATGCTCAACTTCCAGAGTTCCATAAATTCTAAATGCACAGATGCAAGAGGGACCACAAGAAACAACTTCCCAAGCAAGCATAGTAGCTCCTAGGAAAAGTATAAATCATCTTCCAGCAGTAAAAATTAATAGAAAGTGGAAATTTGATCCATCAAGAAAAATTTCTATTGAAACTGAACAGGAAAAGAAACAACGAGAAGAGGAGGAGAAGAGGAAACAACATTACCTACTTAGACGGAAATAGGAGGAAGAGGAGGAAAGAATAATAATAAAAGAAGAGAAACAAAGACACTCACGTGATGAGGAAGCCACACATAAGTTGGAAGAAGAACAACTGACCCAGGAGATAGAAGCAGAGATGGAGGAAGAAGATGCCATTGAGCCCATTGATGATGAGTCAACTTCCCCATTAGAACCTCCTCTTATAGGTGGCTATATCCCGTTTGATGAGATGAGAATCACCCCTCCACTAGAAAATAGGGTCATGGATGTGTGTAATGTCATGTTTTATCAGTTGAAGAAAATGATCATACAAGAAAGACAAGGATTATTCCCAAATGACCCCTAGAAACCAGTCTTTGTAGCCACTGAGAAGGTGATAATTGTAAATACGAGGAGGAATCCTCGTACAGTCATGGAAGCTAATAATGCTTTTTCCACAGCAACATAGGATAACTCAAATTATATTTTGAATTAGACAGCACAATTGAGGAAAGAATTGGTTGTCGTAAAACAACAAGTGGATCATCTCACTACAGCAGCGATTATATTTCAAAAAGCTCAACACAAGAGAATGGAAATTAGCTATACATGAACATTTGGGACCAATGGAGGATATCATGAAGTATTTGTATGATGAAATTATTCTCTTGCATCAAGTAGTGTAATCCATGCGTGGGATACAAAATAAATCTCAAGAAATATCAAAGCTCCTTCTTGGCCCTCAATTTTGGTCAATTTTTCTTATTAAAAATCCACCTAATTTCCATAATTTTACACATTATACCATCCACCTATCCTTATTTTGACCTTATCATGCATATTATGGTAAATAAATCATGTTTTTCAATTTTTATATATTTTTGTAAAAATTGGGTTTTAAGAGTATTTTTGGACAGAACTGAAAATTCTCGTAATTTCTTCATAAAAGTCATATATGCAGGACACCTGGGCATGATATGAGCATATATTGGGAAATTTTGGGAACCACGGATGGAAAATCATCTATTGGTTCCGTCAAACTGAGCTAAAACAGGCCCGGTCAATGCTGGTCAAACATGACCTGTTTTTCAGAAATCCCTAGGAAATATGGCAGAATTAGTATTTTTTGAGATTTTTCCAGATTTTGTGTAACTAAATGGATGACTTAGACCTATATGGATGGGATTATGATGGATAATGTTATTAGAGACATTGTAGCATATTTTTTTAATCATTTGTCCATTTATACCAAGCTCATGAACCATTCAAACATGGAGAGTTTGTATAATTTCATATTGAGACTTTTGAATATTGTGAGTTAATTTGAGGAACCAGTTCCATATTCTTTTTTCTGTTTAATGTTGTGGATGATTGACTAAATTTATAGGATCTGATAATTTCTTCAAGTGTGAAAGGCAAGAGTGGAGGGCCCCCACACCAAGCTAAGCACACTTTTTGGTTAAATTAGCTTAATTTTCATGAATTAGTTTTGCTTCATATTTGTTCAGTTATTGCTAATGAATCTTGGTTTACTTCTAATCTCCATATGAAGGGACAAACAATTGTTTAAGTTAAACTCTCCTTCTATTTGATCTAATAATAATAACAAAAATTCATCTTCTTTTCCTTGTTGAGTTATTAAATTATGCTTGCTAATGAATCTTGGTTTACTTCTAATCTGCATATGAAGGGACAAGCAAGTGTTTAAGTTAAACCCTCATTCTATCTGATCCAATAATAATAATTTAAATTCATCTTATTGTCCTTGTTTGAGTTATTTTCTGAATTTGTAGTTTTATTGCAATGGTAACAATGATGAATAGAATTGTAAAGAAGGACAACAAGGACCTCCTCAGTTAGGAGCATCTTCTCCTGCCTTTTATGCATCATAAGCTATTTTCCATCAATTATTTGGTTCCTCTTCATGAAAGTAGTATTGTGGGGAAGTACAAACATGATCTCCTGAGTTAGGAGCCTCCTCTCTCACTTATTACATATTGAATCAGAAATTACTTAGTTATATTTTATATTTGTAATATGCATTTCCTTAAAACTTAGAATTTAGAATAAATTTGTAATATTCATTTCCTTTAGTTTAAACATTTTGTCTTCTAAAAATTGACTACATCTCAGATCCTTATATTTTGGACATGCTTCCAATTTTACAAATCCGGATTGATAATTAAATACTTTTGTTAATTTACCCAGTAAATTGACCCAAAAATTTTTGGCGTTGTTGCTAGGGAAGCATACATCAACATAGTCAATTAGGAAGGTAAAAAATAATATATATAAATATATATAAAACAAAACACAAAAACAAAGAAATTTAATTTTTTCTTTCAGTTATGTTTCTTTATGCCTAGAGATAGAGATCAGAAATGTAGATGTACTAATCAAAACCCCCCAACAATTCAACCATCCATAGGAGCAGGACCATCAGGACTAACTACACCATTTTTCGAGAGACCAACTCTAGAGGAATTAGAAGAAAAACAAAGATTGGGACAAAGATTAACTCTTATTGAAAGACAAACCTTGTTATCCTATGAGGTGAAAAGAAAGCAAACGCCCAAATAAACCCCTTTCATAGAAAGACAAAAGGAAACAAAGAGACCAATTGTTAAACAATTAGAGCAACCAGTTCTTGAAAAAATCAAGATAGTTGAGGAAACACCAATCCAGCCTCATATTGAAACATTAAAAACAATTAAAAAGGAAATGACTGAAAAATGAGAAGGATCTAACATACCAATTATGACTCTGGAACAAAGACTTCAGTATGAGAGGCAACAAAAGGAATAGCATAGAAAAAGAGAGAAAGACAGGAAAATATAAGCGGAGAGAAAAAGAGAGGAAGATGAAAAAAGAGAGTATGATAGCAAAAGACAGAATGATATAGAACAAGACAATGATCAGGAAGCTACCTTTGGCTTCCCAATATTAGACACAAGAGCAATACTAGGAGAGGAAGTGAAAATTAAGAACATTCCACCTTCTGTTTTGCCCAAT
Organism: Pinus albicaulis; assembly: GCA_034641835.2. Classification (NCBI taxonomy): domain Eukaryota; kingdom Viridiplantae; phylum Streptophyta; class Pinopsida; order Pinales; family Pinaceae; genus Pinus; species Pinus albicaulis. The sequence goes on from CM076578.1 coordinate 1,094,817,196, forward strand.
TTTTACGGATTGTCAATTGAGGATCTTGACTCATTTATGTTTGAATTTGATATGTTATGTCGAACTTGTGGCTACACAGATGACACAAATAAATTGTGTCTCTTTCATACTACTTTGAAAGAAGAAATGCTAAAATGGTTTATGGGATTAGGAGAACATACCATTGCTTCTTGGGATGACATGAAGAGAATTTTTCCCAAAAAGTATCAAGCCTATTGTAGGGCTAGAGACTCAAAAGAAGATATTTTCAAAATGACACAACAAGAAGATGAAAGTTTGGAAGAGTAATTAAAAATATTCCTCTACAATCTACAAAAATCCAAACAACAGTCTCTGAATCTCAATACCATTTGCTCAATTTTTCTTAAAGACATTAGAGATGAATACTTAGATATTCTCAATGTGATGGGAAAAGAAGACATCTCAAACTTTCCATTTGATGAGATTTTTGAACTATGTCAAAAATATTCTAGGGGAAGAGAAAAAAGTGGAAAAAGAGATGTTACATCAAGAGCTTCCAAATCTGCAACAGGAAGAGTAACAAGAGCAGAAATAGGAAGTTTGCTAGAAAATTTTAAAACTGATCTTTTAAACACTCTGGGAACACAAGTTGATGTTTTAAAAGCAAAGAAGAAGAAATAACAAGATCAAATCTTATCAATATTTTTTCCTAAGTGTAGGAAGAAACATCCACTTAGATAATGTCCTTTAGATAGTATTCAGGTGTGTGGACTTTGTATAGAGAATCATGCAACTGAAAATTGTCCAAAGCTTAAAGAATTGCAAATGGAAGAATTACAAGGGACAGATTCTCTTTACTATATGGCACCAAGGAGACCTTGGAAACCAAGGATTCCTCAGCAATTCCCTCAACAAAACCCCTAGAACTATCAGTATCCTCCTCATAATTCATGGAATTATCTGATTCCATGGTAGGCTTGGCCTCCACAACAATATCAAAACCAACCTGCACAAGGTTGGTGAGGATATAGTTATGGAAGTCATCCACCTCAACAATACCAACAGCCATATCAACGACCTTATCCTCAACAACCATTCCAATATCAACAATTCCAGCAACATCCTCAACCAATGTCATTTCCACAAAAAATTCTGCACCATTACTAACTCAACCACAGTAGCTTCAGTTTCCTTCTAACCAACCCCCACCTAGAACAACTCAATTATTAGCTCAGCCAGTAGCAAATCTGAGTAACAAAGTGGAGAAACTAGCATCCACTATGGAAGAAGCAACATAATTTCCTATATACTCTATTCTTCCCGTATAAGATGTCCACTTAAGGTCTGGGAAAGTATTACACAAACATTCTCCACCAACCATAGAAGAACAAACTGAACAAGGAGAACAATCTGAAAAATCTCATCCAGGAAATCAAATTTAGAAAGGAAAATTTATTATGACTCAAACACTACCTTATCCAGAGAGGTTAGTAGAGCAGATAATTCCAATGTCTCTTCCTAAATTTGATATTTTTGATGAATTAAAGAATGTTTATGTCAAAATTCATTTACTGCAAGCAATCAAAGATATTCCAATTTATGCAAAAACAATAAAGGAGTTATGTATTAAGAAAACTGACAAAAATAAAAGAGATCCACCCACAATCAAGGTCATTGGCAAATTAGTTAGTCTAATGTCTGCAAAAAACAACAATTGAAAAATATATTGATCCTGGGATCCTTATGGTTACCATTTCAATCAAATACTTTAATAGATTTGGGAGCGGCTATAAATTTCATGACCACAGAAACTATGAAACACTTGAAATTGCCCAATACTCGACCTACTACTACAATTTTGGAGCTAGCAGATAGATCTAAAGTTGTACCAGAAGAAATATTAGAAGATGTCATTGTTTCTTTGGATTCATGGGAAAATCCTGTAGACTTTCTAATCTTGTAGCCAAAAAAAAAAATTAGGAGGCCATCATGTAATTCTAGGCAGACCATGGTTAGCCACAGCAGATGCCTTCATTGGATGCAGATCAGGAAGTATGATCATAGCACATGGGGATGAAAGGAAACATGTTACACTCTATCCTCCAGCACAATCTCCTTCTTTATTATCATGGCTTGATGAACAACAACAACAAGAAACTCAATCTGTTCTCATAATTAATCAAGTTTTTTATTTTAGATAAGAGAGAGAAAATGAGGATCTATTATACCTTTTCATCTCAGAACCTGATATTTCGGAGTAGCTTAGAATAACACAATATGAAGCTGCAAATCATATTTTAAATCAATGTTTCCAGGAAAATTGTATTATTCAATCATTGCAAAATTCATTTGAAAGAATTTTTCCTATTAACTCAATTACCAATTCACAAAGAAAAATCATTGAAATCAATCCTGGAAGGAGTTTGAATATTGGTAATAATTTACAATTATCACAGGAACAATAGGTAATATCATTATTACATAAAATATTCAAAAGATTTTGTCTGGGATTATATATACATGCAGGGAATTCATCCAAAGACATGTATTCACCACATCTACATTTATGATCATATAAAACCAATCAGAAAACCACAAAGAAGAATGAATCTTATGATGAAAGAAATAGTGAAAGATGAACTACAAAAATTGTTACAAGTTGGATTCATATATCCTATTTCTGATAGTAAATGGGTTTCTCCCTTAGTTGTGGTGCCAAAGAAAAATGGAAAGTGGAGAATATGTGTAGACTATAGGGAACTGAATAAAGCCACATTAAAAGATCATTTCTTGTTACCATTTATTGACCCAGTACTAGATTCATTAGCTAGAAAGAAATTATTTTCTTTTTTTGATGGATTTAGTGAATAAAATCAGATTAAGATAACATTGGAAGACGAGGATAAAACCACATTTACTTGCCCATGGGGAACATATGCATATATTTTTTTTCCCTTTGGGTTATGTAATGCACTTGCTACTTTTCAAAAAGAAGTCCTTGCAATCTATGTTGATCTAATTCATGAATGTGTAGAGGTCTACATGGATGATTTCACTGTATATGGAGGAACATTTGATGATTGTTTGAATAATATTGAAAAAAATTTAAAAATATGCATAGAGACAAACCTATCCCTCAGTAATGAAAAATTCTTTATGATGTTAACTAAAGGGATAGTGTTGGGACACCATATTTCTTCTTCAATAATCAAGGTGAATCCAACAAAAATACAAGTCATTGTGAATTTAATGCCACCAAAAACACAAAAAGAAGTAAGAAGTTTATTGGGATATGCAGGCTATTACAAAATATTCATTGAAAATATTAGTAAAATAGCTCTACCTCTATTCAAGTTACTTGCAAAAGATGTTGAGTTCCAATGAACAACAAATTGTCAAAATGCATTTGAAATATTGAAAGGAAAATTATTAGTTGCACCCATTCTTCGAGGACCAAACTGGTCATTGTCATTTCATATATCCATTGATGCATCTGATACAGCTATAGGAGCATCACTTGGACAGAAAGAAAATCAGTTCAATTATGCCATATACTTCATAATAAAAAATTTACACCAGCAGAATTGAACTATATAGTCACAGAAAAAGAAATTTTAGTTAGTGTGCATGCAGTTAATAATTTTAGGCATTATATAATAGGCTATCAAGTATTCATTCATACCGATTATTCAGCCATTAGATACTTAATGAAAAAATAAATTAGAAATGGCAGAATTACTAGATGGTTGTTATTAATGCAAGAATTTAACATCATTGTTCAAGATCGAACAGGTAAAGATAATCAAGTAGCAGAATTTATATCAAGGCTTCATTCACCTGATGATCCAAATCATGTTTCAGACAATTTTCTAGATCAACATTTATTTGCTATAACAACAAAAATCCCATGGCTTGCAGATGTAGCCAAATATTTATCATCTGGAATATTACCATTCCATTTCACTAATAAACATAAAAGGAAAATAATCAGAGAATGTACTAGATATAGTTGGGTCAATGTTGACCTCTTTTATACTAGTTCATATCTATTAATAAGAAAATGTGTTAAAGAAGATGAAATTATAGATATTTTGAAAGAATGTCATGACAAGCCATATGATGGCCATTTTGCAAACAAGCGAATAGCATACAAGGTGCTCAAACTTGGCTACTACTGGCTAGCAATCTTCAAGGATTCAAAAGTTAAAATATGTGATAGTTGCCAAAGAACTAGAAGACCTGTGATATCAGATGAAATGCCATTGAAGCCACAAGTACTCATAGAGCCATTTGAGCAATGGGCTCTAGACTTTGTGGGACCAATTAACCTACCTTCAAACGAAAACAAGTACATTCTAGTCTGCACAAATTATATTACAAAGTGGGTAGAAGAAAAGGCAGTGGCAAGAGCAACAGAAGACAAAGTAGTCTCATTTCTCTTTGAGGAAATATTTGTCAGATTTGGAGTTCCGAGACAGATTGTTACAAATCAAGGAGCACAATTCACCTCCAAACTTGTATAGGATCTTACAGAAAATTATAAGATCAAACACAGAAAATATACTCTGTAACATCCCTAAGAAAATGGATAATTAGAGTCCACTAATAAAATCCTAGAAAATATCATGACAAAAACAGTGCAAATGAACAGAAAGGATTGGTTAAAAAAGTTAAGAGATACATTGTGGGCATACATAAATACATGGAAGAATACAACTAGATTCGGTCCATATCAGTTGGTATATGGTAAGGAAGTTATGTTACCCATTGAATTTAAAATTCATACATATAAACGTGCAAAAAAATTGGGATTGGAACTATCTGAAGCACAACAACAGAGAGTCGTGCAATTAAATGAACTAGATGAAATAAGACAGAAAGAATTGGAGCATACAACACTGGTGCAACAACAGAGAATCAAGTGGCATGACAGATTCATTAAAAATAAAAAATTTCATAAAGGAGACTGAGCATTACTTTTTGAATCCAAGTTCAAAGATTTCAAAGAAAAGTTTACAACTCATTGGCTTGGGACATATGATATAGAAGAAATTTTTGATAATGGAGCAGTTAAAATAAAAACAATTGATAAAGCATCAATTCCATTTTTAGTCACTGGACAAAGGCTTAAGGTCTATAATAAGCCTATCAATAAATAAGACTTTTTGAAAAGAGTCTCAACATAAAATAACATGGAAATAATGGAACAGTATAGTGATATGACTTCCTTACTTCCAGAATTAAAAAAATTAAAAAAAATAATAATAATAATAAAGGAGTTTGGTTGTGAAAATCTAGGAAACTAGCACAATACAAACTCGAATTCATATCGGAAAACCAACTTCTTTGGCCAATATTCTCTATTTTGTTTTACTTTTACTTTAGTTTTATTTTGCAGAAATAATCCTCCAGAATTTCAAGACTTGAGGACAAGTCTTAACATAAGCAAGGGGGAAGTCCATAATAAAACTATGCAAATAGTTTGAGCAACTGTATTGCAGAAGGGACCTGAATAACATTGTAGAAGTGACCTGAGACATCATTTAAAATTTTCAGAAGGGACCTAAAAAACATCAATATTCATTAGAAGGGACCTGAATCAATATTAGATGCAAAAAGAACATGAAACAACATAATCTATATCAAGAGGTTCAAATAAGCAGTTACAACTGTCTACATTCCATCTAAATTCATCTTTGCAGAACTATCATCGTGAGTCAAGTATGGACGAACCAGCAAAGGTCATCATCAATCAGTATTGACATCAAGCTATGTTGTAAAAGGGAAAGTACAGTAAGTAAAAAATGTTCTTAAAACCTTAGATTTTGAAAAAAATTCTAGAACTGTTAAAACTGATTTAACCTGGATATGCATCTTGTTACATTTATCATCTAACATCCTACATTTATCCTACCTACACTCATTATCCTACCCTCATTATCCTATTATATTCCATTACCCTACCATATATTCCACATTAAAAAATTCATAATAGTCCTACATTAACCCCATATAAATTTTCTACATTAATTCCATACACCCCTACACATCCTCCAACATATCTTATAAAAAAAATTTATCAAAGATTGAGGACTCTATTTTTTCCCTTAAGGAATTTTTGTTTTCATACAAAACCACAAAGAGTTAGTGTCATAATGAGAAAATTTTGACTTTAAAATGATCTATCCTATGGTCATTTTAAAAACAAATTAAGAAATAAGCATATAAAATGGCAAAGCCTAAAGTATGAAATGCAATATAAGATTTGAAAGGATAAAATGCAATATATAACATGCAAACATGCGGGAATGTTGAAAATACATAAGTAACATTGCACATACAAATAATGGTGGACATGCAACGAAATGAATGAAGCCATGAAAGAAGAATGAGCTACACAGAACGTGGGTAATGCAGAGTTACGGTGATAAGATAGGCATATACACCGTGGAAGGAGGACTGTACACACACCAGAAGAACACAGTCAAAATAGAGACACATGGGCAGCCACGGATACGCAAGTCTGGCATGGTAAAATAGAGCTTAGTGGAATTCTAGGAATTTACCATGTCAAACTTGCATATCTGTGGCTGGTCAAAGAGGAGAAAGAAAGCATGAGGACATGCTTGAAGATCAATAAGGGGGAGACGTTGGCCCTCAATTTTGGTCAATTTTGCTCATTAAAAATCCACCTAATTTCCATCATTTTCCACATTATACCATCCACATATGCCTTATTTTGACCTAATTATTCATATTCAATTAAATAAATCATTTTTTCAATTTTTAGATATTTTTATAAAAATTGGGGTTTAAGAGTATTTTTGGACAGGACTAAAAATTCCCGCAATTGCTTCATGAAAGTCATATATGCAAGACACCTGGGCACAAGCTAAGCATATATTTGGAAAAATTTGGAACCAAGGATGGAAAATCATCGATTGGTTTGGTCAAACTGAGCTAAAATAGGCTCAGTCAACGCTGGTCAAACATGCCCAATTTTTCAGGAATCTAGGAAATAGGACAGAATTAGTAGTTTTTGGGATTTTTCCAGATTTTGTGTAACTAAATGGATGAGTTCAACCTAGATGAATGGGATTAGGATGGATAAGTTTGTTATAAACATTGTAGCATATTTTGTTTATCATTTATCTATTTATACCAAGCTTATGGACCATTCAAACATGGAGAATTTGTGTAATTTCAAATTGGGACTTCTGAATATTGTGAGTTAATTTGAGGAACCAGTTCCATATTATTTTTGTTGTTAAATGTTGTGGATGATTGACTGAATTTATAGTAGCTGAGAATTTCTTCAAGTGTGCAAGGCAAGGGTGGAGGGCCCCCACACCAAGATAAGTACATTTTTTGGTTAAATTAGCTTAATTTTCATGAACTAGTTTTGCTTCAAAAATTTTCAATTATTTAGATGAATGAAGATTTCTTATGTTTGTTGATGAATCTTGGTTTACTTCTAATATTCATATGAAGGTACAAACAAGTATTTAAGTTAAACTTTCCTTCTATTTGGTCCAAGAATAATAACTAAAATTCATCTTCTTTTCCTTGTTGAGTTATTTACTTATGCTTGCTAACGAATCTTGGTTTAATTCTAATCTGCATATGAAGGGAAAAACAAGTGTTTAAGTTAAACTCTCCTTCTATCTAACCCAAGAATAATAATCAAAATTCATCTTATTTTCCTTGTTTGGTTTATTTTCTGAATTTCTAGTTTTAGTGCAATGGTAACAATGATGAATAGAATTGTAAAGAAGGACAACAAAGACCTCCTCGGTTAGAAGCCTCTTCTCCTACTTTTTATGCATCATAATCTATTGTCCATAAATTATTTGGTTTCTCTTCATAAAAGTAGTATTGTGGGGAAGGACAAACAGAATCTCCTAAATTAGGAGCCTCTTCCCTCACTTATTACATATTGAATCAGAAATTACTTAGTTAGATTTTATATTTGCAATATGCATTTCCTTGAAAATTAGAATTTAGAATAAATTTGTAATATGCATTTCCTTCAATTTAAACATTTTGTCTTCTAAAAATTGACTACATCTGAGATCCATATATTTTGGACATGCTTCCATGTTTACAAACCCGGATTGATAATTAAGTAGTTGTGTTAGTTTACCCAGTAAACTAACCCAACACTCCTAAAGGTTGCAAACAGAGTTTTCGATATGATACAGGAATGGGATGCCAAATACACAGATGTTCCAGAGAAGTTGGTCAGGAAGGACAATATTGTTATCGAGATGGAAAAAATACATTTACAATTCCATATCCAGAACTACACCCATCTTGGAGAACACGTAACTAACACTTTAGTTGCTTATAGTCGACTTCATAGTGGCCTGGAGTCTCTAGCATAAAAACATGGGTTTCCTTCAGTCGGTCCACTTGGGGAGACAAGGAAAAAATTATGCGAGAAGTGAAGCAATTTGTTGAGCAAAACAAACAGGGATCAGAACAACAAGGCTTGTAGATTACTAAGAATTTTATTCTACAACATGTGATTGCACCAACAAAAGTTCACATGAAATTTTCATGGCTATGGAATAGTGTACAATCTAGATCCAGATCTATATTGATAAAAGCATTGTAGGTTAAGATGCAGTTTGTGGTCAAGATGTCCATCTGGGTCAAATTCATAACGACGAAGTTCAGAGCATGGCATTTATACCTCACTGATGAACTCCATGAAGAAACATTTGATTTATCTATTTGAAATTATTTTTTCATATTAGGAGTTTGTCTTATATAGCCACCATCCTATATTTATTTTGTCTTTTGTAATAAGTTCAATGTGATGGAGTCCAAGCAACATATGTGGGATGTGAAAAGACAAATGTGGAATGTTATAGGTCATATATAGAATTTCAAAGCTTATATGGAATCCCATAGGTCATAGAAGTTGAAAAGTCATGAGGAAACTCAAAATACATTATCATTTATTAAAAATATGTCCTCTTAACTCAAGTGAAGGGCTTGGATTCTTAGAGTTTTTCCTTGGCTTCTCTTGTTTTGCATAGGAGGTAAATCATTCTTTGGAGAAGCAAGTGGTAGCTTCACATTCCATGGCTAGATCAAGTGTTTCACCTATGTTATAGTGTACTTGGAATATTTCATTAATAATCAAAAGCTCCTTGAGCCAGCACTACTTCATCCATGTATCGTGAATGTACTAAGATTATTCTTGATATGTTGGCATAAAATGTATTAAGACTAATGAACTATTTCATTGCTTAGATATGAATATTGTTGAATGAGTGGTGTTATGCATTTTTACGATTGTTTTTTTATCTTGTGAACTAATTTGCATATTAATCAACAAGTCTTTCTCTTCCTCTCATGGATCTCTCTTAGGACAGTACTATTACTTCCCTAATCGGAGGCTCGTCTCTCTTTACACTCGTGGAAGCTTCATGTGCATTCTACATTTGATGTCACACAAAGCTTACATACTTATTTCCCCAAAGAGGAGTTTATGATCTCTTGTGTATGTGTCATAACCAAGGCGCACCTCTAAACCTTTCTCAATGGTGGCCAAACCATATAACCAGATGGGACTCCTACACCAAATGGTGTGAGGTCTAATTTGGACCTCATATCGAGGAGATCCCCTTGTATATTTGCGGCATCTATCATCGTCAACAGGTTCCAATCCAAATCATCATCTAAGTAGGTTGCAAATAAATAACCCAGAAATGTCTTCAATAAAGGAAGGTTCAAAGGTGATAACGAGTTTAATGCCTATGGGAGAAGGTATCGGAAAATATTTGAAGGTCAATGTTAGAGTTACGATGGTTGAAGTGCATTTTCCACCAACCCCAATAAACTAAAGTAAATTAGTTATAGGTTATGGTTTTGTGATATGCAAATTTACATTATGCAAAAGCATATAACATCAAAGAAATAACCTATAAATGATGAGATAAACAAAGGGTCAAAGGCCATCAAGAATGTAACCAGGGGATAGGTCAAATTGGGTATTTTTAATGGTTTTAAATGCATACAACAAATATAAATATCTAGATGTCAACCCTATTTTTGGGGGTGAAAATGTAATAAATGCTAGATTTATCCTTTTTAAATTTCTTAAATGCAATTCCTACTAATATGGAAATAACATATAGATGAAAAATTACCATAAGATACAAATTCATACCAAACCTTATTATATCTAGGAATAAATAAGGAAAGCGAGAAATAGTTAAAAGGTGATCCTACAACTAGACTAGTGCCTTTATTCAATTTAGCAATGGAGTCAAAGAAGTGAGTTTAACGATTGAAGGACTTGAATGAAGAGGGTGGAAGAATGAATAGCCTCTCTTAGAAACCATATCAACTTCTTTTAGTAGATTATTTAAGATAAAAGGATGCATGCAACAAGTTTATTTGATGAATTCTTAAAGGACCAATTTTACATAACATGTAGAGACAACATTTCATAAAAACAATTGCACTTTTTAATATGGCACAATAAAAACTTTAATTTTAGAAAATAAATGCAAATTCAAAGAAAAAATGGCAATAAAATTACATCATTCAATAAACAATCACTTCATCAATATAAAGATAGTCTCTCCATGTAAACATATCCCACCCAATGCAATTTACTCCATCATTCATCCATAGCGATGAAGAAAAAAAGACAAAAATGCTAGTGCACAATCACTCGAGAGCAAACAAATAAGTGTGTGTGATGATGAATAAGTGAAAATGACTTATGTTTATTTATATGATGGAAACCAAGTCATTTTCACCAATTTACAAGAAATATCCCTAAAAAAAATCTTTAAACATTCAACTAGGCCCAAAGGTCACAAGATGACCTTAGGATAACTTTATAAAATGACAACATAAGAAATATATCATAAATTCTCTAGGCGCATGAGAGGAAAGTCTCTCAACATTAAGTCATCCTTAAAATATAGGCATATCCATCAAGCAAGTGACAAATTAGGTCCAAGAGTGCTCCTCACTCCAAGGGACATCATCAAATTGCATGGGTGCATCTCCAACATCTCCTCCTCCATGAAATCATTAACAAGTAAGCTCACATCACCTTCCTAGCGCATGCATGGGTGATGTGGTAGCCCTAAAATCAAATGTTTAACAAGTAAGCTCACATCACCTTCCTAGCACATGCATGGGTGATGTGGCAACCCTAAAATAAAATGTTAGCATCAAAACATGGTGTGAGATCCCTTCCAAACCATCTCAAGTGGTCTCAATCATCATATAATATCTATAACAGTGAAACATCCATCAAACAGGGTCAATGAAAGCCTGGAGGCATCCCAAGTCCATATAGGCACATAATCAATCATGATAATTCCATGGATTATTTTCTCAACATTTTTGCATATAGAGGTCTAACAAAGGGTATACAACCATGTAGAGGCTCCTCGAAGCCCAACACTCATATCAGTAAGGGAAACGTTGGATATGCAAAGGTAACAAGTTTCAGTGATGAGGAAAAAGCAACATTGTTAAATTTAACCTGAGAAGCACTTAACCATCATATTAAAATATTCACAATCTTGACAAAGATGAATATATATATTTCTTATGTAACACTAACTTAATGGAAGGTGAAAGTTAGTGACTTAATGAATTTTACTTTTTAACCATCATAGTTAAAATATTCATAATTTTGACCAGGGTGAATATGTATATTTCTTATGTAACACTAACTTAATGGAAGGTGAAATTTAGTGACTTAATGAACTTTACTTTCACCTTCAGTTAAGTCAGTGTTACATAAGAAAAGTTTAGGAAAAGATATCATGAGTGAGAGTAGTGCTTGAGAAAACTACCACGTTGCTTGCTTGAAGTTCAAGGGGGTGCTATAATGTTGTGTTGAGGACTAGTGTGGCGCTATGTCTCTGCATTCATGCTTATGAGGGTAATGTAGCACTAAATTGACGCCCAGTGGAGAGACACTGTGATTTTTCATGACCAAGTATGAGTTCAAGACTAAGTTTTTGAGATCATAGCACTACTTAAAGGCTCAATGATGCACTATGTCGCTAGGTAAAGGCTTAATGGAGAAACAAACAAGTCCAAGGAAGAAGAAAAATGAGCTTGAAGGAAAAAATATAGCATTATGCCATCGCCTTAGTGGCCAGGGAGACATTGTATCATTACCTTGGCACTTAAGAAGGTGATACATTGGGGTTAGATGCTATAAAGGAAATCCTAAGTTAAAATTTCATGCCATGTCACTAGGTTGAGGTTAATAGGGGCACTATAGTGCTCCACTAAGGAAACTAACTTGAAAAGGACAAAAATTTGCAAGAAAAATCAATTCAAAGCTTTTACTAAAGTGTCAGTTCACAGGATGAGGAGCTCCTTGGGTGACTATATAGCTAAACTAAGTTTTAGTGCTCCTTTGTATCGATGGATTATCCAAAAATTCTTAGTTAGGATTAAAAGTTTTCCCCCATGGTTTCAATACTCTAAGAGAGTTTGTCATAGCTAGAAAATTGGAGTGAGGCTTTGTAAGTTGAATTAATAATACCTTTGATAAGGTCGGCCCCTCGAATTCCTTCAGGCACAAAGTACCAAGATGAATTGAGGGGGTGGGGGTTGGGCGATGGGTGGCTGGGTGGGGTTGTTCTAGTTGCTAGAGCAAGAATTGAAATGGTACAAGGAAGAGGATTAAACTAGTTCCCTTTGGATTAAATATAAATTTTATAGGCCAAAGGAGATCCTAACCATTCATGAGAAAGTTTAAGTTTGGGAAGAAAAACATAGAAAAAAATAACACACTTTGAGGACACTTTCAAGGTCCTGGGGGAGGAAGTAACACAATCCTTCTAAAGGAGGTGGTGGACTCTACTTTGAGGTCTCTAAGGCAGGGAGCCATACTCCCCTAATACCTTACAAGGTACATTATCCAAAACACCGTTTTACAAGAATTCCACGAGGAAACTGAAAGTGAAATGGCTAGGATTGAGACTTAGTCCCCCTTTCCTCCACAAAATTTTAGCTCCAATATTTTTTTATCATGAAAGAGAGTAAGAGGAATGGAAATACATATAAGCAATAATAGGATTCCACTAGTTAGGAGTTATCACCAAGTATATTTCTTGGGACATTAGGAGGCCATGTAGGGATTAGAAAAAAAAAGTTGGCAACAATAGTGTTGGAACGAGGTCCCCTAACCGCATTTTTGGTCCAGTTTTGTAATATTTTTGTAATACTTGGTCTAGTGCAGGGGCGTTAGGGAGGGTCAAATCCCTGATGTATTGTAACAGGTCAAAGGGTAGACCAAGAGTCCGCAAACCATGATTTGCGGACCATAGAGTAGCGCATGGTAAAATGTTATAAATAGATAGATCAATCGAGTCTAGAAAGGGGCTAAGTAAGAAGTAATCTAAGCTTGAATACGAACTTGTGGATATTTTGTGTCAATCGTATGGGTAAGGGCTCCTGTTGGTTGTGTGCATGGAGACCCCAAAGTCCTGTTGTCTGCGGACCCTGCTTGTTGTGTGCACGGGCTGGTAATAGAGTTTGTAAGTCGGATCTGAATATGAATGAATGAGAAGGTTGTTGATGATATTTTAGTGTTCCTGTGTTATGATTATTGGCTATGTTTATGATCTAAGATCATGTTTTATTACTGAATAATGATGATATACTGATGTGCACGTGGATGCGATATGATGAATGTGTAGCTCTAGTTAAAATATTCTGCTCAAGTTACCTGTTTATTATGATATGTGCATAGCCGATATATTGTTAAAACGGTTCTTTGTTGGGCTTCTCCTGTGCAAATCTGTTAGATCCGAAGGGAACCCCTTTTATTAACTCTCTCTCTCTCAGGGTGCGGAACCCTGGTTCCATCACCCTCCCATACTGCTTCGGGTGAGACCTTGACCTGCGTAAGCAAGCCATTGCCGAAAGGCACAGTAGTATCGGAATTTGTTGGCAAACCTTAAAACTGAACTTGGGTCAAGACCCCTAAAGCGAAAAAATAGTTTTGTTTCTGGGACCAGGATCATTTTGAGATGGAGATTGGGTAATGCCACGGGGTCATTGGCAGCCATTGAAGCCTGAGCTAGAAGACTAGTTCGAAAAACATATTCAGGAGTTTTCCCTAAAAGAGAATAGAAGTAAGAAGCTACCTACTGAAGAGAGGAAAAACAAGTATATATTTATGGAAGTGCACGAAATATTCTGTGTGTCCTTCGTGCACAAATTACAAGAGTGGTTGGCACAATTGGCGGAGTTCCAGACTTGTTGGAAAGACGATCATGTCATGCAGTGGACCCCCAAATCGATCCAATAATTAGAAAGTACTGATAACAATATTACCAGAACTGTAGACCACTGGGTTGACAGTTACTTGGGAGGGTTCGTCACAGAATTTTCCGTTGATCAATTTGTGTCGTATTAAGAAGCGGAGCGAAGGTCCTTCCAAAGATTTAGAGTTGAGTTCCTGAAAACCCTGTCGTTGTTGATTAAGATGATATTGAGTGAAAAGGGTGTCTTGTGTGACCATACCGAGTGAATGACCTCTAACCAGAGTGGAAGCATGACACGAAGCTGTAAATACTACCGGGTTAATCAAGAAGGAGACAGATCGGTATACAGTCCCTAAAGGGAATCACTTTATTTTAACCAAGGAGGGGTTGCGCAAGTTGGAACCAGCCCCCCGGCCACACCAGCATCAAACCCATGTAAGGGTATGAATTCTCCTACCCCACCTCCGCCACCACCTGAGGACGACATGGCTACGCACATGAAACTACCTACCTTTAAGGGTGTAGGGGACGAAGATATGGATCAATTCTGGTTCGTAGCAGAGTCTGTGTGGACTGCGCAAAACATTAATAATGACGTTATCAAACGAGCGCAGTTATCCATAGCCTTCGAAGGAAGGGCCCTGGATTGGTTTATGGGATACATTGGTTAACATGCGAACACACCAATACAAGATATTAAGGATGCCCTAAAGCAACAATTCTAGAAGCCTAAGTCGTACTCTCAATGTGTAGTCGAATTAAAGGACTTTAAGCAAGGACCTACAGAGTCCGTCTGGGAATTTGACCAACGATTAAAGAAGGTCATCAGCGATGGGAGATTTGTCTACGAGGACAAGCAGCACAAGGAATGGTTTATTTCTATACTATTTCCACACCTGCGTGGACCCATGGGACAGCAGAAGATCAGCTCCTAGGAAGAAGCTTTGAAGATTTCCATGCAGTTAGAAGCTGCACCAAGAGATGATACGCAGTTCACAGCTCTACAAATCCAGAGCCAGCTAGAGGCAATGCACTTAGAAATTCAGAACTTATGGAAGGATCGAGGTAAGGAAGCTAGCTCAGATATCTGGTGTATATGCTGTAGGGTGTCGAGTCATACTAAGGATCAATGCCCTTTGTTATCGGATTATATGCACGCTAGGGGGCCGAGCCCTCTACGCCCTACGGAAATGGCTAGCCCTAGTAGTCCCATGTTGTGGTGCACTGACTATCGAGTTGCAGGAAGACATGATACATATCACTGCCCGCGATTAGGTGCTTATGTTCTAGAACTGAAACAATAGTGGTGCAGGTTTTGCTCGTCTATAGGTCATGACGAAAAAAACTGTCTAACACTCGACCTCGTGGTGGATAGGGGAAACCTATACAGGGTGCAGGCGGACCCCTCATCGCCATTATCTCCTTCTGGGTGGGGTAGATCTCCCTCAAGAGGAAGGGGAGGAGGGAGAGGGGGAGTGCAAGTCGAGGACGGGGAAAGCTGATCTATTACAATTGTGGAAGCATGGAACATTTTACACGATATTTCTTGAACCCTGCGTGCCAGTCCCACCGATATTGCACGCAGTTCGACCATGTCATTGAATATTGCCCAGTATTGATATAAAAAATGCAGGAGAAATAGCAGATGCCAAAGAAGAATGTGCAAAGGGTTAAGGCAGAACCACAAGACGATGGACCATGTATCAATGTGATCACACACAGCGGCATTGCCACCGGAGGAGTTGAGGAAAAGGCTGAGGTTGAAACATTGATCCGAAAAGCTGGGGAAAAAACAGAAAGCTTAGATCTAAAACAGGGGAAAGAAACCTTCATAGAAGCTTAGAGGGAGATGGCCAAAGACGAAGAACCTACTTCAAAAGGTATGGCACATCCAAAAGCAGACGAAGCAATTAAACCATTCCTTCAGGCATGTATGAAGTTGTTGTGCAACCAAAAGGCCATAGAGAATCTCCAATCATTAATAGATAGCTGTGGTGAAAAGGTTGCTTTACAACCAGAGGTTAAAACTGTGAACAAGCTATACAAGAACAAAAAAAGAATTGGACAGGAGATGCACATGACTGCGCAGATTGGAGACTATGAAATGGATCAAGTCATCTTTGATTTAGGATCAGACGCAAACATTCTACCCAAGAAAACCTGGCAAAGAATGGGAGAACCTAAGCTGGAATGGTCAACTATTCAGCGACGGATGGCTAATCAGCAAAATATTATCCCACTGGGACGACTAAAAAAGGTTGTAGTAGATATTGCAGGTGTTAAGGTTTACGCTGATTTTGAGGTAATTTAGATAGTGGATGATGTGAACCTTTACCCTGCGCTCTTGGGCCTGGATTGGTCTATTGAAATGGGAGGCATCATTAATTTAAAAAGGAGCATGATCTTTGAAGTGAAGGTACAAGGGTGATAGTCCCTTTGGATCCAGTAGAAAGGGAGTGGTACAATGAACCAGTACGAGAGGAGGAGGATGTTGATCAAATTTACAAGCTAACCGCCTGGCACACCGCTGATGGTGTGTTATGCTGGGAAAAAAACAGTGAATGCTTATCTGACTCAGATGGGGAGATAGAAAATTGGCAGAACTGGCTGCATGATATATCTACGCTGCGGTGTCCTAAGATCACAAAAAGCTTCTGATGCATCTCCTCACGGGTAAGAGAACTACTCTACTTTGATGGCTCTGGTAAGAGAAGTGGACGTCCCTGAAGAACGGAGATTTTGGCACTTGACTTGGCCATGCGCCCAACCCTCACACACTGGTGGGAAACCCATAAGGGAGCTTTTCAAGACTGGGGGGAATGCAAAAAGATGATGATCTTACGATTTGACACTCTATTCAAACCGCCAAGGGAACTCTTCTCGGGACGATGGGATCCGCGCAAGCACTTGGCTCTCTGGATGTAAGTATGGAAGGAAAACACATGGAAGGAATGGGTCCATATGTTTATTCATGCATTAGGGGCAATCCCTACCACTCGGTATATGGATGCAGAACTCCACCAACGTACCTATCACTGGGACACAATCGCTGAGGATTTTGTAATTTGGATTAACAGGAGGAACTAAGAAACTTGACGAAGCCTTGTAAGATATAGATGCTCTGGTCTTCAATGAGTCCCTTCCTAAGCAATAGCTTAGTACGTCACCCTGGGACACGCAGATACGGGATATTGCAAACTATAGAAATTTGTCAATCGAAGACTGTGATGAGGATCCCCGGAATATCACTATCCCAGAGTCAGAAGGAGAACGTGTTGTTGCAGGACCTTTGCTACAGGCGCTCGATGTTAGCTAACCATTGAAACTGAAGGAAGTCAACATTGGCACGAAAAAGCAGCCCAAGATGGCTAAGATTTGGGATTATTGGGATGATGACACAGTGGGAAAGATCGCAGAATTATTGGCCGAATATCAGGATCTATTCCCCACAAAGTTCTCTGAGCTCATAGGGATCGTAGGGGACATAGGGATCGTAGGGGATATGGGCGTTATGAGGATTCCCTTGAAACCAGATGTGCGGCATGTCAAACAATGGCCCTATCGCCTGAACCCTAAATACAAACAAAAATTTAAGGAGGAAATTGAAAAGATGGTGGCCACAGGTATCATTGAACTAGTGGAATAGTCAGATTGGGTAAGTCCTATGGTGGTCCAGGAAAAGAAGACTAAAGGAGAGATAAGGATCTGCGTAGACCTACGCAAGCTAAATGATGCCTACATACATGATCCCTTCCCTACACCGTTCTCTGATGAAATTTTGGATAATGTGGGAGGACAGGAAGCTTACTTGTTTACTGACGGGTTTTCGGGGTACCATCAGATCTGCATAGCCCATGAGGATCGTAGCAAGACAACCTTCGCAACTGAGTGGGGCTCATTCCAATAAATTTTCATGCCATTTGGACTAAAGAATGCCCCTACCATCTTTTCGCGCATAGCTGTATCAGTATTCACGGAATTCATTCACAAGTTTCTGGAAGTCTTCTTTGACGATTGGATAGTTTTTGGGTTAGTAAAGAACCATGTGTCAAACCTGCACATGATGTTGGATGCCTGCAGGAAACACCAAATTTCGTTGAACATCAAAAGATGCATATTTTGTGTCCCATTTGGGATTCTATTGGGACACGTGGTGTGTCAGCAGGGATTGATGGTTGACCCAACCAAGGTCGCGATTATCCTCAATTTGGCAGTCCCCACTACTGAGAAACAGCTACGCTCCATCCTAGGCCACACCGGTTACTACAGAAAGTTTATTCAGGGGTATGTCTTGATCACCGCCCCGATGGAGAAATTGTTGAAGAAGGATGTCTTGTTTTTTTAGGATGATGAATGTCAGAAAATCTTCAAGCTATTAAAATAAAAGATGGTAACTGCACCTACTCTTATATTCCCTGAATCAACAAAGGTCTTTCATGTACATGTGGATGCATCAGGGATTGCATTAGGAGTTGTCTTGTCACAACCTGGAGAAGGGGTCATTGATCACCCGATGGCCTTCGCTAGCAAGAAGCTTTCGAGCACAGAGCGTAACTATTCCACCACGAAGCGTGAAGGGGTGGCGATGGTGTACGCCCTACAGAAATACAAGCACTATTTATTAGGCGGACACTTCAAAATGTTCACAGATCATTCAACTTTGAAATACCTGGTTAATAAGCGTGTGTTGGGGGGGAAGATCTGTAAGTGGCTACTGTTGTTTCAGGTGTATGATTTCGAAATCATTGTGAAACCAGGGAGGTTGAACATCGGGCCAGACCACTTGTCCAAGATCAAGAATGGGGAAGAGCCAACTAACCTAGAAGAAGGATTACCTGACGCGCAGCTGTTTGCTATCAAGGTGGTGGACGAGCACTTTGTCGATGTTATCCAATTATTGACCACAGGCAAGGCACCCTATGGCTATTCAGTACCTCAGAAAAAGGAATTGGTTGCTCGCACAGTCGATTTTACCATAATCGTGGAACAACTCTACACGCTGGGCGCAAACGAGGTGTTGCGAAGGTACGTACTAGAACATGAGAGACAAGCTATCTTCGCTGAGGCCCATGGAGGAATTTCAGGAGGGCATTATGCAGGAAGAGCTATTGCGCATAAAGTATTAAGGGTCGGCTGTGGTGGCCCACATTGCACAGTGATGCCCATGTGTGTTGTTGGGCCCGCGACGCGTGCCAACGAACCGGGAAGCCCTCACGTCAAGATGAGACGCCCCTACAACCACAGATGGCTCTAAAAGCATTCGACAAATGGTCCATAGATTTTGTCAGACCCATCAATCCTCCAGGAAAGAAGACCGGTGCCCGGTTTATCATCACTGCCATGGATTATCTCACCAGATGGGTGGAAGCAAACGATGTCAAGGATTGTACTGTAGATATTGCTGTGCACTTCATTTTTTAACATATTCAAACTAGGTTTGGTTGTCTGAAGATCCTGATGAGCGACATAGGTACGCATTTTGTAATAAAATTATCATGGCTCTAAATGGGGAATTCCAGATCCACCATGCAAAGAGTACCCTGTATCATCTGTAGGCGAATGAGGCCATAGAAGCCTTCAATAAAATTTTGGAACATGCACTCACTAAGGTCTGCAATGCTAACCGAAGTGACTGGGACATACGCATCCCCTCTATACTCTGAGCCTATAGGACTACATGTAAGAAACTCACGGTCAAAATGCCATTCAGAATGGTCTACGTAATTCAACTCGCCAGTAGATGCGAAAAGGGAGTCTGCTTCAAGTGGTCGCAATACCTGGTCGACGAATTTCTAGACAATGTGTGTGAGGCCCAGGATCAAGGAAAAGCTTTCTACTACTCCTAGCTAATACTGTTAATTGCCTTAGTTGCATGGGAGACACCTGAAGAGGCAGTATTCCCTACTCTCGAGCCAAGCATGTGTGAAGGAGCACAATTTGCTAATCTCTAGGATTCAAAGGATCCCAAGCGGATCGAGGAAAACAAGGTCTTTTGGGTACTATATGATCGAACCTTGGCAACAGCAATTCATTCCCAACCTCCCTGCTCTCGAGCCAAGCATGTGTGAAGGAGCACAGTTTGCTAATCTCTAGGATTCAAAGGATCCCAAGCGGATCGAGGAAAACAAGGTCTTCTAGGTACTATATGATCGAACCTTGGCAACGACAATTCATTCCCAACCACGCTTGTCGCCTACGGTCTACAACAAATACAAGGATATTGCGACATTCCAGGTTACCATGCACAATGTGCAGATTCAGGCCCACAAAGATCCAGCTTGGCACAACCTTCCTTATATGGCCACAGAAGCAGAGATTGACCAGGTGATTGTAACTTGGCCACCTGAGTGGAAGGTTGGCACCCAAACGTCCAGCACACGCACAACAGGCACATACGGTCATAGCGCAACCCCAAAGGATACTACGTCGCCAACCACAGCGAAGGATTCAGGGGTTCCTACTACAATGCAGCACACAAACCCCACCACCCCTAAGAGCGTTACCGTGCAGACCAAACCAAAGTCCCCACTGGATCAGGACCTCAACGGGCTTGGTGGCGCAAACATGTCGTCCCCGCATGGTATCAAACGCACCAGCGAACCTCCTAAGGGGTCCAGGAAGAAGCGTAAGGCTATTAAGCCCGACGCAGACACAAAGGTTACGTTGACGGAGGATGACCTAGAGAAAATTGCAGATGTCGTCACCATCTCACCTGAGGATCGATGTGTTGCTTTGGAAGGATAGCACAAGGCCGCGGTAGAAGTTTTGCAATCTGAGCTATAGGCTCACCAGATAAAAGCAGACACCCTTCAAGCGAGCGTGGATCAAGCAAGGCATCATCAAGTGGGCCAGTCGGCTGGAGTCATAACCCTGACCATCGTCATGGACAGTTGGATCTGCCCCCTCTCGGGCGCAACACTTGCTATGATGCCCGCAGAATTATGGAACCAAGTCCGTGCATGCCCTTCAGTTGATCTTGATGTTAGGCGCTTGACGGGTGCGCAGTTGCACGACTTGTTTACCTCCATCACCAGGGAGCTTAAGCACTGAGAACTGCGAGCACAACAACACCTTAGCGAGGTCGAGCAGACTATTGTCACTAAAGCTGCTAAAGCCGTCGAGGCCCAAGCTGCACACATTGTCATCGTTGCACAAAACGCTGAGTTAGAGCAGTTGATTGATCGACTCTGTGAAGACATTCCAGAAGTAATTCCTGCCTCCGCTGCACCGTAAACCAAGGTTGAGGGCTTGGTCATTGCTTTGAAGGCGTCTCGGGCTGAGGTACAGGTTGTTATGGCTGATTTGGAGCTTCATATAGCATCACTGCAGGCCAAGCTACAGCCTGAGACCCCCCAGAGGTGCGTTCCTAGTGAGTCGCGCTGGTCACAGACGCTACAACCACTATTACCACACAGATCACTCAGGGCACTGCATTGTTTGAGACTACTATGGAGTTATGGTCCCAGGTGCAACGTGACCCCCTCCTTCGCCAAATCGATCAAGAGCTACACCAAAAGGAGCACGATTTTGAGCAAATGGAAGCCACTATGACCACCCTTGTCCCCACGCAACGACTAGTGCGCCTTCGGACCAGCGACGTGCTTAGAAGTGAAATTGTGGGGATCCGACGCAAGAAGCAGGTACTCAGCGACCATCTGATGCCTTGGGCTGATGAAGCTCTTAAACTTTCCCAGGAGTTAGAAGGGGTCATGCGACAGTTGAATCAGACCTTGGAAAGTGTCACCACCGCCACTGAAGGACCAACTTCGCAAAAGCTGATTGATATTGCATAGAACACAGCTACGCAGAGCATAGGTGTTCTGCCCTCGTTGGCTACTGCTATTGAGCAGCTCCAGGAAACGATGAGGACCCCGTCGGCGTTGTGACTCGGGACGAGTCACAAGATTGTGTTGGGGGACTGTTGGAACGAGGTCCCCTAACCGCATTTTTGGTCCAGATTTGTAATATTTTTGTAATACTTGGTCTAGAGCAGGGGCTTTGGGGCGGGTCAAAGCTCTGATGTATTGTAATGGGTCAAAGGGTAGACCAGGAGTCCGCAAACCCCCAAGAGTCCGCAAACCATGGTTTGCAGACCATAAATTAGCGCAGGCTAAGATGTTATAAATAGATAGATAAATAGAGTCTAGAAAGGGGCTAAGTAAGAAGTAAGCTAAGCTTGAATACAAACTTGTGGATCTTTTGTGTCTATCGTCTGGGTAAGGGCTCCTGCTGGTTGTGTGCATGTTGACCCCAAAGTCCTGCTGTGTGCGGACCTCGCTGGCTGTGTGTGCGGGCTATTAATAGAGTCTATAAATCGGATCTGAAAATGATTGAATGAGAAGGTTGTTGATGATATTTTAGTGTTCCTGTGTTATGATTATTGGCTATGTTTATATTCTAAGATCGTGTTTGCTTACTGAATAATGATGATATACTGATGCGCACGTGGATGCGATATGATGAATGTGTAGCTCTGGTTAAAATACTCTACTCAAGTTACCTGTTGAT
Organism: Pinus albicaulis; assembly: GCA_034641835.2. Taxonomy (NCBI): domain Eukaryota; kingdom Viridiplantae; phylum Streptophyta; class Pinopsida; order Pinales; family Pinaceae; genus Pinus; species Pinus albicaulis. The sequence goes on from CM076578.1 coordinate 1,094,839,932, forward strand.
TATGATCTGTGCTTAGCCAATATATTGTTAAAAGGGTTCTGTGTTAAGCTTCTCCTACGCAAATCGGTTAGATCCGAAGGGACCCCCTTTTATTAACTCTCTCTCTCTCTCTCTCAAGGTGCGGAAACCTAGTTCTAGCACCCTCCCATACTACTTTGGGTGAGACCTTGACCAGCGTAAGCGAGCCATTGCCGAAAGGGCCAGTGATATCAGGGCTTGTTGGCAAACCTTAAAACCGAACCTAGGTCAAGACCCCTAAAGCCAACATATAGATTCCATCGTTGGTTGCAAAAAGTTGTGCAACATGCTAAGTTGGGAGATGATGGGCCCACACTAACTATTCCATAGGGCCATCAATAACACTCTTTTTACCTTTCTGTACCCAAAACAAACATATTTTTTTACCTTGTTTACTATATGATATGGTTGTTTTGCAAATTAATAATGGGTTAGATTATTGATTAACTAAATTATACTCACCATCTCACCTAATGTTTGGTGCAAATAGTATATTTTTTGGAATACATGCACATTGTCTTACTCTTTAGGAGCATTGATATATATAGCATGTCTATTTTTGGCAAGTGCTCTATTTATAGCAAGTCTATCTTAGTTAGCACCGCCATGAAAGATGACATGTTGTAGTGACAAGGAAGTGACATGGCATCAAGAATACACTTGGATATATTTTCGTCTTACATAAGTGTGCACTTATGCTAGTGTCTACAATTCTATTCTTGAAGTTCAATGTTATTCTTGGAGTCCACTACTCCTTCAAACTTTAGTTTAATCGGGACTAATTCTATTTATGGTGCTCAATATGCATGCATGATTTCTCACTTATATTTGGTTAATTTCATTAATGGACAACTATATTTAAGGTTGTAACTCCATATCTAGCTAGATAGCTCCATTTATGACTAGTTAACTAACGATGAGTAGTTATTTTTGGTCTTACATGTGCATGCACTAAGAAACCTCCAATAGCATGTCGTTCTTCTCTCCCTGATATTCTTTTATATATGTTGCTCACGTATTCAATGTAAGATGATACAATTTGTGTTACTCTCTTTCATTCTTATCTCTCTGTTGTCTCAAGCTTACAAGTGCAATTTTTTTTCTTTTTGTAACTACATTCTTATTTGCAAGTGATCTAACAATCTTACATGGTATTAGAGCATAGTAGAATTCTATAAGGAGAAGAATATATATTTTATTTCTAGTCACATAGGATTGAATAACACACAGAGAATCAATCACTCATACAAGAAAGCCTAAATTAGTAGATGAGAGAAAAACATTTTAACAAGATGGATGAAGCATATGGGCTACTATGCTTGTCAATTTCTCCAGATCTATTTTTCCACATAGAATCTCCCTCCACACCTAAAGATGTTTGGACCAGTTTGAAGGATTTGTTTGTGAAACAAGATGAACTACAACGACACGAGTTGGAGAATGAGCTCATCCCACTAAGCCTCTGCAATATTAGCACCATGCAATACTTCTCCACAAATTGTAAATGTTTGCTACAACAAGTCAAGGCATATTGAACTAATAAGAAATAGGAGCAGCGAATCTTCTATATTCTCGAAGTTGGGTCTTGAGTACTCAACCTTGTTTCTTCCTTTCATAGTAATAAGCTATAAATGGGAAAGAATTGGAAAATTCCTTCTTTGGATGACCTCATTGAATCACTCATACAGGAGGAAGATAAGATCACAAAAATGGCTGCTTTAAGAAATTCCAAAGCCCGTGCACTTATAGTTCATGAAAGCATCAACAAATCCATTTATGAGTCTTCTATACCTAATACAAGAAAAACAAATAAGGAGAGAGCAAAATGCATCTATTGTAAGAAACGATTTCCCCCAATAAGTCCATGCATGAAGGCGGCTATCAATCTAGTGGCATGAGCTCTTCAACAACATGATCCTAAAGATTACATACTAGATAATGTCAAGAAACATCTTGGAGATAATCCACCAAAAGATCAAGATAAAGGCCATACTTTGGTTTCTATTTATCTCTCCTAATAAATAAAGGGGTGAAGGACATAGTTTCATAGCAACTAATATTGTTAGCATTTTATTTTGAAGGTGTGCTTTCTTCTCATTGGTTTTTCCCTATTTAACTCATGTTTTTTCGTAGTTTCTTTTGCATAGTTGTTTTCTACGTGGGTTCTTGACATAGATACATATTTCCAAGATCCATCTATTGTACAAACCCTAGTTGTGCTTCAAGGGGGGTGTTCGAGGGAATGCACAATTTCCTACTATTTACGAGGACATGTGGCAGTGACAAGGTAATGGCATGGCATCATGAGTGCTCTTTCTTGGCTAGATTTCCCTCCTAGATAAGTGTTCACTTCTCCTAGTGTCTCCAATTAGATTTTGGGAGTCCACTACTCGAAACTTTAGATCTATTTTTGGAAAATATTTCTATTACTAGAGTTCATAGTTGCATGCATGAGTTTTCACTTGAGATCTCACTTATATTTGGCTAATGTCATTCATGGCCAACTATATTTATGGCTGTAACTCCATATCTAGCTAGCTAACTCCATATATGACTAGTTAATTGACACTAAGGAGCAGTTTTTTTTTGTCTTACATGTGCATTCACTAAGGAACCTCAACTAGTGCACAATTCCTCTCTTTGTGAGAGACTTCTATATATACAACTTTGTTATTCAATATAATATAACGCAATTCGAATTGGTCTTTCATTCTTTCTTGTTTCTCTTTTGTCTCATGCTTCCAATTGCAATTGTTGTTTCCTTTTGCAACTAGATTCTCATGTATAGATAATCTAATAATCTTACAATATTAATGTGGCAGAATGACATAGATACTTATGGCTAAAAACCCTAAGATAAATCAAGGATTTTATCCACTTTGGAGATGGATGACAAGGTAAACAAGCAAAAATATCCAAGAAATACTTGTGATCTGCATGTTTATGCCTTGGCCCACTGTTGTATGACTTTATGATGCATTATTCTTTAATGTGGATTAATGAAATATGGAATGCAATCTTCCCAAAAGAAAATAAACATAATACCATGAAACATCAAATGGTTTAGAAAAAATTATCGATATTTTAGGAAAGATATGCCACGATAATCCAGTCTGAGCACTAATTTAAAATTTAAGAGGCTGGATAACAAGAACACCTTTTTGCTAAATGCATTAACCATTTCTGAAACAGAATATATAAAAGATGTTTGACTACACAATTATGGGTGGGCCTAAGACCTTATACAAAATTTGAAAAATAAATGAAAAAAAGGATGCCGTCTAAACAAGTTGATTGTCTCCACATTACTGTTTCTGGGCAATCAAAGGACATAAGAACCTTCAGTGCCTGCAATTTGATTTCTCTATTTCAAATCAACTCGAACTTCTTAATGAAGAGCCATAGCATGTAAGACAAGCTACATTTCAAACATTCAGGAGAGATTATTCGACTTCTTCTTAATCAGTGATTTATGCACAGTAGCAAAGCCAAGTTCTCGGAGGGTGCTATTATTTTCCCGACAACTTGGTAGTATTTGGTTGAACTGTGATTCTAGTAACATTTCATCCATCGGTAGCAAACCAACTTTTTCGTTAATGAGCACAAACTACCGTTTGCACTTTATTAACATTTATTATTTAACCAGGTTTCAATAGAGCATGTACAAAGTGCTCAACTACATGCACTCTCTTTACTTACTTTATAACCACTCAACTCTGGCTAGTTATTTGGTCTTTCTTGCAAAGACTTGGTGGATCATATTTACTGAACACCCTGTGGGCTGATATAAGGGAGAGAAGAATGAAACATAACAGAGCCAAAAAGCTTAAAAGCAGAGAGGCTTCTACTCTGTTGCAAAATCTTCCATAGTAGGAGCACAGTTCAGACCATGTGATCTGTTCATCTCCCTTATATGCCAGATACAGTACTTCAGTCACTGATGCTCCAGCTCCCAGCATCAAGTATGTAAATGCCTGCAGAGAGTAAAACAAGAAATTAATGATAAGCAAGAACCAGCCATGCAACCAGGACAAAGCATGATACGGAGAATGAAAACAACAATTAGAGCAGAACCCATATCAGAGTTGGCCATATACTAACCTGATCAAAAGCAAAAACAAACCATGCCCTGGATAGACTGCGGGACCTACGAACAACAGAATCAAATGCCGACAGGACAGAGTACGCAGCACAAATCCCATTTGCATAAGCCAAATACCTTCCATGGTACACAAAAGTATCAATTTATTATTAGCAGGCAAGCAATCATGCACCCATATTGCATGCATGCGTGCACACCTTCCATAAAGACAAGAAAATAAGTATATCCAACGTCTCCATATGTATAAAATAACAGGATTGAATATTGAGAAGTGAGATTTCCAAACAATGATTCCAAATTATGTTTCCAAATTATTAAATAATTGTGATTGCAGTATATTAGACAAATTATTTTGAATGATCAAAAGACTACAACTTTTTTCTAATCTTGCCTTGTATGCTTACCAGAAATATTAACGATAGCTTGTTAAGGCATATTTTCACCAGCCACTGTCAGAAGTAGATGATATGCAGGCAGGATGAATACGTACAGATGCGTAATAAAAGGATTATACAAACATATATAATTCATTGAAAAGTTTTAACCAGCAGAAAGGCCGAAACAATATTGGCTGAGGTGTTCAACTTAATTAAAATAATTACAATGAACATTACTAAAAATGATAAGCCGGGTATCAGAAATCACATTTTGCTGAATATATATTAAAAACAGAATTATGGTTAAAACAAGGCACTATATCCATCTTAAAACATCATTATGTACAGCTTAAAACATTATTGTGCACAGTTGGTGATTCTGTCCCTGTACCCTGTTAAAACCTTAAGGCCCTGTTATGATCACATAGTAGATGTATTTTATATTTTCTGGTGTTAAAATTGGCAACTAGGGCCAAATTCCACTTTGGACAGCTCATTTGACTAGGATAATTATTGCATTGAATTCCTCTTTTCGAGAGGACCAAAATCGACCTAAAGATGACCCAAATCGGACAAGGAAAAATATGTTTTTGAAGTGAAGCCCAGACATGTGCAAATTGTCAAGGTCGGCATCATCATCATGTAGGCTCATGCAGCCCAATGGACATGTCTTTTGACCCTCAATGACTTGTATAAATAAGGATGACCTCAGACCTCATTTGGCACCTCATCAACTCACATTCTTTTCGCCCCATCTGATTGGTTCGTACAACTATTGGGCAGCTGATTTTTCTCACATGTGTGGCAGAAAGGAGGACGAAAATTATAGGGCCGAAAATCTGAAATTTTCTGCAGTTTGACCAGGGTTTCACCAGTGTTGACTTTGACTTTCGGTGCAGCTTGTGACTTCGATATTTTGGGAGAATCTGTCTCAGCAGGCCGCATTTATTGGCACAAAATCCGATGTGATCTGAGCACTTTGACCTGCATTGACTACAGGCCTGTTTGACCGCAGGGTTGACTTCAGTTTGACCAGATTTGACTGCAGATTAGTTGACTATTTTTGGCTGACTTTGACCAACAAGAGAGGCGAGTTCCGCTCTCCTTTGACTGAGCTGTTTTGGGGAAGTTGGACCATACTTTGACTGCTGTTGACTTTCTGGTTAGGGCTGATTTGACTGCTGTTGATTGACGGCAGAATTGCAGATTTGACAGGGCTGTTTGGACAGTGATTTGGCAAGTCGATTTTGACTTTGACTTTGTATTATTGTACTCTCTCTATGCTAAACATTTGATATAATAATAAGAAGAATTGATGACAGGGTTTTCCTCATCCTGGGGTTTTTCCTTGAAATTCGCCAAATTCTGGTGTTCTCTTGTCTTGGCTTGTCTTCTGCATTTATTGTTTATGTTCTATCTACAGTTACTGTCAATGTGATTAATGGTTAATATGATTGCTATTGATAATTAAGTGGAAATTGTCATTGGGCTAACTAAAAGACATTGAAGTAATTGTTGCAAGCATAGAACATACCATTGTTATCTAAAATTAACACGGTATCAGAGTCCAGGTGAGGACAAGCCCAAACAAGAGAGAAAAAACAATCACTAAGATATTTGTTGGACAAAGAATATTTGACAAGTCTCCATGGCTTCTACATCGTACTTCAAGACTAAGGACAAGCTCAATGACAAATTTGACTATAATACATGGAAGATGACTTTGGAGGAGCATGAAGTATTGGACTATGTTCAAGGAAAAGTGGTGGAGCCTCCTTCAAATGCACATGCTGCTGCGAGAAAGAAGTAGAGAAAAGGTGAGGTCAAAGCAAAAAAAATTGATAGACTCCATTCAAAAGCATTTGGTTGCCTATATTTTTGATTTGATAACTTCTAAAAAAATATATGATAAGTTGGTTGGGATGTTTAAAGTGAAGTTTGAACAATGAAAATCAAATCTTTTTTCTCAAAAACAAGTTGAAGGATATCAAGAAGAATAAAGGGTTGTCTATCCAATCCTACTTCATGAGAATAACTCAAATAAAAAATGACTTGTTATCTATTGCAGAAGTTATTTCGAACCGAGACCTCACTCTCATTTCTCTTGGAGGTCTTCCAAGCCCATGGGATGTATTTGTCACCACCATTCTCAACAATGGCAGGATACCTAGTTTCGATGAGTTATTGGCTCAATGCACTCAAGAGGAGACAAGGATGATGGAGAGAAATAAATCTAAAAATGGAAATGAACCTATTGCTTTCTCTGCCATGCAAAGAGGAAGAATGATGTTGGTCCAAGTAGACAGGGTCAAAGATCTAAGAAGGGATTCAAAGAAGGAATAGGCAAAGGAAGATGCTACAAATGTAAGTTCGGCCGTCATGCTAGAGAGTGCCCTCACAAGAAAAATCCTCCAAGGGATGATGACAACAATTACAAAAGCAATGGAAATCAAAGGAACAACAGGTACAACAACAAAGGAGAGAGGAATGCTCCAGCTGCTGTAGATAAAAATGGTCAACCTCCTGAAAGGACACAAAATTCCAAGAATGATGAAAGTAATCGTCGTAGAAAAACAAGATGAGTTTTATCTTATTTCTGCTCTATCTACTGCCTCTACTCCGGATACTTTGGATCATTGGTTGATTAATAGTGGAGCCTCGAGGCACTTCACTAGATACAAGGAGGCCCTCTCAAATCTAGTTGAAAAGAAAACTAATCTAAAGATTATACTTGTAGATAATGCCACCTACCCCGTGAAAGGGATAGGAACTATCACTCTTCACTTGAATCAAGGCCAAACATACATCTACAAGAAGTGTTGTATGTGCCCGATTTGAAGAAGAACTTTCTGTCTATTTTTGTGATGGAAGATGAAGGCTTCAAGGTAGCATTCATTGATGGAAAGGTACATATTTTGCATAGAAACCCTAATGATGCACTTACTCTTGGATTTAAGGTTGATGGCCTCTATCAAGTTGGAGGAAGTCCTTTGGGAGCTTTGGCGAGTGATACTTCTCTTCAATGTGAATTATGGCACCGAAGATTTGCCCTCTTACATTACAAAGCCTTACCTAGGGTAAGGAAGATGGTCACAAGTATGCCTGAGTTTAACATGAACCATGAAGAAGTTTGTTAGGGTGGTGCAACTGGGAAACAAACAAAAGGACCGTTCCCTTCTAGTGAAAGCAAGACAATTGATATTCTTCAATTGGTCAATTCTGACCTATCTAGTGCCCTGCCCATAACCTCACTGGGAGGATACTTATACTATGCAATCTTTGTGGATGACTTCTCACGTAAAACATGGATCTATTTCTTGAAGAAGAAGGATGAAGTGTTCAAATGTTTTCATTCTTTCAAGCTTTGGTGGAAAATCAAATAGGGAAGAAGATCAAGACGTTGAGGACTGACAATGGAACTGAATATGAATCAAATGAATTCAACGACTTTTGCAGAGAGGCTAGTATTAAGAGGGAAACAATTGTTCCATACACTCCTGAGCAGAATGGTGTTGCTAAAAGGAAGAATCGAACAATTATGGAAGCCACTTGTGCCATGATCTATGATCAAGGTCTACCGAAGTTCTCATGGGTAGAAGTTGCCAACACTACCGTATATGTTCAAAATAGGAGCCCGCACCAAACTTTGGATTTCAAGACACCCGAGGACGTCTTCACTAGTAAGAAACCTGATGTTTCTAATTTTAGAATCTTTGGTTGTCCTGCGAATTTTCATGTGCCTAAAGAGAAAACGAACAAGTTGGAAGCTTTTGGGAAGAAAGGTATATTCGTTGGATATAGTAAAAATTCAAAAGCATATAGAATCTATGTACATAGTCAAAGAGTTATGGAAGTAAGTCGTGGTGTCACCTTTGATGAAGACACTTCCCTTGGGAAAGCCAAAGATCTCCCCATCTTAAGGAAGGATGATGATGATGCAGTGGAAAAACAAGATGAACCTCCGACGGATGAGCCTATGCCCGATGTTGATGGCCTGATGGATCCTATTGAGCCACCTCCTGGTGATCCCTCTACCTCAAAGAAATGACCACTATGGCTCAAAGGCACTTTCGAAGATGCTGAAAGACATTGCTCCAAAAGGGACATTTCGCAAAAGTAAGAAGTCGAACAGGTATCAAGGGCACTTGTCTGCCATGAGTACTCTTGTTCACGCTGAACCATGCACGTTCGAAGAAGTCACAAAGCACCAAGTATGGAAGGATCTGATGAATGAGGAATAGGAATTGATCATGAAGAATGATGTTTCAGACATGGTGCCTAGACCTAAGGACAAGTCTGTGGTCACCTCGAAATGGCTTTACAAAATTAAAAATGGGGCTAATGGAAGTGCTAAAAAATATAAGGCCAGGTTCGTAGCTCGTGGCTTCTCTCAAAAGGAGGGACTAGACTATGACGAAATATTTGCACCAGTTGCCCGATATACCACTATCTGATCTATTATTGCTCTCACGGCCAATCAAGGATGGATCCGACATCAAATGGTCATTAAGACTGCTTTCTTGCATGGCTCGCTTAAGGAGAAACTCTACTTGGAAAAACCACAGGGGTTTGAAGTACAAGATAGACAGACAATGTCTGCCAGCTGAAGAAAGCCCTCTATGGGTTGAAGCAAGCCTCTAGGGCTTGGTACCAAAGGATTGACAGTTATATTATGAAGCTGGGATTTACAATGAGTTATGCTGAGTTGATCCTAACCTATACTTCAAGGTTGAAAAGGATATGCCTCGTATTTTGGTCCTTTATGTTGATGATCTCTTTCTGACCAGTGCAGACCCTCTCATTTATCAATGCAAGAGGGAGTTGACTTCTGAATTTGAGATGAAAGACCTAGGACTGATGCATTACTTCCTAGGCTTGAAGGTCTGGCAAAAGTTAGGCGACATTTTCCTTTCTCAAGGAAAATACATTGTGAAGTTGTTAGAAAGATGTGGGATGGTGGAATGCAAGTCTATGACTACTCCGATGGAACTAAACTTCAATAAGCTATGTGGAAGTGTTGCTAGGCCCGAATTGGCAAATCCTTATGAATATAGACAACTTGTGGTTGCCCTGATGTTCTTAGTAAACTCTCGTCTGGACATATGCTTCGTTGTAAATACTTTGAGTCGATTTATGGTTAAGCCTCATCACATACATTGGATTGTTGCTAAGAACCTCTTGAGATATGTCCGTGCCACAACCAACCATGGGCTGAAAAACATTGTCGGGAATTTGAGGCTACATGGATATTCTAATGTTGACTGGGTTGGCAGTGTGGTGGAAGAATGAGCATGCCAGGATGTTGCTTCTCATTGGGATCTGCTTTGATTTCTTGGATGAGCAAAAAGCATAAATCAGTTGCTCTAAGCACTGCCAAGGTCGAATACATTGCAGCTAGTATGGCATGTTGTGAAGCTATTTGGTTGAGGAAGCTTTTTAATGAGTTGTTTGAGCACGTGTTGGATACTACCGTTATCTATTGCAATAACCAAAGTGGGATTCACCTTTTAGAGAATCATGTATTCCACAATCGCTCCAAGCACATTGATATCAAGTACCACTTTATTTAGGATATGGTACAACGGAGAGCAATAAGGCTCCAACACATCAAGACTAATGAGCAAGTTGCTGACATCCTCACAAAGCCCTTGGGGAAGGTAAAATTATTAGCCTTCCGAGAAAGACTTGGAGTAAGGACTCTCTCATGAGGGTCCCGCTTGAGTTGGACATTGAGAACTGGGAGCTCCTGGGGACTTAGGGTACTTCTTGGAGCTATGTGCGACCATAGGGTGAGTGGTTCACCTTCCCCTATAGGAACGCTATGTACAAGGTGAGTGGTTCACCATCCCCTGCGATACCCCATGATGACATATGAGAGCATAGTGTGAGTGGTTCACCTTTCCCCTATGGCTGATGATATATGCATAGGATGAGTGGTTCACCTTCTCCTATGGCATATGAGCAAGATGACTAGTTCACCTTCTCCTGCGAATGCCCCAACATACATCCTACCCTTGCGGTCAGAGACTCATGGGAAGTACCTCTCATTTGGCCAATGAGTTGGGAAAAGTGGATAGGGATCATAGCATTATAGATGGGTGCATCGTGTATTATCGTACTCCCTATGCCTAAGATGCATGGTGTTCAACAACTTGATCTGGGATCAAGCCCGATTGGGGTTTTACCCCTGGTTATTTGGACCGAATTTTTTCCATGGATAGTGGCAAGGTCTTGAGACTCACTCTCGATCGATTCTTCTTCATTATCTATATCAGTGTTCAACGGAGTTGAGATGAGATGCAGAGATGATACATGACGACGAAATGGCATGATGATCGATGGTCACATATTGACAATTGGAATTCTCCCTAGTTGAGATGGAGCGTTAAAATTGGCAAGTAGGGCCAAATTCCACTATGGACAACTCATTTGATGGAGATAATTATTGCATTGAATTCTTCTTTTTGAGGACCAAAATCGACCTAAAGATCACCCTAATCAGACGAGGAAAAATATGTTTTTGAAGTGAATACCACACATGTATAAATTTTCAAGGTCAGCCACATCATCATGTAGGCTCATGAAGCCCAATGGAAATATCTTTTGACCCTCAATGACTAGTATAAATAAGGATGACCTCAAACCTCATTTGGCACCTCATCAACTCACACATCCTTCTCTCTCCTCATCTAAATGGTTTGTACAACTATTGGGCTCAAAATCTGAAATTTTTTGAAGTTTGACCAGGGTTTGCCATCGTTGACTTTGACTTTCTGGGCAGCTTTTGACTTCGATTTTCTGGCATAATCTCTGTCTCAGCAAGCCACATTTATTAGCACAAAAACTGAGGTCATATGGGCACTTTGACCTGCGTTGAATTATGGCATGTTTGACCACAAGGTTGACTTTAGGTTGACCGAATTTGACTGCAGATTTGTTGACTATTTTGGTTGACTTTGACAAGCAAGAGAGGCTGAGTTCCTCTCTTCTTTGACTGATATGTTTTGGGGAAGTTTGACCAGAATTTGACAGTTGTTGACTTTTTGGTTATGGTTGATTTGATTGCGGTTGACAGAGGGCAGAACTGCGAATTCGACAGGTTTGTTTTGGATAGTGATTTGGCAAGTCAATTTTGACTTTGACTTTGCATTATTGTACTCTCTCTCTGTGCTGAACAGTTGATATAATAATAAGAAGAATTAATCAAAGGGTTTTTCCCTGGCATTCGCCAAATTCTAGTGTTCTCTTGTCTTGGTTTGTCTTTCGCATTGATTGTTTATGTTATATCTACAGTTACTGTCAATGTGATTAATGGTTAATGTGATTGTTATTGATAATTAAGTCGAAATTGTCATTGGGCTAGCTAAAGGACATTGAAGTAATTGTTGCAAGCATAGAACATAGCATTGTTACCCAAAATTAACATCTGGTTACCACTCTTACCACATATTCAACAAGAAATTGAAATTAGATCAAGTGGTGGACTGTTTGCTTGGAAATTTCTCTTATAATCCGTAAGAATTTTAAGGTTGGTCACGTTTTCTTGCAAAAGGATGCTATTGTTGTTGGGGCTAACAAGGTTTGTTTGGCCCCTGCCGACCTTTTGTTCCTATAAGCCAATCTCTTACATGTTACAAGACTAGATTTCTTCAAAAGTTCAAACCCCCTTGCTACATGTATACATCCATGGGTCATGTGGTCCCATCCTCAGGGTACTCCATAATATTGCTTCCTTACCCCAAGTAACCTTTTGTTCCTATAACTCAATCTCTTACATGCTACAGGACTGGATTTCTTTCAAAAGTTCAAATTTCCTTGTTACATGTATACATCCATGGGTCATGAGCTGCCACCTTCCGAGTACTCCATATGATTGTTTCTTTACCCCAGTAACCTTAAGTTCATATAACTCAATCTCTTACATGCTACAAGACCAGAGTTCTGTGAAAATTCCAAGATCCCAAATCTAATAATCCCTACTGCTACAACTGAATTCTCCTACTTGTAAATTCAGATTTAACAAGTTATTAACAGATTACTTTTGCAAATACTGAAGCAGCCATAACTCATTAAACTACATTTGTGAAAAGGAAACTGAGCAAGAAAGAATAATGCAAACACGGGACACCGTTATTGTTGGAAAAACATCCCCAGAAAAACGTAATGTGGGAAAACCGATGCAGCAGATCTTAGGGTTTATATATTATGTGGTAAATTTCTGAATACAAATCTGGGATGCCTTTCTGGCAATCCCTGCAGAGAATATGACTGACAAAAAGTTAGTAAGAAAAATCTCACACTGATCTGGAAGCTCGACTGGCCAACAACCCCGGATATGCAACCCCTCCACTACGTTGCACAGTCATTGCGCAGTCTCTACGTCACTCTGCATGGGGATTGTGTGTTTCTGCGTCAATGGTCTTCTGTTGGCTTGATCTACCCTTCTTACCTCTTCCAGTCTCACACCCTGGCTCTCCGGCACTGGATCTGGCTGACCCTCAGCTGAATTTCGAATTCCCTTGAGACTACAGCATTGCCTCTGCGTGGGACTGCGTTAGCTCTACATAGTTGCTATGCTACCTCTGTTGATCTTCTCTCTGCCTTCTCTGTTGTGCATTCTCCACTCAGAAAAATATCCAATTGGATTTACTGCCCCTCACTGCAATCACGAATCACTTAGATCTGATTTTCGTCCGAGCATTGCTCCGTCAGAAAAATTCGATCTCTAGATCCTCTCGGTGTAGTTTACAAATGACCCTCAAGTCTTCCTCTATAGCCTTCTCGTTGACAAATCAATGGCTGAGATTAGATCTCCACTCAACGACTAAGATTATATTAGACTTGATTTGTTTTATCTAGAAGATTCACCTACAATTTACATTAATACTGATTCATTATTTTAATTTCCTAAGTTAGACTTAGGGTCCTCGTTATAAATAATTATTTTTTCTTATAAAATTATTTTTGAGTGGATTTTCCCAAAAAGATTTCTGGGTTATTTGTAATGCATGTGTCTAAGCCTCTCCAAAAAATTTGGGGCTTAGAACACATTTGATGCTACCAAAAATCAACACTGCCTCCTAGCGAGGAATGTGCTCTAACAGCTATGCCCTGCTGCACATTGCTCTGACTCTGAAGCATCTCCCAATGCGCTGATGATGTCTGACATGCTACCCATCAATCACTGCGCTACTGTAGCACTGTAGAGTTGCTGACCCTGCCATGATCAACACTGCATCCGTACTGCAACTCCCTCTCAAACGTTGCATTTGCTGCTAGCACTGCCACTGCTAACTCAGCTGCTAAGAGAAGCAACTGAAAAAGTCCATAAATATGAACAAGTGTTCAGATGTATCTCGGTGTTGAAAACACTGACTGCTGATAGCTACTGCGTTGTCCCTCTAATGCACTACCCTGTTGTTGCTCTGAACTGCGTTGTTGTTGCTCTGCACTGCGCTGTTGTTGCAGTGCACTGAGCTGCACTACTGCAACTCTGCTCTGCATTTCTTAGAGGTTGGTGTTGCTAACCACTGCAACTGTCGTCTCTGCACTCCTCTGCACCAGTGAAAACTCCTCCAGTTTGCTATTGCTGATTATGGGCACCTGTAGCAAGGTTGTGATCCGAGAGGTGGACTCCTCCAGGATTACGCACTCCTTGTGGAGCTCGTAGATCTATTGTCTAGATCTGTTGCTCATATTTTGGAGAAACTGATATTCCTGGGCAAGGAACCTCCTGAGAGAGAAAATTCCCTCACTGTGTTGCTTCTTCTTCTGACACTTTCCGCCCGACAAAATCAAGATCTACCTGTAGAAACTGCATCCCACCAGCTCTGCGTTGCTCCCTCTGCCTTGGAAAAATTTCGATCTAGAAGTCTTACCTCTTTGTCGACTCACTCAGAGAGAGACCTTCCCGGAAATTTCAACCCTCTTGGCCTGGACTGCGCAATCTCTCTAGGGATTCGAATTGCTGAGGTCTGCGACTTTTTGACCTTCGTCACGCACTGGATCTGCTCTTCACTATTTCATGAAGCAAGATTTGATTCCATGTGAAATTTCCAATATCCCAGATCTAAGAATCCCTACTGCTACAACTGAACTACTTCTCCTACTTGTAAATTCATATTTAACAAGTTATTAACAAATTACTTCTTGAAATATTGAAGTAGTTACTGAAGCAGCCTTCACGAATTAAAATACATTTGTGAAAAGAAAACTGAGCAAGAAAGAATAATGCAAACACAAGACACCGTTATTTTTTGACAAACGTCCTTGGAAAATCCCAATCCAGGAAAACCGGTGCAACATATCTGAGGGTTTATATATTATGAAGTAAATTTTTGAATACAAATCTAGGATGCCTTTTTGGCAATCCGCAGAGAATATGACTGACAAAATGTTAGAGAGAAAAATATTACACTGATCTAGAAGCCTGACTAACCAACAACCCCAGATCTGCAAGCCCTCCACTATGTTGCACAGTCTCTGCGTCACTCTTCGTGGAGACTGTGTGGCTTTTGCGTCACTTGTCTTCTGCTGGCTGGATCTTCCCTTTTGGCCTCTTCCGGTCTCACACCCTGGCTCTCCGACACTGCATCTGGCTAACCCTCAGCTGAATCTCAAATTCCCTTGAGGCTGCAACGTTGCCTCTGCGTGGGACTCCAGTATCTCTACATAGCTGTTACAATGCCTCTACTAATCTGCTCTCTGCCTTCTCTACTGTGTATTCTCCAGCTCAGGAAAATCTCCAACCGGAATTACTGCCCCTCACTACAATCACGAATCACTTAGATCTTATTTTCGTTTGAGCACTGCTCCATCAGAAAAATTCGATCTCTAGATCCTCTTGGTGTAGTTTACAAATGACCCTCAAGTCTTCCTTTATAGCCTTCTTGTTGACAAATCAACGGCCGAGATTCGATCTCTAATCAACGACTAAGATTATATTAGACTTGATCTGCTTTATCTCGAAGATTCACCCATAGTTTACATTAATACTGATTAATTATTTTAATTTCCTAAGTTAGACTTAGGGTCCTCATTAAAAATAATTAATTTTTCTTATAAAATTGTTTCTGGGTGGATTTTCCCAAAACAATTTATGGGTTATTTGTAATGCATGTGTCTAAGCCTCTACACAAAATTTGGGGCCTAAAGCACATTCGATGCTACCAAAAATCAAAAATTTCTTCAAAAGTTCAAACCCCCTTGTTACATGTATACATCCATCGGTCATGAGCACCCATCCTCATGGTACTTTATGTCATTTCATGAATTATTGGTATGCCATAATGACTACTTATCCCAGTATAAAGTAGTTTAATGCAACTCCACCCATCAAATCATTACAACAGACAAGATCCTGATTCTCATCCTTTGCAGCCCTAACTCTGCCCCCAGTTGAAAAGTGGAAGCCAAAATCATAGCTCCTACAACACACTTCACTTGGATAGCTAACCTAGCTCTTGTAAGAAAGAAGATTGATGAGATACATATATATATGAATTTTGAAAACCTAAATCAATTATCTACCAATAGTGTTTATAAGTGAAAGTTTGAGAGAAACAAAGTTTAATTACAATACCATGGAAAAGCAAGCTTATGCTTTGGCTCAAGGTTTGAAGCATTTCCAGGGATATGTTGGATATTCTTGAATAATCGCATGTCCCTCATCCAAAGTGATAGATATATTGTCACGTCGAGATTGCTTGGGAAAAAGAGGAAAATGGGTATCATGAATCCAAGAGTATTACTTGGAGATAAATCCAATTAAGCTTTTGAAGGGTCAAAGCCTCGCTAAGGTATTAATAGAACGAAACAAGAGGGCCTTGGAAATGGAAAATTGTGCAGAAGTGGTTTTGTGTAGTTATTGATAACCTTCAAGGTCATAAATGGTATAAGGACATTGTAATTTATATGAGAAATCCATTGCATTCTAATCATCTAGAAAACCACAAGAAAAGAGCCTTGAGGTTAAGAGTTACAAAATATTATTTGATTCGGAAAGGGCTAGGTTGGAGGAATTCAAAGAGGTAGATTCTCAGGTGTGTTGATAAAGACCGAGGCAAAGAGACTTATGGAAGAGTTGCATAATGGATTTTGTGGTGGACATTATGCAATGAGAACAACCTCTCATAAGATTATATGAGCAAGATATTATTGGCCCAACATTTTGATTGATGTTCATTGCTTTGTGAGAGCATGTCAACCATGTCAACTCTTTGTTGGGAAGAAGAAATTAACAACATTGCAATTAAACCTGGTAATAGTAGAAGCACCATTTCAATAGTGGAGTATTGATATTGCAGGAGAATTCAAGGGGAATTCTACCAACAGTTTTAAATCGATACTCACTACCATGGACTATTTCATGAGTTGTATAGTAGTCTCTATGAAGAAAGCAACAAATAAGGTAGTGATGCAATTCTTAGAAGATAAGATATTAACAAGATTTGGTATTCTGACAAAATAACGACAAATAATGCCAAGGCATTCAGCTCCAATGAATTGTAGCCATTTTTTTTTGACCATGGCATTATCTTGTCTCATTCATCAAAATATTACCCACAAGGAAATGATCTAGCAAAGTCCAGTAACAAGAATTTAATCGTCATATTTAGGAAATTTGTGGGTGATAACAAGAAGAGTTGGGATAGTAAGTTGACTGTTGAAGCATGCTTTATGAACTAATTGAAACACAAAGAAAGATGCGAAAGGTAAGAATCCTTTTGCGTTGGTATATGGTGTTATCACTCGGAATGAACCTCAGGCTAAAGAAGGCAATTCCGAGGTAACCACAAACCACGCTTAGCCAAGTAGCTAGCCCTACTAGGCAAGGAGAGGGCTCTCTCAGTAAAGATCACAACCAAGATGACTGCGGAAAGAAGATATTAGGCTAGGTATAGTAGCTCAGAGTTTTGATTTTGATTGTATAGGGTTGTGCTGGATCAGAAGGAGTCAAACAGTCAAGACAAGGAAATTAGGTCAAAATTTGGAGGGTGTTCTATGGGGCAAGGTAGGTACAATGTTTAGCACTTTAGGATTTCAATGGGTGGGATAATCAAAACAGGTGAGGGGCTAGAAAGAGCATGGTGAGATCATGGTTTCTTTGTAAACTAAAGAAATTACAGACTGTGAATGTCACCCAAAACAGAGCATATGAGAATGGATTCTGCTTAACTAACTTGCATACATTCACTTAGAAGCTATGAAATGATGAATAAACTCAACAGTACATTTCAACAAATGAAAACAAAGGAGAAACTGAACTAAACACCATACCACAGGATCCCATAAAATAGCTGCAAATTTGATTAATGTCCAAGCCAAAACTGATACAAAAGTGTGTTTCTTCAAAAGCCCAAACCCCCAAATGAGTCCAACAATCACGCCCTGTATTCCTATCATCTCGCTGCAATGAACTAGAGAAACGTGATAAATCAAGAGCATCAGTTAATTCCTCTTCTTTTTGTGCTAGGAAGACATTCCATTGTCGAAGTACCAAAAGAATTTCCAGAGGAAGTAGTAGAGCCTGATATGGGACTCTTAGCATAACTTCTTTCTAAATTAAACTTTTCCTTAGCTCCAAAGTATTAAGCTTATTTTCGTTTTTCACCGAAGAAGACATATTTCTCTCTTTAATTACCTTCTTTGACAAATCAAAAGTTGCACGAACATTTGCAGGTGGAGCTTTACGTGCACTCAATGTGCTCTTTTCTCTCTTCACAGATAGTTTTGGAAGCAATTTTTCCTTCTTGGGTTCCAGGGACTCGATAACCCTTTTTCTAATAGTCTTTGCCGTATAGCATTTGAATATCTTTCCAAGCTCCTGGAGAACCCGATGGAAACTACCTCGTTAGACAAGTGGTCAAACTGTAGAAAACCTCCCTTTTTTGGCGAATTTATTAACTTAAATGTACTCAGAAGTAGCAATGTACAAATATACGATCAAAGAAAAATATAAGTACATCAAATGTCATTCCAAATATTGTTCCATTACTCATATGTTGATCAATATTGGCACTTAATTGGAAACCAAAAAATTTGAAAAAGGGTCATGACTGAAGTGACTTTTTTCAACTCGTGATTTAGGATGCTGGAAATATTTGAATCCAAGAAGCAAGAAAACTTCTCATTCCAATAACAGGATGAAGTTAGTAGTCATGGTAGTCCACCAAAACAAATTCCATCTGAATTTGTTGCCTGCAACTGTGCTTGTTGAATCATTCCTCATAATTCTGCAGTGCATGACAAAACAGTCTTAGGTCGGCTTTCTGCAAAGATGAAAAGTTCCCAGCTTAAAGTATACCCTAAATAGTTGACAAGATATATATAATACTCCAAAGTCTTTTTTGGGGTTTTCCCCACCAGTGATCTAACAACTGTCATCAAGAAAGACCCTGCTCTCTTGATTTTGTCAGGATTTTTCCCATTTGCTTCCATTTCTCTATCTGTCATTTCTGCAAGTGTCTAACTCCATGTTCAAGGTATTGTCATTTTTGAACCCACCACCACTTCTTGAGTGCATTGATTTACTTCTTCATAACTGCAATCATTTGTGACATTAGTACAAATACATTGTTCTATTTAGAGTATCTGAAACAACCATGCCACTAACTGCAAAGCTAATTTCCAGCAAGTTAACCTCAGTTTTTTTTTGAATTGCTGCCACATCTTCTATTTCCTTCCCAAGTCCTTCTTCATTAAGCTGATAAACATACACTACCAGTGTAACCTGCTAAAACAAAAGAATCTCTAGGCTCTCCATCTTTTCATCCGTGTCACATATATGAATACTGCAAACATTCTCCAGAAGAAAGATTCATCTGTAGGTACAGTCAGAGGACCATCAGTGTAGGTAAAACTCCTTTTCTCAAGCATCTTGAATCTGTATCAATTTTCAAATCACTACCTGCCATGTCTCATCATTTCTGGAAAAAGAGAATAAGTTCAGTTTCCTCTCAATAGTCATGTACAACAAAACAGGATATGGAGGAATTTTGTTTTTTACTCTTCCATCATCTGACATTGCTGCAATAAGGTTTATGTCTAGAGCATGCAAATTGGATTCAGCCGTGAGTTATAAAATTTAATAATATTCTTGTGCTTAAGTATATTCAGCAAATGAGCCTCAGAATAAAGACGTTCCAGATCCTTCGATCTCTGTAAAACATCTTGCACTTTTACCTGGTTCCATGCAACTTCCATGCCTTATTTCATCAAAGGCTCTATAAATGGTCTTGTAAGCCCCCTTTCCCTTTTCAAAGCCATAAAATGAAAAATCTCAGGATTGCAACAAGCATCAGATTTGTGTGTCAATGGTTTTACCATCCACTGAATATTGCATTCTTCATATACAGGAGTCAATCATTCATTTAATCATATCTTCTGATCTAGGAACCGGTTTAGGGCGTGTGATATACTGTTAGAAAACTCTTTCTGAGCTGTTGCTGATGAACACACTTATGATATGATTTGCACTGAAAATCATGTGCAAAACATCTCTGAAAACCAGACATGGTAAGAGCCTATTTGATCACTGGTGACAGGCTGCAAAAACTGGAACTAACATGTGCGTTATTGAGGATGGCAGCTCCTTGGAGGTGTCAAGAACACCGTAGACCAAGTGCCTAACCATTGGGCAATACAGTCACAAACAGTTGCAAACCTGAACTACTTATACCAACCAAAAATACACACATACTGCAACCTATACACTAGGAAACTGAAACTAATGCCGAAAACTGAAATGTTGCCTTAGGCAGCGTATTTATGTACAAATCTACCCTACTTTGCTGCAAAATTACTAGATCAAGTGATGTTGTAATGCCAGATTAGCCAATCAAGCAACTGTAACAATAATGATGCTTGGAAGTGCTTGAACCAGAACACAATTGGGCATTCTGACAGCCATACATGCACACAATGTCTCTGGCTTTGTAAAAGACAATCTGGTCTATCATTTAAACTGAAAAAATATCCATATATGTTGCAACGGGATCATAGAAACCAGACTTTGTCTGCTGCCCCAACTCCTCAATACATGTCTCTAGCTGCAAACTGTCAATACAAACATCCAAGGGCAGCCTCACCTTTCTTTCCTTCTGCTGGAAAAGGTTCCCAAAGAATGGGACTTGACAGTCCAGATCCTGGGACTGTATTTGGGTCTCCAATTCAACTAGATCTTTTTCGAATTTGATGGAAAACTCTTGCAAAAAATTGAGCTTAATTTCATGGCTACATCGACAGGACTTCAGATAAGAAAAAAGAGATGAAGCAAAGTTCTCATCTACCTCATGATCTGTGCACATATCTTCCCATTCTCTAAATCCTTGAATAGAGGCCGCCTCTATTTCGAATTCTTCCTTCTCCATCCATGTTTCCAGAAAGATACGCCACAACTCTGCAAATGACTTAATAGATTTGACAGACAAATTTTCAATCCATTGTCTACATTTCCCTTGAAATGAATTATAGAACAATCTGATGAAGACATCTTCTTGTTTGACTCTAAGAAGTTCAACAAATTTTTTAAAATTTGCTACATGTTTAAGAGTCAAAGTCAGATCTTCTCCGTTAAATATAGGGCCATTGCTCAAAAAATATGCATCTTTTGGTAATTGATTAGGAAAACCAGGAAGATTATAAAAGTCGATACATGAATACCTTGAACAAATAGAAACGACATCTGAGTCCTTCATTTAGCCAGTGGAGCCACCATCAATACTTCGAAACTCGGGATTTCGAACAATGGAGTCGCCAGGTGAATGTTTTAGCCTTCATATGTGTCCAACTGTTGTTCACCATCAACAATTAGATCTGATCTTTGTCATTCTTCCCCAGGGAAGATTTGTCTTTTCGTTCCCCAGTATGGTCGCCAAAATGTTATCACTTGAATTGAACTTCAAGAGGAAGAAGGCAATTTTGAGGTAACCACAAACCACGCTTAGCCAAGTAGCTAGCCCTACTAGCCAAGGAGAGGGCTCTCTCCGTAAAGATCACAGCCAAAATGACTATGGAAAGAAGATATTAGGCTAGGTATAGTAGCTCAGAGTTTTGAATTTGATTGTATAGGGTTGTGCTGGATCAGAAGGAGTCAAACAGTCAGGACAAGGAAATTAGGTCAAAATTTGCAAGGTGTTCTATGGGGCAAGGTAGCTACAATGTTTAGCACTTTAGGATTTCAATGGGTGGGATGATCAAGACAGGTGAGGAGCTAGAAAGAGCATGGTGAAATCACGGTTTCTTTCTAAACTGAAGAAATTATAGACTATGAATGTCTACCCAAAAAAGAGCATATGAGAATGGATTTTGCTTATCTAACTTGCATACATTCACTTAGAAGTTGTGAAATGATGAATAAACTCAACAGTACATTTCAACAAATGAAAACAAAAGGAGAAACTGAACTAAACACCATACCACAGGGATCCCATAAAAATAGCTGCAAATTTGATTAATGTCCAGGCCAAAACTGATACAAAAGTGTGTCTCTTCAAAAGCCCAAACCTCCAAATGAGTCCAACAATCACGCCTTGTATTTCTATCATCTCGCCGCAATGAACCAGAGAAACGTGATAAATCAAGAGCATCAATTAAGTCCTCTTCTTTTTGTGCTAGGAAGACATTACATTGTCGAAGCACCAGAAGAATTTCCAGAGGAAGTAGTAGAGCCTGATATGGGACTCTTAGCGTATCTTCTTTCTAAATTAAATGTTTCCTTAGCTCCAAAGTATTAAGCTTATTTTTGTTTTTCACCAAAGAAGACATATTTCTCTCTTTAATTACCTTCTTTGACAAATCAAACGCTGCACGAACTTTTGCAGGTGGAGCTTTACGTGCACTCAATGTGCTCTTTTCTCTCTTCACAGATAGTTTTGGAAGCAATTTTTCCTTCTTGGGTTCCGGGGACTCGATAACCCTTTTTCTAATAGCCTTTGCCGCATAGCATTTGAATATCTTTCCAAGCTCTTGGAGAACCCAATGGAAACTGCCTCGGAAGACAAGTGGTCAAACTGCAGAAAACCTCCCTTTTTTGGTGATTTTATTAACTTAAATGTACTTAGAAGTAGCAATGTACAAATATACAATCAAAGAAAAATATAAGTACATCAAATGTCATTCCAAATATTGTTCCATTGGTCATATGTTGATCAATATTGGCACTTAATTGGAAACCAAAAAATTTGAAAAAGGGTCATGACTGAAGTGACTTTTTTCAACTCGTGATTTAGGATGCTGGAAATATTTGAATCCAAGAAGCAAGAAAACTTCTCATTCCAATAATAGGATGAAGTTAGTAGTCATGGTAGTCCACCAAAATAAATTCCATTTGAATTCATTGCCTCCAACTGTGCTTGTTGAGTCATTCCTCATAATTCTGCATTCCATGACAAAAAAGTCTTAGGTCACCTTTCTACAAAGATGAAAAGTTCCCAGCTTAAAGTATACCTTAAATAGTCGACAAGATATATATAATACTCCAAGTCATTTTTAGGGTTTTTCCCACTAGTGATCTGACAACTGTCATCAAGAAAGACCCTGCTCTTTTGATTTTGTCAGGGTTTTTCCCATTTGCTTCCATTTCTCTATCTATCATTTCTACAAGTGTCTAACTCCATGTTCAGGGTATTGTCATTTTTGAACCCACCACCACTTCTTGAGTGCATTGATTTACTTCTTCATAACTGTTATCATTTGCGACATTAGTACAAATACATTGTTCTATTTAGAGTATCTGAAACAACCATGCCACTAATTGCAAAGCTAATTTCCAGCAAGTTAACCTCAGTATTTTTTTTGAATTACTGCCACATCTTCTATCTCCTTCCCAGGTCCTTCATCATTAAGCTGATAAATTAACATACACTATCGATGTAACCTGCTAAAACAAAAGAATCTCTAGGTTGTCCATCTTTTCATCTATGTTACATATATGATTACTGCAAACATTCTCCAAAAGAAAGATTCCTCTGCAAGTACAGTCAGAGGACCATCAGTGTAGGTCAAACTCCTTTTCTCAAGCATCCTCAATGTGTATCAAATCACTACCTGCCATGCTCATCATTTCTAGAAAAAGAGAATAAGTTCAGTTTCCTCTCAATAGTCATGTACAACAAAACAGTATATGGAGGAATTTTGTTTTTTACTCTTCCATCATCTGACATTGCTGCAATAAGGTTTATGTCTAGAGCATGCAAATTGGATTCAGCCATGAGTTATGAAATTTAATATTATTCTTGTGCTTAAGTATCTTCAGCAAATGAACCTCAGAATAAAGACGTTCCAGATCCTCCGATCTTTGTAAAACATCTTGCACTTTTACCTGGTTCCAAGCAACTTCCATGCCTTCTTTTTCATCAAAGGCTCTATAAACGGTGTTGTAAGCCACCTTTCCCTTTTCAAAGCCATAAAATGAAAAATCTCAGGATTGCAACAAGCATCATATTTGTGTGTCAATGGTTTTACCATCCAGTGAATATTGCGTTCTTCATACACAGGAGTCAATCATTCATTTGATCATATCTTCTGATCTAGGAGCCGGTTTAGGGCATGTGATATACTGTTGGAAAACTCTTTCTGAGTTGTTGTTGATGAACACACTTATGATATGATTTGCACTGAAACTCATGCGCAAAACATCTCTGAAAACCAGACATGGTAAGAGCCTATTTGATCACTGGTGATAGGCTGCAAAGACTAGAACTAACATATGGTATGAGCATAACCCCTCCTATTCATCCCAATTCCAATGTATCAGTTGTTGTATCATTTTAAATCAAACCATGAAGCAATTCAGGTAAGGATAGATCAATTAGTGGAGCTTGAGGAGAGTCACCCATTTTGTGGATAGTCAAGAGAAAGTTAAGGGAAAATTTGACCAAAAGGCTTATGCAAGGACATTGCGTAAAAATGATATGGTACTTATGTGGGATAGAAGAAATAGAAAGCCAGAAAAAGCATGGAAAATTTAGCATGTTGTGGTTCCGTCCTTACTATAAGTTTTGTTGATTTGAATTATTTCTAGTTGTTACCACCTAAACTAGCATCCACTCTCAGTCCTTACTATAAGATTTTGTTGATTTGAGTTATTTCTAGTTGTTACCACCTAAACTAGCATCCAGTGGAAACTCCAAACCACAGATACCACCTTGGGTTGAAGGATGGGAATTGTGCCATTATCATCTCAATACAATTCTAAGCACTGAAACAGATACGGGAACGAATACGGATACGGGGTTAGAAACGGATAAGGCAAATTTTCAAAAAATTTGGAACGGATATGGATACGATATGACAGGAAACGGCACATCATATATAAAAGAAATTTGGTAATCTATGACGATATTCCCTAAGGCTTTGATCTTTGGCCTAGGGAAAAGTGTCCAAAATAATTTAATTTTTTCTCCTAAAGTGACTTTATAATTTTTATAAAGTCAAATCTAATTTAAAAGTGACTTTAAGTGATAAAGTTACTAAAGTCTAATTTTAAAGTGATTTTAATAAAGTCAATGTAAAATTAGAAAGGAAAAGTGACTTTGGAAATAAATGACTAAGTGGGTCTTTATTAAAGTGGGGTGAATTAAAATATAGAAAGTGAGATTTAAATGAGCATTTAATCTCAGCCCTAGATCTCAATCTATTTCAGCCATTGGATTTAGGGATTCCCCAAAAGTCACTTAGGGTTAGGTTAAAGGAGGAAAAGGAGGAAAAGATCATTCATTCTTTCATGAGCAAATTGAGAGAAGGAGAGCAAGAGAGCAAGGGAGATTTCGGGGCAGTGAGGAGAAGGAGAGAGTAGAACCCTGGCACACATTCCAAGGCAGCATTTCAGCAAGACATTTCAGCAAGACCGTACAGCTGATTTAGCACACAGTGAGGCATATTTTTGGCACGATTTTTGAGGAAGGAAGGTCATACAGCAGTGCCGTACAGCAGATTTGCACAGTTTTCGAGGAGCAAAAATTTGAGGGAGGCCGTACAGCAAGTGGCTATACCTTTGGCACGCATTTCAAGGTAGAAATCGTACAGCAGATTTTGTGGCAGCTTGCACGCATTTCCAGGTAGGCCGTACAGCAGCATTTAAGGCCGAAATTTGGCACAAAAATCGAGGAGGCTGTACAGCATTTATTGCTGTTTGATTTTCGCCGGTTGTACATTTTCCAGGCGGTGAGCACAACAGAAAAGAGATAAGTTGTAAAAGTCTGTTTGCTGATTTTTTGCTGAATATTTCTCACTGTAAAAAGCATTTTTCCAGAAATAAGAAGGAGCTTTCGAACTGGTTTTCCCCAAGAGTTGTAGGGGGTTTTTCCAGGGTCACCTTGACCAAAAATTACTGTGTTATGATGTGTTGAATGACTGTTTGTTACTGCTGTTTTTTATTTCTGCATTTTCCAGCATTCTGAAAAATTTCCAAAATTTGTGTTTTCAGCAAAATTTATTTTCCAGTTGTTGAATGTATGGTTATGGGAAAGGGCATTTAACTATTTTGGAGTAATAAGGTGAAAACTGAAAACCGGGGTGGGAAACTATAAATTTCTACATGGTATCGGAGCTTGAGTGCTGAAAAGCAGTTTGGGACAGCAAGGAGGAAAATTACGACCTGCTGATTTTTCACTCAGAAAATTCCAGCCAGCTGACTTTTTCACAAACAACAGTTTTACCTTTACTACAGCAGTGCTATTTTTCAGTTTTAGGACAGCAGGATGTCTTTGGGACTGAGGGTGGAGGATAGGTTGGATGGGCATTCCAATTACAACATTTGGAAGGAGAGAATGCATAGTATCTTTGAGGAGGCAGAAGTCTGGGACATTATGGTGCATACCACACAGAACCCTGTAAATGTGCCTACTGATGCTACTCAGTTGGCAGAATATAATAAAAAGAACAACAAGGGTAAGAGACTGATTCTAGACGGAATCAAAGACCATTGCATTTCTCATGTGAGAGGAAAGAGAAATGCTCATGAGATGTGGACAACATTGTCCAATCTCTATCAGAGTACCAATGAGAACCGGAAAATGGTCCTGAAGGAGAAGCTGAAGACCATTAAGATGGGTAATGATAGTGCAGCTGGATATCTCACAAAGATTATTAATGTGAGAGATGAGTTGGCAGCGATTGGAGAGGCCATTCCACCCACTGAGTTGGTGCGGATTGCAGTGAATGGCCTCCCCCGTTCATGGATGAACTTTGTTGATGGGGTTTGTGCACGTGAGACCCTTCCCACATGGGAGAGGTTTTGGGATGATTGCATTCAGACAGAGATCAAGAAAGGTCAGCTTGGGGCAGCCAAGCCAGTTGAGCAGGATGAGGATGTAGCACTGTTGGCAGGACGTAAGAAAGGCAAAGGGAAGAAGCAGGCTTTCACAAGCAATGGTGGGGGCAAAGGCAAAGGTAAAGGTAAACAGGATAACACACAGAAGGACTATTCCAAGGTGAAGTGTTGGAATTGTCAGAAGATGGGACACTATGCAGTTGTGTGTCCGGAGAAGAAGAAGAAGAAGGGGAAGAACCAGAGCATGGCAGCCTCAGCAGAGGTTGAGGACTTTGCAGATCGCTTTGACCGGGAGTTTGGGTTCATTGCGTGTGAGTCTTCTAGTGCAGGATTATCTGCCATAGAGGTTCAGAGGGAGCATGCATTTCCCTCGATTAGCGGAGCATCTTCGGGTATCTCGTATGTGGACAGTGGGGCTTCACGTCACATGACAGGAGTCCGTGAGTACTTCTCAGAGCTTTCAGAGAGTGGCACTGATGTAGAGGTAGTACTCGGCAGATTGCAGGTTGTTAGAGCAAGATTGTGGGAACACCGACATTTCAGAGGAGCCAAACCTCCTCATGTGTCAGAGGCTCTTGTTGGGGAGAGGAAGAACCATATCCGTCTCGCTTTGGAGACAGAGGATATGAGGCACTGTCATGAGGATAGGTGTTGATGACTCAGTGTACCTCAAATTCTTTTCAAACTAGAGTGATAGGTCTACGCTCTGCAAGAAAGGTTTGCATTCCAAATTTCCTTTGGCATTGGAGTAGTACCACGCAGAATAGCAGCCTTTGTAGTTGTAGGATTAGCACCCAGATGGGGCACATGTATCATGAGCCTGTGACGGTGAGATCACTACAAAAGGCCGCATGATCACTTTGATACTTGCAGAGGATGTGCGATGGGCAAGTTTGCCAAATCCCCTTTTCCCAGCAGTGACAGCAGAGTGACTGGGATAATTGATTTGATTCATTCCGATGTGAGCGGTCGGATGTCTCATGTTTCCTTGAGTGGATATGAGTACTATGTGTTATTCATTGATGATCACTCTAGGAGGACTTGGATTTATTTCTTGAAGACCAAGAGTGAGGTCTTCAAGCGGTTTCAGGAGTTCAGAGCTCTTGTGGAGACACAGACAGGTCGGAAGATCAAGTCCCTGAGGTCGGACAATGGAGGAGAGTACACCCTTGGAGAGTTTGTTGACTATTGTGCAGAGGCAGGCATTAGGAGGGAGTTCATTGTTCCTTACAACCCCCAGCAGAACGGGGTTGCGGAGAGGAAGAACAGATCCATCAGAGGGGCTGCCAAAGCCATGTTACATGATCAGGGGTTGCCATTGTTTTTGTGGGCAGAGGCCTGCAACACAGCTGTTTACTTGCAGAACAGGAGTCCGCATCGTGCCTTGGGCCACATGACTCCGGAGGAGGCTTTTTCTGGGAAGAAGCCTGATATGGGTCATCTTCGTATCTTTGGGTGCATGACATACCTGCTATACCTGAAAGAGAAGAGGATCAAACCAGGAGCCACCCAGAGAAGTGGTATCTTGTGGGCCATGGACTGAGAGACCTGTGCCTTTAATTTACATTCACAGAAAGCGATGGTCGCTGATGTGAAGTTCGAGGAGGACAGTGCCTTGGAGGTCACGTGAGTGAGCATCTGATCAGCGTACCCTCACCGGGGAAGCAGAGCCGGGCCACAGGGATCCGCAAGGTGGGATCGAGGATCCGGAGGTGAAGACGAAGACATGGTTAGGTCCTGCTGCTGAGAGTGGCTCACCGAGTCAGAGAGGTGGTGCTACGGGCAGCATGCAGAGCAGTCCACAGAGCAGTTCACTGGGGAGTCCACTGATGGACAGTTCACACGGTTCCTCAGCATCTACAGGTTCAGGTGCAGGCAGGAGGACAGCAGACAGACAGTCAGGAGTTCAGGCTCCTGATGTTGAGGAGGAGGAGTTTTATTCTCCAGCGGGAGAAGTGTGCTCATGGAAGAGGAAGCCCAAGTGGCTTCAGGACACCTTGAGAGATGCCACATCTGTTGCTGAGCCTAAGAGGCCGGTCAGAGAGAGCAGACCACCTGAGAGGTTTTGTAACTATATGGCAATGGCTACCAGCATCCTTGACTCTGAGCCTTCTAGCTATGAGGAGGCAGCTAGCCAGCAGGTCTGGAGAGAGGCCATGCAGGAGGAGTATTCTTCTATCATGAAGAATGATGTTTGGGAGGTGGTGCCTAGGCCTGAGGGCAAATCCATGGTTACTTCCAGATGGCTTTACAAGGTAAAGCATGCTGCAGATGGCAGCATTGAGAAATTCAAAGCGAGGTTTGTGGCTAGAGGGTTCTCCCAGGTAGAGGGAGTTGATTTTGAGGAGACCTTCGCTCCCGTGGCTCGATATACTTCGATTCGCTCCATTATATCGATAGCAGCAGAGATGGGTTGGAAGATCCACCAGATGGATGTGAAGACCGCATTTCTCAATGGCTTCATACAAGAGGAGGTGTACATTGAGCAGCCACAGGGCTTTGAGGTGCATGGGAAGGAGTCCCATGTGTGTAGACTGAAGAAGGCCCTTTATGGCCTGAAGCAAGCTCCCAGAGCTTGGTACTCCAGGATAGATACTTATTTGCAAAAGATGGGTTTCACAAAGAGTGAGGCAGATCCGAACCTTTACTATATTGTGATAGGTGAGGAGCCTCTCATTCTGGTGCTGTATGTGGATGACTTAGTCATTACAGGTGCAGAGAGACTCATAGAGCACTGCAAGAGAGATCTTGCGGCGGAGTTTGAGATGAAGGACATCGGCTTGAAGCATTACTTTTTGGGTTTGGAGGTGTGGCAGGAGGAGGGGCATTTCTTCCTGGGGCAGGGGAAGTATATTGTGGACATCCTTGGCAGATTCCACATGGAGGATTGTAGACCCATGTCGACACCGATGATCACCAACTGGAAGAAGCTTCACGCTTCAAATTCCGAGTTGGTGGATCCCACATCGTATAGACAGTTGATTGGTTCCTTGATGTATTTGCTCAACACCAGACCACATATATGTTTTGCAGTCAACACGATGAGCCAGTTCATGTGTGAGCCCAGGAGGGTGCACTGGGTTGCTGCAAAACACATTTTGTGGTACTTGCAGGGGACAGTGGATTATGGTCTAGATTATAGGCAAGGGGATGGAGTGAGATTGGCAAGTTACACTGATTCTGATTGGGCAGGTTGTGCTTCTGATAGGAAGAGCACTTCAGGGTGCTGTTTTGGGTTGGGTTTGGCAGTGGTGTCGTGGTTCAGCCGAAAGCAGCAGTCAGTAGCATTGAGTTCAGCGGAAGCAGAGTATATGGCAGCCAGTCTAGCTAGTTGTGAGGCCATCTGGCTTTTCAAGATGTTGTTTGGCTTATTTGGTCAGCCGTTGAGACCTTCAGTGATTTACTGTGATAATCAGAGTTGCATTAAACTCACGGAGAATCCAGTATTTCATGACAGGTCAAAGCATATCGAGATCAAATATCATTTCATCAGAGACTATGTTCAGAAAGGAGCTGTGAAGCTTGAGTATATTCCCACTGATGAGCAGGTTGCAAATATTCTTACCAAAGCCTTACCATGGGGCAAGCATGTCTACTTCAGAGACAAGATGGGTGTGGTGAGGAACACCTTCCTCGGTAAGAGGGAGTGTTGAAATTTGGTACCGGAGGACAGGTGGTTCCCTAAGGCTTTGATCTTTGGCCTATGGAAAAGTGTCCAAAAGAATTTAATTTTTCTCCTAAAGTGACTTTATAAAGTTATAAAGTCAAATCTAATTTAAAAGTGACTTTAAGTGATAAAGTTACTAAAGTCTAATTTTAAAGTGACTTTAATAAAGTCAATGTGAAATTAGAAAGTGAAAAGTGACTTTGGAAATAAATGACTAAGTGGGTCTTTATTAAAGTGGGTGAATTAAAAAATAAAAAGTGAGATTTAAATGAGCATTTAATCTCAGCCCTAGATCTAAATCTGTTTCAGCCATTGGATTTAGGGATTCCCCAAAAGTCACTTAGGGTTAGGTTAAAGGAGGAAAAGGAGGAAAAGGTCATTTATTCTTTCATGAGCAGATTGAGAGAAGGAGAGCAAGAGAGCAAGGGAGATTTCTGGGCAGTGAGGAGAAGGAGGCAGCAGCTTGGCACACATTCCAAGGCAGCATTTTAGCAAGACTGTACAGCTGATTTAGCACACAGTGAGACAGATTTTTGGCACGATTTTTGAGGAAGGAAGGCCGTACAGCAGGGCCGTACAGCAGATTTGCACAGATTTCGAGGAGCAGAAATTTGAGAGAGGCCGCACAGCAAGTGGCTGTACCTTTGGCACACATTTCGAGGCAGAAATCGTACAACAGATTTTGTGGCAGCTTGCACGCATTTCTAGGCAGGCCGTACAGCAGCATTTAAGGCTGAAATTTGGCACAAAAATTGAGGAGGCCGTACAACATTTATTGCTGTTTTGATTTTCGTTGTTTGCACATTTTCCGAGGCGGTGGTTAAGCACGGAAAACGAGATAAGTTGTAAAAGTCTGTTTGCTGATTTTTTTGCTGAATATTTCTCTCACTGTAAAAAGCATTTTCCAGAAATAAGGAGCAGCTTTCGAACTGGTTTTCCCCAAGAGTTGTAGGGGGTTTTTCCAGGGTCATGTTGACCAAAAATATCTGTGTCAAAATGTGTGAATGACTGTTTTTATGCTTGCTGATTTTTAATTCTGCATTTTCCAGCATTCTGAAAAATTTCCAGAATTTGTGTTTTCAGCAAAATTTATTTTCCAGTTTGTTAAATGTATGGATATGAGAAAGGGCATTTAACTATTTTGGACTAATAAGGTGAAACCGAAAACCGGGAAACAGAAATTTCTACAATATATATATATATATATATATATATATATATATATATATAACAAAATAAGAATTCATATTGCCATTCATCTTTGAGAATCTAGAATCCAGATTATATCTAAAAATGCATAATCATCTATCATCATCATCTATCATCTATGTCTATTCATCAATTATCATATATGAATTATGATTTATCATCTATCATCATCATCAATTCAGCATAAAGTTATAAATTCATAAATGATGATTCAAGTTCAACATATCATCAAGTTTTTGTTTCAAATTTCAACCATCAACATAAATACCAATTACATATCATCAAATATGTCTTCAAGTTCATTCCTGTCACTAAGAAGTTCCACATCATCTACAGAAGTGGGAACATTGCTGCCATGTCCACTTGAAGATCCACCTATTGGTGACTCTGCATCAAACAAAGTCATATGAGACCAGGCATTCAATGTCATATCCAAGTCAGGCAACTCTGGTTCCAAATCCCATAATTTGGTGGCTCCAAATTTGTATTCATCTCTCTTGTGTGACAGAAGACGAAGGTTTGAATGAACATACACTAGTTCCTCAGCCTTCTTAGAGCCCAATCTGTTTCGCCTCACCCAATGGATGAAGCCATATGTACTCCAGTTCCTTTCTGCTGAAAAGGAACTAGCAACTATGACAAGATCTTGATGGCCAAATTTTGTATATGTGGAAGTTCCCCACCATAGTAGTTGCACCATTCAATTGGACTCATTGCCCTCTTGCCCCGCATACAATCAAAATCAGAACCCCAACCCTCTGACCCCACAAAATGAGCAAACTCTGAACGAATCTGATGCCCAATTTCAAGATCTACAAAAAGCTTTCTAAAAATCTTTTCAAATCCTTGTGAGACTTCTGGGTCTTTTCTTGATGCAGTTCTCTTTGGATCACATAACAACTCTGCAGCATAATATTTTGGATTCACTGCATAGGCCAAAAAGTGCAATGGCATGGTCATCTTGTTCCACCTTTTGGTCAATATATCTTTTACTTCTCTGTAAAAGAATTCATCTGGGTCATTCTTCTTGGCATTTATAACCACCCTTATCTTCTCTATCATGGAATCAATGTCTTCATACACCTCTCCCAAATCAGGCATATTGTGTCAAACATATGGAGCAAATCCACTATTGGCTTAGTAAATGTCAAGAGGTACTCAACCTTATCCCACCATTCATCATCAACAACAAATTTTTCACTTCTTGTGCTTTATTAGATTGGGATTGCCTCCATTGATTTCAAAGAGAACTGCATACCATTGATTGTAATGCATCTTTCACCTACATAAGCCTTGTTAAGACTATGATGTGAGAGGCAAATCGAGTCTTAACAACCTGCAAGTGCCAAATTTCCAATGTTTCAATAAATTAAAAAATAAAAAGCGTAATTTGATTGAATAACTATTATGATTCACGAATCATGACATTTGAGAATCCAATTTACATATTTGAATTTAGAACCATAGAAATTAGAATTTATGAAATAAACTTTAATGTTTAGGTACCTTAAGGAGCTCCAACTTTGCAAATTCCCTGTAGATGCCTTGGGACATGTGGTGATTTGTGATGAATGCTTGAATTTATTTTTCCTCTTCAAAAATAACACGAATCCACTCAATTTTCTTTCCCATATTTCTCAACATGAGGTTCAATGAATGTATAGCACAAAGGGTGCAAAAGATGTGCTAATATTTCCCTTCAATATTAGGCCTGTTGTTCTACACACCGTTGCATTGTTAGTTTTTACCTGGACAACATTTTCTGGCCCCGCCAATTCAATTGCTTCAATCAAGGTGTCAACAATGAATTGAGAATCTTTCATCTGCCCCTCACAATCCACTGCCTTAAAAAACATTGCCCCCTTTGGGCTCTTGTTGAAGCCCAACAAAAAATTCAAGCACACACACTAGTGTGGGACCAACAGGTCCTAGCGATACATTAGTGTGAAGGCCAAATTAATTAATTAATTTGGTGCATTTTCTAATTTAATTTTCCCTTAATTAACTTGGACAATAAAATGTAATCTGATCACTTGTAATAGTTAACTGAGCGTGATAAACTCAGTTAGCTCATGTATTTCGAGTTGAGGGTGGGTGGTGAGGCATGCAGAGTAATTCTATTAGTTGGTGTATTAGTTTAATGCATGAGTAATCAGTTAACTCAGTTAGGTGAGTTAGAGTCATTTGAACTAGTTGTAACTGTTTGTTGCACTAGTAAGAGATCAAGTGAATTAAGTATTATTTAATTCACAATCAGTGATATGCCATGCAACTGACGATTTACTATTAATAGTTGCATGCATGTCAGTTCCAATGGAGACCCAGTTGAGACAAAGGTTAAAGAGATGTTAACTATCAGTTGTGTGATTAATAGGTTACCCACATGCAACCAAACATCCATTGGATTACCCATGATCCTTCCGTAGTTTTATAAGGCCAAAATTCCTAAAAAATAGGGATTGCATTCATCAGGAAATGCGCAAGCAAAGCGGGCTGTTTAGAGGCTGAGAATTGGCTAAGTGTTGGCCAGTTTTGTCCATGACAGTGTGAGACAATTGTGAGATTGCAAGAGACTCTTGTGAGAAGAGTGCATTGTAATTGTTTCATGATTCCATGGTTAATATACAATAGAAGATAGAGGGGTTTTGAGCCGCAAGATTTCCCCGGAAAATTATCTGTGTTGTTTGATTTGATTATTTCTTTGCTTCATGTGATTGGCGATTGTGTTTAATTTCCGCAATTGATTTGTAGAAGGATTCAGTATCTAGCTTTAGTACATCGTTAGATCGGATTGAATCCATTGATATACACATGTTTGTATAATTTCTACATGGCATCAAAGCATAATAGATCACTATAGTGGAGGAGAAGTTGAGTTTGTGACCGAATAGAATTCGAATTTGCAAAGGTATTCTTGGCGCGACAAGGGATTCAGGATCGATATGGCTTTCAATGGCTTTAGATTGGAGTATGCACTCGAGGACAGCTCTAACTATATTGCGTGGAAAGACAGGATGGAGGCAGTACTAGAGGACAATGGGTTGAAAGAATTCATTGATAATGATGTTCCCAAACCCGCTGTAGCAGATGTTGCAAATCCTGATGCTTGGTAAAAGAAGGTTGCAAAGGCGAGGAGGATCTTACTGGAGGAAGTACGAGACCACATTGTCGTTAGTCTCCATGGCAAAGCGACACCATATGCAATGTAGAAAGCTTTGACAGATCTATTTCAAAGCAGCAGTGATCATAGAAAATTGGCACTAAAGGACAAGCTCAGGAAAATCAAAATGGAGAAAGGCGACACCATGCCGAAATATTTAACAAAGTTTGTCCAATGTCGAAACGAGCTTGGGAGCGTCGACATTACTGTCGTGGATGATGACTTGGTGAGCCTAGCTCTTCTAAGACTTCCCAAGAGTTGGCATAGTTATTAGGACTCTGTCAATGGAAGGGAAAAGCTGCTAGATTGGGAACGACTTTGGTCGGATTTGGTACAAGAAGAATTCAGGCGGAATACCAGGGATGGTTCTTCATCTAAGCATGATGATAAAGAAGATTGCACCTTGGCTGCCAAGGCGAAGAAGGGGAAAGGAAAGAAAATTCATTCCAAATCTGAGTCCGACAAAGATGGAAAGAAGCGCAACATGTCCAGAGTGAAGTGTTTTCATTGTCACGAGCATGGACATTATGCCAGTAATTGTCCACAAAAGAAGAAGAACAAGAAGGCTTCAGTATCTGCAGCCGGTGAGGCTTTGGCCTCGCAATTTGAGCTTGACTTCTTGCTCATTGCATGCATGGTATCAAGTGCAATGGGATCGGTGTGGTACTTGGATAGTGGTGCATCCTTTCACATGACGAGAGACAAAGAACTTTTCAGTAACTTGGAGGAGAAGGACCTCCAGATGCATATCAAAATGGGTGATGACGGGCGGTACAGTGCTACCGGGATTGGTACAATTACCTTCCAGAGAGTCAGGTAAACCCTTTCAATTAAAAGATGTAATGCATGTACCAGGCTTGAAGAAAAATTTGGTCTTAGTCGCAATGTTGGAGGATAGAGGCTATGATGTTTACAGTGAAGGAAAAGCTTTCCTGCGACACAAAACAACAGGACAATTGAAGAAGATTGGGGTTCGTATGAAGAATCTCTATAAACTTGATGTAGATGGTTGCGCAACATTGTTGGGTAAGGCAAACAAAGTGGTGAGCCGAGATGAGGGTGAGTTATGGCACAGGAGATTGGGCCATCTACACCACGGAGAATTGAAGGTCATGCAGCAAATTTCTATGGGTCTTCCCAAGGGTACTCTTGCGCAGTCAGACACATGCAAGGGATGCACTATGGGGAAGTATGCAAAGGCCACTTTTCACGAGAAGGAGAACTGAGCTTCGAAATCCTTGAGCGATTTCACTCAGATGTGTGTGGACCATTCTCTACTGCTTCGACAACAAAGCATAAGTACTATGTGATATTTGTTGATGACTTTTCTAGAAAGTGTTGGATCTACTTCATCCAGAAGAAAGATCAGACGTTCTCAAAATTTATTGAGTTCTAAGCACTCATCGAGGAAGACATGGGGAAGCATGTGAAGGCTCTTAGGAGCGACAATGGTGGTGAGTAAATCTCCAATGAATTCAAGAACTGCTGCAGCAAAGAAGGAATTCGGAGAGAGTTGATTGCGCCTCATAACCCATAGCAAAATGGGGTCGCAGAAAGAAATAACAGAACAATTGTGGGTGCAACACTAGCGATGTTGCATGATCAGGGCCTACCGTTGCATCTGTGGGCGGAGGCATGCAACACAGCAGTATTTGTGCAAAACCGTTGTCCTCATCGGATACTTGGCATGAGTACACCAGAAGAGGCTTTTACTGGTAAGAAACCTAATGTTTCATATTTTAAGATTTTTGGCTCATCTGTCTATGTGCATGTGACCAAAGACACCAAGAAGAAGTTGGAACCAACAGCTAAGATTGGGATATTTGTGGGGTACATTGATCCTCCCCACAACTATCGGGTGTATTTGTTAGACAGCAGAATGACTGTTGTAAGACGGGATATAAAATTTGATGAGGAGAAAGCCATTTGATTGTCCCTTGAGAGGGAGGTAGATTTGCATGCAGAGGAGGAATTCTTGGTTCCAAAGAATGAACCTTAAGATGTGGAGCAGCCACATGCGGAGGATCATGGAGTGGCAGAAAACACCCATGCAAAGCCATCCACCAGAAATGGTAGAAGGCGCACCAAGGAAGCTGATAGATTGAGACTTGATGCAGTAGAGAATGTAGGAGCCCCTACTTCACTACGCAGACAGAGACAATCTCCAGAAAGGTTTTCTAGATACATGGCTCTTATGAGCAAGTGTATTGTGACAAAACCATCTTCCTTTGAGGAAGTAGTGCAGCAAACAATTTGGGTTGATGCTATGGTAGAGGAGTATGACTCCATCGTCAAGAACAGTGCATGGGAGGTTGTCCCAAGACCGATCGGAAAATCAGTGATTGGATCTAGATGTATCTATAAGGTGAAGTAAGCAACGGATGGGAGTGTGGAGAAGTACAAGGCCAGATTTGTGGCCCAGGGATTCTCATAGTTGAGGGGATCGACTATGAAGAGACTTTCGCACCAGTCGCAAGTACTCTTCCATTAGATCTATCCTTGCACTCTCGGTGAAAATGGGGAGGCGCATTAATCAGATGGATGTGAAAATTGTGTTTCTCAATGGAGGTATTGAGGAAGAAGTGTACATAGAGCAACTAGAAGGTTTCAAGATCTTTGACAGTGAGTAGCATGTGTGTCAACTCAAAAGAGCACTGTATGGGCTGAAGCAAGCACCTCGTGCTTGGTACACATGGATTGATAGCTATTTCACCAGGTTGGGCTTCATAAAAAGTGAAGCGAATGCAAACCTGTACAAGATTGTGGTTGATGGTAAGCTCCTGATTATCGTACTTTATGTTGATGATCTAATTTTGACAGGTGATGAGCAGATGATAACTTCATGCAAGGAGGATCTTACAAGGGAGTTTGAAATGAAGGACATGGGACTCCTTCACTATTTCCTTGGTTGGGAAATATGGCAATGGGATGGTGAACATTTTGTTTCTCGAGGCAAGTATGCCAAAGAAATACTGGGTAAGTTTCACATGGAGAGTTGTAAACCCATGGACACTCCTCTTCCAGGAAATTGTAGGAAAGAGGATGTTACTTCAGGAGAAGTAGTGGACGCTACTGTCTACAGGCAGTTAGTGGGTTCACTGATGTACTTGGTGAACACCAGAGCAGACATTTGCTACGCAATTAACCAGCTGAGTCAAGCTATGGTTAAGCCGACCAAGCTCTTTTGGAAGGCGGGGAAGCATGTCTTGAGATATCTCAGGGGCACTACAGAGTATGGATTATGGTATAGACGGGCAGAGGGAGTGAAGCTTCAAGGCTTCACGGATGCAAATTGGGCAGGCAATCCATCAGACAGAAAGAGCACATCAGGACGGATATTCAGCATAGGATCGACAGCAGTTTCTTGGTACAGCAGGAAGCAGCGATCTGTGGCACTCAGTTTAGCCGAGGCAGAGTACACGACAGCAAGTGACGCTGCATGTGAGGCCATCTGGATGAGAAAGATCTTGGTTGGTTTGTTTGGTTCTCAGATGGATCTAACTGTGATACATTGTGATAACCAGAGTTGCATTAAACTCTCGGTTAATCTGGTATTCCATGATAGGTCCTAGCACATAGACATCTGGTACCACCATCTCAGAGATTGTATTCAGAGGCGCATTATGTTACTTCAGTACATTCCCATGGAAGATCAGGATGCAAATATTCTGACTAAGGCGCTCACCAAGAGCAAATTCGAATACCATAGAGGCAAGATCGAGGTGGCAGATAATCCCTTTCTTGTTGAGAGGGAGCGTTGAAGTCCAACAAGGAATTGCAGCACACACACTAGTGTGGGACCAACAAGTCCTAGCGATACATTAGTATGAAGGCCAAATTAATTAATTAATTTGGTGCAGTGTGTAATTTAAGTTTCCCTTAATTAAATTGGACAATAAAATGTAATCTTATCTCATTGTCACTTGTAATAGTTAACTGAGTGTGATAAACTCAGTTAGCTCATGTATTTCGAGTTGAGGGTGGTTGGTGAGGCATGTAGAGTAATTCTATTAGTTAGTGTATTAATTTAATGCATGAGTAATCAGTTAACTCAGTTAGGCGAGTTAGAGTCATTTGAACTAGTTGTAACTATTTGTTGCACTAGTGAGAGATCAAGTGAATTAATATTATTTAATTCACAATCAGTGATCTGCCATGCAACTGATGATTTACTATTAATAGCTGCATGCATGTTAGTTCCAGTGGAGACCCAGTTGAGACAAAGGTTAAAGGGACGTTAACTATCAGTTATGTGATTAGTAGGTTGCCCACATGCAACCAGACATCCATTGGATTTCCCATGATCCTTGCGCCGTTTTGGAAGGCCAAAATTCCTAAAGAATAGGGATTGCATTCACCAGGAATTGCGCAAGCACGGAAGGCTGTTTAGAGGCTCAAAATTGGGTAAGTTTTGGCCAGTTTTGTCCAAGACATTGTGAGACAGTTGTGAGAGTGCAAAAGACTCTTATGAGAATAGTGCATTGTAATTGTTTCATGATTCCATGGTTAATATACAATAGAAGATAGAGGGGTTTTGAGCAGCAAGCTTTCCCCGGGAAATTATCTGTGTTGTGGTTTGATTTGATTATTTCTTTGCTTCATGTGATTGGCGATTGTGTTTAATTTCTGCAATTGATTTGTTGAAGGATTCAGTATCTAGCTTTAGTACATTGTTAGATCGGATTGAATCCATTGATATACACATGTTTGTATAATTTCTACAGCTCGAGCAATCACATTGATCAAAGGCCTATTTCTTTGATCTTTCCATCCATCAGAAATGATGGACACCCCTAAAATGTGCCATGAATTACGAATGGGGTTTAATTTAACCTCCAAATCTAACTTTTCAGCACTCAACATTGTAGTGCAAACCTCTCATATCCAAGGCCCTTGAACCCTTTTGGGGCTTCATTCACTGCTTTTATCATCTTTGCCCAGTGAGAAGATTGCACAAGGTTAAAAGGAAGGCCATTTGCATAAATGCATTGACCAATAACTGCATTTGCAATCTTTCGAGCATCATTATTAAAACTCTTTTCAAGCGATCCAAAATTAGACTGCATGAACCAAAAATTCCATGAGAATGAAGAGGAGGCTTTGATAAAGATGCTCCCAACCTTGTTGGATATTTTAATTGAGAGGTAAGATTTGCCTCGTTTGATTTAGAATCCACCTCATCTTGTTCTTTCTGATATTTTACATGTTTTGTCTTGCTTAAACCATGTCCATTTGTTCCATTCTCTTTAAGTGGGCCACTGCATATTCGAACCCCATTGTCTTTTAACTCAAGTAAATGCGCTTTAACCCGGGTGTATGACCCCTTAAACTCTTTTTTACACTCACTGCAAACCCATGCAAATGATCCCCCTCCTTGGATCTTCCCAACAATAGTAACATATTTCCAAAGTGGTGACTTTGGATCAACTTTAGGGGCAGATTCAATTTCATGTTTCACTGTCTCTGCCTCACGAATAGTTGAATTTGAAGTTGCCATGAATGATTGTGTAAATTAATCTACAAAATAAAATTGATGGGTTATGACTCACAATGCAATCTCAACAAAGAACAACTACAAGTAACCACTTTGAAAATCTTCTTCTACACATGCTTTTTGGACAGGAACAGAATGTATTAGCATATTCATAAAGGGTTTTAAATTTTTAATAGTAAATACAAATGTTGATGTTCAAATATATAGTGGTTATAAAAAATTGTTATCATGTAGGTAGAAAATCTTATGATCATTATATATTTCATATTACATATTTTCAACATTTTGTTGAATGTTTTCAACTTATCTAATACATCAAAGAATGATTAAACTCGTCGAGGTATTAATAATTATTTGTCTTGCTCATAAATCCTTTAATCCTTTGAAATCTGAAGTTCATCACTGGCACAAGCATATTTTCTCTGTTCTCCCTCTAATCCAAACAAAGACAAAGAAATAAGCAAATCTAAAATATTTTACCATTTCACTCTGCAGTGTGACATAAGAAATTGCACATTGTTGTCCTAAAATTATTTGCTGGTCTTCTTTCACTGTGATGACTCATAAAATTTACTTGATACTGTTTGTCTCACTTTCTGAGGTCTGAAATCATCGCAGCGATATCCTAAGAAGATTGGATTTTAGTTGGCGTTCACTTTGTTGTTAACAATTACACTTTAAGGCTCTATTTGATCACCTTTTTAGATGCAGTGACCAAGTCTGATAAACAGTGAACACAGGAATATAATACCTCAGTTGTCCTCTGTCTAAGCGGCCGAAAAAAGGCTAAGTGACCTTTCAGTCTTCAGGAAATCGACTGACAACACATTTTTGTTTAGTTCAAAAGGATGTATCATTAAAAATGTTTTTGTCTAAGGCGGAATGGCCTTGACTATAAGATGTCTGAGCTTTGAAAATGAAGTCTTCGAAGGAATTCTTTAATATTGATTAATAAATAATATGAGGTCTCCATCCTATTAATAAAGTCGACCAATGGTTTTCAATCAAATAGAAGATGATGAATGCCACTCAGCTTGATCGCTTTATTGCAAAATTGATGTCTATAAAGCTTTCCTTTGGATCATGTATTAAAGCACTGTGCAAATACCAGCGAAGATGCAATCTCAGTTCCTTTGGCTCATTCGTAAGGCCTGTCAATATATTTTATCAAGGACTGAATATTAAGTCTGTAGCAAGTTTTGCAACAGAGCTTTTGATTTCTAGCTCAATAAAGGTAAAGCAAAATATCATGTTTGAGAAACCCATTAAGGAACCATTAAGGTCTGTTTTGAATTAGATATATTCGCGTGATGCAACTTACCTTTGATAATAAAATCGAATTCTTATCTCTATAATAGCTCCTCAAGGAAAGGGCAGTAAGTTAGTGTCACTAACCTGCACAGTGCACTCACGATTTCAAACTCAGGTGGCGATCTGACTACTTGTAGTATTGCGGCACTGCAGGCTCACTGCTCACACCGTCACACGTCACTCTCACTTCTCACTGCTCAGCAATATGCTCACTGCCCAGCGCTCACTACTCAGCGCTTAACTCAGCTCTCACGCGGCGACAACAAAAATGGACAGCATTAGGTTTATGAGATGTCTTAACTTTTGAGAGACAACGGAAAAGCCCGTTCCCGGTGTGCAAAAGCCAATTTTCCGTTTCATGCCATTGTTCTAACTTGAAACGTTTCGGAAATGTCGTGATACATACCACGATTTCCGTAGCCATATCACGATTTTCATGATACGGATACAGAAATCGTGGTACGTATCACGACATTTCCGAAACGTTTCAAAAAACCCCAAAAACAGCATGGATCCGCCACTTTTGAAAAACCCCACGTTTCCAAAAATTTGATTCGGTTCTGATACGTATCATGGCCGTTTCAATGGCGTTTCGTTCAGGTTTCCAGATCTGAAACGGTGATCCGAGTTTCCAAGGAACAGTGTCAGCGTTTCCGGCAACTTAGATACAATTCCCATTTCACTTTTGTTCGACTCTCAAAGTCCAAGGGGCATATCCCTAGTTTATTAATAATAGAGTTACAGTAAATCATTTTAGTGAATTAATCTAAGACAACTCCTAATTTACTTCAATATATAAATCCCACAAATATATAACAATGCAGAGATAAGGATTCCAACAATAAGATAGCACTTTAAAGTAAAGGATCGAGAGCATAACTCATAATCAGCCACTTCAGTATTTTATGAAATAGAAGCTAGTGGATCAATACCAAATCTGATTTATAAAGCACGCAAGAGAGGAGAGTCAGATTTGCATTAATTTGATCAATATGTCAAGCAAATAACACTTGGAAGAAGCAACCAGGAAAAGAAACCACTCTAAGCGAATTAGAACCAAAAGAGATGAAATAGTTAGACAGTTAAACACCAATGGACCTCATGTGTTTGGTTAAGGGCAAGTCCAGGGTGAACCTTTGGTTGTCCTTCACATTCAATTCTATTTTATTAATGATTTATTCAGAATTCCATATTTGAATTTAGAGAAATACCAATCCAAGAGATAGACTTCGGCCTTCAACAAGGCATCTTGGAATGTTAGCTAGGGTTTTATAATGTAACCCATTCGTTTAAGATCAAGTTCACAAGTATAGCGCTGTAAATAAAGAAGAACTTGAAACTCATGGTAAATTCCCCTTAGGCTTGATTACCAAGAAAATCTCTAACTTTCTAAGTGTAAGGCACGCAATTAGTATTGTTGCCACACAATCTAGCAGAGCCCTAGGAGGGGAACCTATGGGGCAACGACCAGATCAATTGCCTAGTTCCCTAGGCTATGGATTCTAAGATGATTCAAAATTTTCCAAAACCATACTTATGGAGGTTAAATAAAAATGCCCTAGCAACCAATCTATAACATTTACCCGCCCAAGATTTATCAAGTTTCATGGAAGAAAAATGAAATCTCATCCACTAAGAACATTCCTCAATTGTCATGCAATGAGTAATATATGAAATTTCCAACCAAATAGCTTTCCAACATGATATTCAACAAATTAGGGTATAAGAGCATTTAATAGTTGTAACAATTCCATACATTAGACATTATTCCAAGGAAATATTCAACAAAAGAACTTACAAGATGACAATATAATATATCCATTCACAAATCATGAAGTAGCTCCAAAGAAGATCGGAATTTTGGCTTCCAAAGATATCAAAATGCATCAAAGAGACTGTTACCCACCACCAGTGGGTGACCCCTACAGGAGAAATTTTCTCATAGATTTGTCTTCAGCTGGCAACTAGCAGCCACTTGCAGCCACTAGATAGCTTGAAGTGATATTATTTTCTGCCACCTGAGCTAGCTATTGTGTACCCTCGCTTGTCACGATCATATGTTTGAAGGTGGGCCTTCCAACCCCGAAGGTATGACTTTTCATTATGTAATTGGGTGTCTATGATTGTTTTTCCTGGGCAGATTTGGACATGGATTAGTGGGGGGATTTGACACAAAAAATGTGCTTGGATTGTACTCCTTTTCCCTTGTCCCAACATAGGGGTTAATCTTGTGTCCTAGACCCATTGGCATCTCCTCTATTGGATACTAAATTTAGGAGTGGCACTACATGGTAACCAAAATTTTGGCTGTGTGGTCTCGTCACCCGAAACCATATATTTCACTCACATCCGCTCGTTACAAACCCTTTACACATTTTTCCCATTTGGGTCCACATTTTTCCATTGGGTCCACAAAGTGTTAGTCTTCCCCTCCTCTTGTCCACACTTTGGGTCGGGCCTAGACCGATGCCCCGGTGGTTGATGTAACATAAAAAAAGTTAAAAGCATAATATAGCCACATGCAACAAGACATGTACCACAAAATGCAAAAGATGTTCGAGACATAAAAATTAAGCTTGTGGGAAAAAGCAGAACACGAGTTCTATTAATATGGCAATCACCGTGGTTCCTAGGGCCCCTATGGGTGACCCCATGCATCATTAAGGAACCCATGATTGTCCCTATTGAAAATTGCAACTAGGTTTGATCTTCATTTAATGTACTTGAGTCATCATGAAATGTGCTTGACAAAAGAATAAAGAAAATATTTTTTATTATTATAACAATGACTTATTAAAACATGGGTTTCATGCTTGGGTCATTATTATATTAGTCAAAGTCTCCAT
The DNA here is from genome assembly GCA_034641835.2 of Pinus albicaulis. NCBI lineage: Eukaryota > Viridiplantae > Streptophyta > Pinopsida > Pinales > Pinaceae > Pinus > Pinus albicaulis. The sequence goes on from CM076578.1 coordinate 1,094,884,389, forward strand.
TGTGGACTCCTAGGATTAATATTGAGTTTATAGAGCATTGTACATTAAAAGAGACCCTTCTTGGGCTTTTGAATCATGTAAAAAGGTTAAGAATTGAGTTAAATATGATTTATGTATCCTCCACATGAAGTCAGCCTAGAAGAGATCAAGTTGGCCTAAGGACACCTATTCAACCCACAAGAAGCCTATAAATACAAGCTAGTCGAAGTCATTTGAAGCATTCACTCTCAAGCTAGTTCAATATCTCAAGAGTAGCTACAAAAGTTCGAAGTTTGTTTCTGGGAAGCCAAAATAAATGCGAGTTTGGGGAAATCTAAGGAGAGGAAGAAAATAGAACTTTTGGTGCCTCTCTCTCTCTATTTTGTGCCCTAGATTGGAAGATCAAAGTCTTCCAAGTTTTGTAGTTGCCGAAAGTTGTTTGCTGCTGGACGCTACTTCCCAGTCGAAGTTGCTGGAAAGGGGTCGAAGATCTGGGACGCTGACTTAGTGTGAAGGGAAGGTCTGGTATATGTCTAGGGTGAAGAGTCTCAAAGATATTGAAAGGAAGAATTATCTTGACTGGGTTTTTTCCCTCGAGGGGGGTTTTTCCCTGGCATAGTGCCTACATCTTGTGTCTCATGTTTTGTGATCTTCATACACACAGAATATGGTAATTGCTTAATGAAAGTCAAGAAAATAAAGAAGTAAAAGAAGCCAACACACTCACAAGTAGTTATCAATATCAAAGAATCAAACCCTAATATAACTAATTTGATTTTCTAATAGTCCCAAACCCAATCAATGCTTTATCATACGTATTATTCTCTCATCTCCTGGAGCCCCGATGTTAATTTTGGACAACTAGGTCCAAACTCCATGTTGCGATGCTCAGATGAAGATGCCACTATTTTTATTGGATTCTTCTTTCGGAGAGGTGCAAGATAGATCTAAAGATCATCTTGATCCGATGAGCAGAACATTTATTTTGAATTTATTCAAAATATGTGCAAGTTGGCCTGAGATGAAATGTAGGCTTGAAGCCCCAGCAGTTGTGTCACACACCCTCATTGATGGATATAAATAGGTCAACGTTGGAGGTGATTTTCACTCATCCATCCTCACACATTCTCTCTCATCATCTGATTGGTTCGATCAATTAGATGCTCTTCTTCATACACACGTGGAACAACGCAGCAAGGAGAACTTTCTGTTTTTGACCTGGGTTTCAGCGCAGAGTTGACCAGCGTTGACTTTGGTCAATGCATGGTCAAACTAACTCCAACTTTGGTCAAAATTCGGATTTCTGCAGTCCGCATTTTCTGGCACAAAAATCGAGGTTTACCGTTGACCGTTCACTGGGTTGCGTTGATTTTTGGCTGCTGCTGTTTGCGTTGATTGTTGACTTTCATTGACTTTTGCGTTGACTGATCTAGCTGTCCAAGAGGGTTGTGTGACACTTTTGGTTGGCTGACCATATTGAGACTTTGTTGGTTGAAGCATCCTGTTGACTGTCGTAACGCACCATCACACTTATATATTTTTGGCTTGTCTTCTATCGATCTACTGGTAGGTTCTATTAGCATTTTACTTTGTTGTTTATGTGATTGTTGTTTGATATTGGGGATAAAAAGTAAAGTTGCATCAAGCATAGAACATCTACAAAAATTTACATGGTATCGGAGTTGAGGTGAAGATAAAGCCCAAGTTTGTAGCAATCACCGAAGAAGAGCATGGGTACCTCAAACTACAATGGCTTTAAAGCTGATGACAAATTGAGTGGGAAGGAAGACTTCCATGCCTAGAAGATGACATTGGATCTTATGTTGGAAGACCAAGATGTCATGGACTATGTGCAAGGTAAAATCCAAGAGCCTCCATCCACTGCACCTGCTGCCACCAAGTCAAAATACAATAAGGGGGAAATCAAAGCAAAGCTGATGATCAGGGACTCAATTCACAAGAATCTGGTAGCCTACATATCTGAGCTACACACATCCAAGGAGATGTATGATAAGTTGATCAACATGTTCAAGGCCAACAATGCAGATCAATTCCTATTCTTCAAGAACCAACTGAAGAATCTGAAGAAATGCAGGGATTAATCCGTTCAATCATATTTTCTAAAGCTGACCGAAATCAGGAATAATCTTCTGGCTATTGGGGAGACAATAGCTGATCGAGAGATGGTTCTCATCGCACTTGCAGGACTCTCATCCGAATGGCATGTATTCAATATTACCATTCTAAATAACAATGTGATACCTAATTTTGACAAAGTACTATCAAGATGCGTACAAGAAGAGACAAGGATGAAGGAATATGAAAATGAAGGAAATGTTGCCTTCACTGCTCGTGCTAAGAAGAAGAACTTTAGTGGTCAGAAGAACAAAGGAAGAGCAAGGGCCCAAGGGAAGAAAGGTAATGTTACACATGTCACAAGACCGACCACTATGCTAGAGAATGCCCTTTCAAGAAGGATTCTCCTGATGATGATGACAACAACAACAACAACAACAACCAGAGGAATGGCAATCAAAGGATGTTGAATCACGTTGTCCCCCTGGAGACACTGTCATGCTGCAACACTGCACTGCGTGAGCCCAAGTTCTCTGTGTTGTTGAAGTCCCATCAGCCTCTCTGCACTGTTGCCTTCACGTTGCTACTGCCTCTGCATCACGTTGTTCCCTCTTCAGCTCTATAGCTCCCTCTTCTGCTTCAATGTGGCCATCTGCAACCATCTTCCGACTCATCTCGCTACCATCTTAAGGCTCTCGTAGCTCATATGTGATCCAAGAGTAGGGCTGACTTAAGGATACCGCCCTCAAACTGGATACTCTATATATCCATGTCACCCCACCTCTTCTGTCGAGGTGCATGAGCACTCATGACTGCATCATCATCAGAGCCATCCTCATTCGCTATTGCAGCCTTGGAATCAGAAGCTCCTCTGTCCTTCTTTTTAGGACAACTGCTGGCGAAATGACCAAGATCACCACAATTAAAGCACCGGACCTTGGAGAGGTCCTTCTTCTTCTTCCCTTGCTTCTTTTCCCTTGATGCAAGGGTTGCATCCTCCTTCTCTTCTTTCTTCACTCTGGCAGATCCGCTTCCTCCACTGAAAGACTGTTTCTTGGTGACCCTCCTGATACCCTCTTGGCGGAGAATAGCCCACATATCTGCCCATGATGGTAACGCTGCCCTTCCAAGAATGCTTTGGACAAACGTTTCCCATTCTTCAGAGACAACATTTAGGGTCGTCCTCACTAGGAGCCCTTCATCTAGAGTGGCACCCATGCCAATCAGCTAGTCACAGATAGCTTGAAGTTTGAAGAGAAACGGATCTATCTCTTCGCCCTTCATCATTTGGAACATCCGCATCTGATTCTCAAGAAGCATTTTTCTTTGCACAGAGCCTCCTTGGTACATCACCTCCAAAGTTGTCCACATGGCATTTGTTGTATTCTAACCAGCAATATGTGGAATCGCGTGATCCTTGACTCCGTCTATGATCAACCGCTTTGCCCGTGCTTGATTTTTTTCATATTTCTTGAGTGGATCTGCATCAGTTGGTACAGCAAGTGTCTGCTCTGCATGATCTTTGAAACCATACTCATCTAGAACTGAGAGGATTCTGACCTTCCAGATGACATAGTTGGACATGCCATCCAACCTATCTTGATCCCTCAATCCATATCGAGCCATCTTTGCTCAGATCTGAAGCAAACAGTACTTCTCCCACTGGATCTAGGATTCTTGGTGACTAGAAACCCTCTAGTAACTGCTTCTTTCTGCAAACTGACTTCCCTCTTGGAAATCTTCCACCAAACTCAAACGGATAGTATTCTCCAATCCTCTTGATCGAATCTCAAATATGTTTGGCTCAGATCTGCTGAATTAATGTCTTCCTCCCGCCTTTGTTGCCTTAGCTAGGCACAATTTTGCACGTGCAGAATCTCTACCCCACCTGCATCGCTAAAGATCTGAAGCACTGCTTCCGAATCTTGGCAAGATTCTTCTGCAACAGGAGGAGTGACTGGACAGCGTCTTCCTGGCTGGCCCAGCGCAGTCCAGCGCTGCTCAGAAGTGGACTGCATAACCCCAGACTGGGTGACGCAGTCCTTACGCTGCCCTCGGAAGGGTCTGCGTAAGCCTAGAGGCCTTCTGTAACTTCAGCGTTGTCTCCATCTAGATCTACATCCTCCTGTTGTCAAGATACCCTTTCCGAATCTGTTGCTTCTTCTGCCACCCTGCAGAAAAAATATTTCTTCAGCCAATTTGTTGGAGATTCAGCTTGATCTACTATCGCTCCGATACCATGTGAAAATTCTACAGCAGTGTATTCGTTTATTTCCTCCTACTTGATTTAAATTATACAAGTTATTTCCAAAAATTAGATTTAGAAAATACTGAAAATAAACACAACTACAGCGTACACATACAGATCATTTACTGAATAATTCACTCATGCAACAAAGTGACACATGGACTTTTGAACATAAGTCCTCGGAAAAACCCAAAGCGGGAAAACTGGTTCAGCAGATATGAGGGTTTTATTATTAAGTAGTTCTGAGTACAGCAAATCTGGGTTCCAACCTTGGAAAACCCAACAGAGAATAAAAGATATAAAATATGCAGCTAACCTGAAGCTATAGTGCCAAATATCTTACTGATCCACACCCTCAAACGAGATTTATAGGACTCAGCCCGGATCTGACCCTGAAAACCCTCAGCGCTGCTTTTGAAGCCCCAACGTTGTCGTGGAGGGACTGCGTCAGCCTTTGCGTGGCTCTAGGAGGGCTTGCGTCACCCTAGGAGGGTATACGCTGCCCCTGCGCTGCCTTTACTTGGCCAGCATCACCCCAATGTGGCCCTAGCTGCCTCTGCACTGTCTCTACGTTGTCCTTGTTGCTCTACGTGGCTCTGAAGCCTCTCTGCGTTGTCCTTGTGGCTACTCCTCTCGCCTCTTACTGTCTCTCGACTGTTGGAATCAGATCATTCCCTCAACCAATACTACCCCTCAATGCAAGAAATTCTACTGGAAATTCTTAGCAAACCCGCCCTAGAATTCTAGATCTATTCCTCAGTTCTACAAAATTGTGTGTCTTCAACTGACCCTCAAGCCTTTCTCTCATTCTTTTTCGTTGAACTCTTCAACGACCGAGATTAAATCATCTATCAACGATTGAGATTAAAACACTGCTTGATACATGTGACTTAAGACAATTTCAGCACGTGTTAATTAATTCACTTTAATTATTTTATTTTCCTAAGTTAGACTTCGGAAATCCATTAAAAATTATTAATTATTTGAATAACTAGAGCACAACTTGAAATTTCTCAAATCCATTTTTGGGTCTTGTAGATCAAGTGTACTCTACTCCCTCCACAAAATTTGGGAGCTAGAGCACAACTGATGCTACCCCAAATACACAAAATCTCAACACTGATTGGTTCGATCACTTGGAGGCTCTTCTTCATCCACACGTGGGAAAACGCAGCAAGGAGAAATTTAAGTTTTCGACCTAGGGTTTCAGCACAGAGTTTACCAGCGTTGACTTTGGTCAACGCATGGTCACACTGACCCCAACTTTGGTCAAAATTCCGATTTCTGCAATCCACATTTTTGGCACAGAAATCGAGGTTGACCATTGATTGTTGACTAGACTGCATTGACTTTTTGTCGTTGTTGTTTGCATTGACTGTTGACTGTCGTTGACTTTTGCGTTGATTGATCTCGTTGTCCGAGAGGGTTGTGCGACACTTCTGGTTGGCTGACCATATTGAGACTTCGCTGGTTGAAGCATCCTGTTGACCGCCGTAATGCACCATCACACTTACAGATTTTTGGCTTGTCTTTTGTTGATCTACTGGTAGGTTCTATCAGCTTTTTACTTTCTTGTTTATGTGATTGTTGTTTAATATTGGGGATAAAAAGTAAAGTTGCATCAAGCATAGAACATCTACAAAAATTTACACCCGAGCATTAAAATGAAGAAAAATCAATAAAAGGAAAAAGGTAAATGAAGAAGGGTGGAAGAACAAAGGCCAAGGTAACTGACGTACCATGATTGCTACCTCATACATTCATATACCCAAGATTTGTGCTTCCATCATTCTAGCTTCTCTTGTACCATGGCATGTGACTTGGAGCCTTCCCTATTACCCCACTTTGTTCAATCATCATTTCACATGACACCTCTCATTTGATGGATGTACCATAGACATGTCAGACACGTAGAGGTTGAAACCACCTAATAGGTTCCTTCGTTAACCTCTCTTGTCGAGCAAGGTAACACCTATACATTTTGAAGGCCATTTGGAAGGGCATGCCACTATGAAGTGTCGAATTCTGCCCTTAATTGGCAATCTTATTTACTCTATTATACTAATGAATTGTACTGGATGGTGAGCAGATGCATTGGATCTTATACAGGATTGCAGGTGGGTCTTCATCGTGGACTTAGTCTCCCTATACGGGGTCTAAGCATTCCAAATTGTCATAATGGCACTTGTAGGGTGAGCGATGAGAGCCATGGCCCTCCACCGATTACAACACCACACATTGCTTGTTCGTACCCCAGCCATACAGAGATGATGATGCACTTGGACCACGCTGCCCAGTCAACCACACATTTGCACCCGACACTTGGCAGTTGATCCAGGGCCCAAACGAGGTTTTGTCTCATTCGAAGATATATTGGAGAGCCCACTACATACATCGCTCATGACAAAAGGAAGAAGGAAAAAGGAGGTCCTTCAAGGAAGCTTCCTTCTCAAAATTCAAAAGGAAGGAATGAAAAATCACTATCCCATAATGAATGTTATAACTGCCACAAGAATGGTCATTATGCACGTGATTGTCCTAAGAAGAGAAAGAGGCCACGATACAACACCAGAAGCAACAACAATAATAAAAGAAGAAAAGAAAATCAAAGGAACAACCGCGACAAAAGATATGAAAGGAGAAGAAGAGATTCTTCAAGCGACCGTGAAGAAGAACATCCTGCTCAAAAGAAGTCAAGGGCTCCCAGGCATGCAAGTAATGTTGTAAATAAATATGAATAAATTCTCATTTTTGCACTTACTAGTTTTTCTCCACCAGATTCGTGGGATAGTTGGTTGGTTGATAGTGGGGCCACTCATCACTTCTTTCGATACAAGGAAGTCCTCTTTAATCTGGTAGAGAGGGAGACTGAGCTTAAAATCATTCTTGGAGATAACTCCACTCATCCCGTAAAAGGCTTTAGATCTGTTAAATTTTAGTTGAATTCTGGGGAATCAGTATTGTTGCATGATGTTATGTATATCTGCATTGGAAGATAAAGGGAGGAGAGTTTCCTTCATCAATGGAATTTTTTTTTACTTGGTCTATTGATGCACCTATGAAAGATGCATTCACGTTAGGTCTGAAATCTAAGGACTCTATAAAGTCACCGGAAGGCCACTTCTAGCATTGGTTCATAACACCAATCATTTGAGTGAATTGTGGCACTGCAGACTGGCTCATATACACTATGATGCTCTTCCAAAATTGAAGAAATTGGTCTCAGGTATTCTCGATGTTCAATCTCATCATCATGGAGTTTGTCCAGGTTGTGCGAGTGGAAAGAAAACAAGGGCACCATTCCCCTCTAGTAAGAACAATACAACTGACATCCTCCATCTCATTCATTCAGATATATGTGGTCTGATGCCTGTGCATTTTATTGGTGGTCATCTTTACTACATCACCTTCATTGACGACTTCTCAAGAAAATCATGGATATACTACCTTAAGCACAAGGATGAAGCCTTTGAAAAGCTCCAGAAATTCAAAGCCTTGTTCGAAAATCAATCAAGGAAAACAATCAAACTATGCAGGTCCGACAATGGAGGGGAATCCATGTCAAATGAATTCATAGCATTTTGCAAGAAAGAAGGGACCAAGAAGGAAACTATTGTGCCATATTCACTTGAACAGAATGGCTTAGCTGAAAGGAAGAACCGGTCTATATTAGAAGTTGTTCGTGCCATGCTCCGCGGTCAAAAGGTACCAAAGTTTATGTGGGCTAAAGCCACACGTGCTATTGTATATGTTCAAAACCGGGTGCCTCATCAACCATTAGAAAACAAGACCCCCAAAGAAATATTCACGTGTCAAGCCCAATATTAGCCATCTTCGTGTATTTGGATGCCGCGTATACTTTCATGTGCCAAAGGACAAAAGAAACAAGTTGGGAACTGCAGGAAGAAAAGGTACGTTTGTGGGTTATTGTGAAAACTCTAAAGCATATAGAATATATATTATCGGTCGAAGGAAGGTCGAAATTAGCAGGGACGTAACTTTCAATGAAAATGCAGCTCTTGATAAAGCAAGAGCCCTTCCTCCGCCTCCTCCTCCAAGGAAGAAAATCATGACTGGGATATTCTAGATGGTCCTTCTATGCCTGAGTCCGATGATAATGATGATCCCATGGAGCCTATGGATCCTTTAGATCCACCTCCCAGTGGTCCTCCTACCAGGAAGAGACCACTTTGGCTTCGCGACACTCTACAGAATAATGAAAGAAATGTTCCCATTCACAGATCATTCAGATAAAGGAAGAAACTGTGCAATTATTAGGGATATGTAGCTGCCATGAGCACTATGATTCAAGCTGAACAATCCCCATTTGAAGAAGCAGTCAAAGAAGAAGTTTGGACGGATGTTATGGCCGAAGAATATGAATCTATTGTGAAAAACGATGTATGGGATGTTGTGTCGAGACCATATGGGAAGTCTGTTGTGACTTCAGAGTGGTTATTCAAGATCAAACATGGAATCGATGGCAACAATGAAGGATACAAAGCAAGGTTCATAGCTTGAGACTTCCCTCAGAAAGAGGGAGAAGATTATGATGACATATTTGCTCTTATGGCTCGATACACAACTATGGGATTTGAAGTGGAAGATCACAGAACGCATGTTTGAAAGTTGAAGGAGGCATTATATGGTTTGAAGCAAGCTCTTCGAGCTTGGTATGCACGCATTGACAGTTATTTAATGAAGTAGATCTTCACAAGAAGCAATGTTGATCCCAACCTCTATTTTAAGGTTATCTAAGGTATGCCATTGATTTTGGTTCTATATGTTGACGATCTATTCTTGACAGGAAGTGAAGCTCTGATGATCAAATGTAAGAGGGAGCTAGCCTCTAAATTCGAGATGAAAGACCTTGGACTCATGCACTACTTTTTAGGCCTTGAGGTGTGGCAAAAGCCTAGCGAGATCTTTCTCTCACGGGGAAAGTATGTTGTGAAGTTGCTAGAAATATTTGGTATGACTGAGTGCAAATCCGTGGCTACTCCAATGGAGATGAACTTCAAGAAGCTGTGGTGAAAAGCAGATGGACCTGATCTAGCAAATCCATCCGAGTACAGACAACTAATTTGGGCTTTGATGTTCCATGTGAACACCCGTCCAGACATATGCTATGTAGTAAACGCATTAAGTCAATTCATGACTGAGCCCGTCCATGCACATTGGATCGCTGCCAAACATGTATTGAGATATTTACATGGGTCGATCACACTTTGTCTGAGATATTCTGTCGGAGACATTCAACTTCATGGATACACTGATGTTGACTCGACCGGAAATGTTTTTGATAGAAAGAGTACATCTGGATGTTGTTTTAGTCTTGGATCTACCATGATATCCTCGATAAGCAGGAAACAAAAGTTTGTAGCATTAAGCACCGCCGAAGTAGAATACATTGTTGCTAGCATGGCTAGTTGCGAAGCAGTTTGGTTGAGAAAGCTCTTTGGAGAGCTAGTTGAACAGGTCTTAGACACTACAGTGATATACTGCGACAACAAAAGCGAGATCCGTTTGGCAGAGAATCTCGTGTTTCATGACAAGTCCAAGCACATCAACATTCAATATGATTATTCGAGACATGGTGCAGAGAGGATTTGTTAGACTCCATCACATATCGACAGAAGAGCAAATAGCAGATATTCTCACCAAGGCATTACCAAAAGGAAATTTATTGGTCTTCAGAGAGCAGCTTGGATTGATAGATGTAGCTCGCCCGGATAAGGGGGAGCACTGATCAAGGACACTGAGCAAACTCTTACTACCCTGCTTGAGCTCTCGAGGTGAGGAATTGAGATAGAGGGCTCCTGGAGTTAAGGGATCTCTAGACAATAGCGTACTCCCCTATCTGTAAACCATAGGTTTGAAGATGTTGTTCCCCCTATCTTCATATGGTCGGAGAATGTTGCTCCTCTAATTGGTCTTTACAGAGTATACCCCAGTTGGCATCATACCCTCAAGCAAGGCTTGTTGGGATTATCGCTTCTCGTTTGGCCAACGAGTTGAGAGTGTACTTGTGGTGTACAACCCAAGTTGATTATGATGCAGGTGTTCTACCACATGACTATTAAGAATCAGTGATGGGAAGATTAGTAGGAAATAGGATTGGGTTGAGATTTGCTCCCCTCTTGAGATTCCAGCGTTGAAGATGTGCTCCCCCATATGATGTGTTATCCTATTGCTTGGTATGGGTGGAAGCTCTCCCCAATTCTTCTTCTTCTAGATCCGAGAAAGTTTCAGCAAATAGATTTGAGCAGTGACAGTCTTAGCATGACAACTCCATGGTGTGAAGATTTACAAGCAGAGATGTTAACACGTGGAACTCTTCCTAGTTGAGAGGGAGTGTTAATTTTTGCAACTAGGGTCAAATTCCACCTTTGACAGCTCATATGGTCGAGATCATAATAACATTAGATTCCTCTTTTTGAGAGGACCAATTTTCAACCTATAGATCACCCCATTCAGTTAAGCGGAATTTAATTTCTGAATTATTTTATTTATTAAGTGTAATGGAATGGGTTGGCCTAAGCACATGTGGAATTAGTCAAGTTGGCCTCAAACCCAAGTGGACCCTCACGAAATCCTATAAATAGAAGCGAACTCAAGCACATTCTTACACATTGCTCAAGCGATCGTATATTTGCATTCTTTGTCTTGGTTCGTATATTTTGTCTTGACTCACACAGGTTCAAGAGAAGGAGTTCGCGCAGGGGCCGAAATCACATGCGAGAGGCTTGCTCTGATCTAGGGTTTTTTGGATCAGAGGAGCAAGCTTGATACTAAGATTTTTCGGCCATAGCCACAGGCACAGAGTGTCATGCCTGCGGCCAGGGTGCCATAGCCACTGCCACAGAGTCTCAAGGTTGCGACTAGGGCTTCAGAGGTAGATCGGGCTGCGAACAGGCATAGCGGCAGGCACAGAGTATCCTGCCTGCGGCCAGAGTGCCATAGTCGCTGGCACAGAGTTTCAATGGTGCAGCCAGGGGTTTTTCAACAAATCTAGGTTAGATCAACCTCAATCACTCTCACAGTGTTTCTTAGTAACATCCGTACAACAAGTTTAATTAACGATCCTATGTTCGTTTGACTCAAACGATATGGCCATCGTGCCCTCTGTCAATTTTGTTCAGCTCACTCTATATATAGTCATAATGTCACCGTGTAGACGTTGTCTCAGCTACCTCTATAAATTAAATAGCATGTTGTTAATTCATGATTTAAAACATGCCATTCTCCATGGTTTTCCCTTTCTAACATTTATGTTATCGTCGATTCAAGGGTTGTTTCTGTTATGGCTCCATGCGACCATGGTTATAAGAAGAAATCGTGTTCCCTTTGGCAATTATCGTAACCTAGCAAAGAGATTTCATGTTATACCAAATCAATAAGTTCAATTCGAATGAGCCCAAAGTTGTATATGATTTGCACATGTTCAGATTCTGGCAATCAAAATTATTCAGAAGCTCCAAGCACCTAACGATTTCGAAGCCCTCGAGGGATATTGTTCTCTTTAAAAGTTATATTTTGGGTACATATAATGAAGTCCAGCCTGTAACTATTGTTGGGTTTTAGATTCGATTTTATATCCTAGCCACCTGTACATTATTATGCTTGCAATTGTATAGTCAAAACCCCCCATCGTGCACCGTTGTGTATTTGCTAATGTTGTTGTTGACCTTGCGCATGTTTTATAATTTGTTTGACAACTGCTATCAAGAAATTGTAAAGGGAATGAGATCATTGTTGTGCCATATTTGGCATTGGCTAATGATTGTTCTTGGCAACTATAAGTTTCTTCTCTAGAGGTTCGAGTAGACGAAGCAAGGGAAGAGGCAACAGGCCAATGGGAATTTGGCAGCAGGGTAGAAATAGAAGGATTCGGTTTTCAATTCACTTTAATGCAGATTCTGATGAATTTAGACAATTGGCTACAACAGGGCATCTTTACCTCGGTCCTCCACCTGCAATTAGCCAGCCACCTTTGTCTAATGAAACTCACCAATCTGCTTTGTGTCCACATCCAAATGTTCATGAAATACCCTACCAAAGTAATGATGGTTGGGATCATATTCCTTCTGATAACTCTTCACTAGGATACCTAGGTTGGGAAAAAATCAACGAAATACCCATTAGACAGCTTGAGTCTTCAAAGAGTCATTCTAATTCTGATTCATTTACTCATTCCGATAAGTCAACTTTTGTTTTGCATAGTGCTATTGTCCATCCATCTGCCAATCACAATAAAGCACATGAAGTTCCAGTCCCATCTGCGCCTCATTTAGATGATGTAATTGCTGCTAGGTTCCCACTAGCGAAAATAGCTCTAGAAGTAGCCAGCTCAACACTCCAAAAGAGCTTGGACAACAGTGAACCAGAAAGAAAAGTAATTTAGATTAATTCTTCTACTGTAGGAGAAACATCCAAGCATTCTGGTGATGATACAAGACTTCATGCCCTTTTGATATACAGTGTGGACTTTGGTTATGTATATTTTGACTATTGGCATGACCCATATATTTGACAGTTGGCATAATTTTGATGAATGGGAAATATGATGGATTATTTTGATGGTTATGTATTACAGCATTATGATTTCATAATATGCATTAAAAGGGAGACACAAGGATGAAATATGCATTATTAATAATATTAATTTCAATATTTTATTGTTGCTACGTGGACAGTGGGCCTCCCTCCCTCTCTTTGGTCAATTCTTATTTTAGTAACTTTTCCTATCCCCTCCCTTTCCTTCAATTTTGATAAATGAGTGGTTAAATAAACCAACACATAACTACCTGACAGTTATGAGCATCTGCTTAAAAGGAAAAGGGATACGAAGATTGAAGGATCCTCACTTCTGCATTTTGGTATGATTTATTGATAAGTTCACTTCAATTTTGGGTTGCTTTGAACTTGCTTAAGAGTTTTAGGAGACTAATAAGCTTGTGTTGCATGTCAACTTTTAAAAAGTAGCAGCAACGGGGGTTAGTTAATTTTATGTTCTGCTGGATCAGGTAATCAAAGTTTCGTCATTGATGGTTTATTAAAACTATTGTTTATTTTCCAACACTGATGAGTCTGGTATTTGTGCAGTGTACCAGTGTCCTGTAAAAAAATTTTAATCTAACAAATAGAAATCCTACTGCAGTTAATTGATTTGCATTTCCTACTTATGTTTTCAATTAACAAGTTTATTTATTGAATTAGTCAATAAATATTAATTCAAATGCACTACAACCCACACCAATATACAGATCAAGTTCCGAAAAATAAGATGAGACAATCACACAAAGGACACACTTATTTTTGGACTAAACATCCCCGAAAAAAGCCAATGCAGGAAAACCGAAGCAGTAGATCTAAGGGTTTTTATTATTAAGCAGCAGTTTTCTGAGTACAATCTCTAGATGCCTTGCTAGCTGTCCAATACAAAGAATTCACGGCAAACAAATAAAATAGTGAGTTTTACCTCACACTGCAAGGCCCAGCGGATCCAGATCCGAAATGGCAAAACCCCAGCTCCCTCTACGCCGCCTCTGCGCAGTGGATGAGTAGGCATGTGTGGGGATGGCTGAGGACTGCATCACCTCTTCTTTGAATCGATTTGCCTCTCGTAAAATTGAGTTTCAGCCGTCCCGGCTCATAAACCCCGATCTCCAGCAAAACTCGGACTGTCCCTTGGAAACACTGTGCAATCCCTGCATGGGCCCTGTGTGGGCCTGCGTCACCCCTTCTGGGGACTACGTCACCTCTCCTGGTGGCCGCGTTGCTTCCTCTGTTGTCTCTATTGCCTCTTTGTTGTGTACTCATGGTCCCGGAGAAGATCCTCCGACAAATAACTGCTTATGCCCCTCATTGCACTGAATCACTTAGATCTTATCTTCGTCCGAGCACTGCTCCATCAGAAGAATTCGATCTCAAGATTCACTCTATGTGTGTGTTCTCCAATTGAACCTCAAGCCTTCCTTTATACTTTTCTTGTTGAGGAATCAACGGTCGTGATCAAATCTTTAATCAACGAATAATATTAAAACAGACTTGATCCTCGTCACTTAGAAGCTTCTCACCCACATTTATAATAATTCACTTTAATTATTTTAATTTCCTAAGTTTTAACTTAAGCTCCATTAAAAATAATTAATTATTTGAATAACATTCATTCTGTGCGGAAATTCTCGAAACAGTCTTTGAGTCTTGGAGATCTCATTTGTTCTAAACCCTCCACAAAATTTCGGAGCTAAAGCACATCCGATGCTACCTAAAAATCAACATGTCCAAAAATTTGAATCTGTACCAGTTGCAACAGCTTGAACTTGTGTTAGATTGTTGATTACTTGCATTTGGATAAGTGGTTACAGAAACATTGTCATTTGTAAAGGGTCTTGATTACAGAACTTTGATAATCTGTTAGAGCTTATTTCCAGCATTTCTGAATATTTTTAAAGCAGATTCAATGAAATATCTTTTCATGATCTTTCCATTATGCCTGTCATTTCTGATATTTGTCTTTCTTACTTTTATTATTACAGTTTCCTTTGTCTTGTATATATTGTTTATGTTGGCAATGAGTTTCTATTATAAAAATGTATTGTAAATATTTTGTTTTCAATGTATGTGTTTTTTTTTGTTACATGTTGTGTAGTATAATTGTTGAATAAGACATAGCTGGTGTCATCCATGGATTACAATTGTTCTTTTTTATGTCTTTTAATTGTTTAAGTAATCAACTCCCCTACATTCTATTTGTTACGGCTATAAAGATCTGGGCCATGTTCTCATTGTTCGTAGACTAGCCATTTAGGAAATTCTCAAGGTGTTGGATGATAGAAGGTGCAATTTATGTCATCAACATCCTTTCTGGCGACCATACTGGGGAGTTCAGATTGCTTTTTTTTGTTTTAATTGTTTTTTGTTTCGTTTTAGTTTTTCCTTGTTTCTTTTATTTTTCTTTACATTTTTCATGTCTGAAGAGTTATGACAAGGGCTGCCCATTTAAGCCCGTTTGACCAGCAAGAAGATATTGCTGCTTCGCTATTACTGCTTTCTAAAAAATCTGCAAAACAAAATCTCAATCTAGGTTAGTTACTTGCCTTCTCTGTTTTACTTGCAAGATATTATTACGAAGGGCTTCCTTTATAGCAAGTTGATTAAGTTGAAATGAATGGCTTATCTGAGACCTGTTCAACCTGATACTCCATTAGGATTTGCAAATCAATTTAGTATATCTATTGGGTTGTTTAATCTTATGTTAGATACTGCTAGGACCAGAGAGGAACTCAAGAGAGCTTGGGCTGCTATATCTAATGACATAGAACTGGTTGATGACCAAGAAAGAGAAAGACTTGCCCATCATAACGCAAATTATATCTTTTGATAAATGCAATCATCTACCCATCAGCCAAGGTCTAGATCTTGCGCAGCTAAGGATCCTGTCGGACAATCAAGTAGGATTAGGGGGTTTTCACAGAGTTTGATTCATTAGCTGAAGTCAGACAACGGAAACACACTTTTAAATCTTAGGAGTTCTGTGTCTGATACTCAACTAATTCCTATCTTCCAATTACAAGCCTCAACTACAAAAGGTCCTAGGACCAGTTTCCGACCTTTAACCGCTCAGATGGTGGGCAATGCTCTTTTGGGAAGTGTCTTTAGGGGTTATACCCCACAAGCTGACCCCTATGATCCTAACAAAGTTATTAAAATTTTTGGCATTTTTTCAAATTTTCTGAAAACCGCAATGTTACTCCATGGCATGTACCGTCACCTTTATATCTGGCACCTTTTGCCCAACCTCTTCCTAAATTTAAGGATCATCTTCCTAAGTTTGCGGGAGATGGGACATGCACAGTGTATGACATTTGTCTGCTTTTTCGAATGCCTGCAACAACATTGGGGCAAATGCCAATGACATCTACATGAGGTTGTTTGTGAATACCATTGTAGGGAAAGTTGCCTCTGATTTTTATAATTTTCCTCCTACAACATTTTAAAATTGGGCTGAACTTTGTTATTGGTTAAAGTCCATTTTTGGACAACAGCAGAGCCTTATTGATCACCTTAAAGAATATAATAGCACGGTATTTCAAAATGGCGAAACTATTAGGGCATTAAAATTAAGGTTTACGAAGCTTTACAATAAAATACCTGAAATAATTAGACCTCAGGGTCAAGCAGCCTTCATATATTATTACAACGCCATACCATCTATCTATAAGCAAAGGCCTTGAGGAAAAAATTATCGCAAATGCTGCAAATGCCCTACAGACTTGTTTGGAGTATGAAGTTCAACTTAATAGAATTGGTTTCCCAATTGCAGAGCCAAACAAAAGTCCAGAAATGAATGATATCTTGCATCTTATACAAGATATGAATAATCATATGATTTCTTTCGAAAGAAAGTTTTCTCTTGTAGTTGTCAGCTTGCCTTCAACCTCCAAACCTGAATTTACCTCATCTACTCCAGGTCTTTTTCTCCAAAATAAACCATGGTGTAACTTCTGTGACGATTGCCATGATGAAAAGACTTGTGAAACCATGAAGGCTTCCAAAGAAAAAGTCTTTGGTAAGAAAACTTTAACTGTAAATAATTTACCTTCTGTAAATACTCTTGATTGGTTAGATGAACCAGAGGTTCTTGCTGTAAATACTCGATCCCAAAATTATAACAAGAAAAATAACAATAATAACTAGAATAAAATCCTGCTAATCCGAATTCAAAGGGGTCTTTAGCTGAAAAATATAACAGGACAACAGAAAAGTTTGATTTAGGAAATGGAAATCAATCACATATAAATAATTCTACTGTTGCTATAACAGAAAATATAATATTTTAGATGATTTGGCGAAAATTAGGTCTAATGCAACCTTAATAGATTTAGTTAAGACTTTCGAACAAGCTGAAAATCTTAAAACTTTTTTAGGAGGTTAGAATAAAACAAAATCAATAGCTTCAACAAGTACTATTACTGAAATTGAAGAAGAAGATGAACAACTCTCTTTAGGTGACGTTGATACTATATTTTATTCTAAAAAGCCTAAAACTCCTCCCTTTTACATCACAATGAAAATAATGGGTAGAATTGTGCATTGTTGTCTTATTGACAGAGAATCTGGTCCTAATGTTATGTCTAAAATTATCATGGAAAAGTTAGTTTTGTCATGAACTAATGAAATTTCAAAACCCATGTTGGCTTTTAATAAGCAGAAACAACCTACGATAAGTGAAATTAAAGATGTCACTTTAGTAACGTGTGCACATCTTGAGATTAGGACAACTTGTAATATCTAAGTTCTAGACACAGGTGTCAGTGATTATTCAATCATTTTAGGGAGAGAGTGGCAATCCCTTACAGGTGGCTACTACTCTATGGATGTCACCCATCTTATTATACCAAGAGGTCCTAAGAACATAATTGTTATAGAGAGGAATTTATAGTCCCCTACGTTGAAAAGTTGTCACAATCCTTTGTTAACTTTATTGAGGAAGATCTGGGAATTTATACCATTTTTGCTGATGAAGAGGTAACCGAAAATCTTCATAAGGATCCTCCTCTTGATCCCCAAGATATATGGCAGTTGTTTTTTGATGGGGTTGCTTCTCAACATGGTAATGGTGCAGGAATCCTATTGCAAAATAATTTTGCGCAAAAACACATTTTCGCTTATCATTTAAATTTCGCTTGTACAATTAATACCGCAGAATTTGAAGCTTTAATTCTTTCTCTAGAAAATGCATTAAAACTTGATTGCTCGAATTTACAAGTTTTTGGAGATTCAAAGTTGATCGTCAATCTAGTAAACAAGTCCTATAAACCTTCTAATAAACTTATGCATAGGTACACCGCTCTAGCCCTTGAATTAATTTCGAATTTCTCGCAATTTACTCTCTCTCATGCAAATAGAGGAATGAATTTAATTGTTGATAATATTACATCATTTGCTACAAGACCGGACAAGCATGAAATAGTAAACAAACCAGACTGTCCTATAATCACCTTGTATAGACCGCAATTGTCAGAAAATGACGAGTCTTGGCAAATTTTCGAAGATGATGATACCTTACTAGCTTTCCTCATAAACGAAAGTCATGAACCATCTGAAATCATTGATTTGGAACAAAATCGGTTTCCAAAAGAGTTGGCACCCCTGGATGACACTTTTTCACCTAGTAATGCATCTAAAGTTAACTCTGCAGAAAGAAAATTCACGAAAACAATAGATGAAATAAAGTAGGTAAATATCGAAACTAATGAAGAACCTAAAATGTTAAATCTATCAAAACATTGCTCTCCACAAGAAAAGGAGAAATCCCTTGCTCTCCTTCACGAGTTTGCATATGTATTCGCATGGTCCTATAGCGATCTCAAGGGTTTTGACCCTGTTGTGATTAGTCATGTTATACCTCTCAAAAGGGAAGCCAATCCTGTCAAGCAAAGACAGAGACCTTTAAACCCGATGCTATGAGCTACCATTAGAGCGAATTAGATAAACTTCTAGCAGCTCACATTACCTTTCCTATCTGATATCCAAACTAGGTTGCCAATTTAGTTCTAGTTAGAAAGAAAGATGGTTAGATTCATCTATGTGTAGATTTTAGATCTCTCAATAAAGCAAGTGTTCGAGACAATTATCCCCTTCCTAATATGGAGTTCTTGTTGCAGCAAGCTTCAGGCTCACGAATGTTATCATTACTTGACGGTTTTTACGGTTATAATCAAATTCACGTCCAGAGAACTGATTAACATAATACTACCTTTACTACAAAATGGGGAATCATTGCTTTTAAGCATGCCCTTCAAATTAACAAATGTTGGAGCTACTTTTCAAAGGGCCATGAACATTGCTTTTGACGGACTTGTAGAAATTATCATCCTTATTTATTAAGATGATCTGACTGTATTTTCCAAGAAAAGAAGTGACCACTCCATCATTTCAGTAAAAAATTTATTCATTGTCGTAAATATGGAATTTCATTAAATCCTTCTGTTGTAGCCGCTACAACACCCTCTGAAATTTGGCATCAGTCTGAAATTTCAGAGCCCCTGTTGCTTTTGATGGAATACATGAGGACAGGCTCATTACCCAACATCAACCCTAGGCCTTAAGGGTCCACCCAGGATAGGTAAGCTCAGATCAAAAGTTGGCTTTAGGTGATTGATTTTTCTTCTAAGTAAAGTCACAAAGTCGCACTCCCCCCAATCTTCGACCTTTTGTGACTTAGCAACCCTACGACCTAGGCAAGGTCGCCAGGTCACTAGGTTGCAAACTATTTCAGAAGCTGACCTTTGCAACCATGGGACCTAGCGACCCCCCTAGGTCACCAGGTCGCAAGGTTGCAAATGTATGCAAATTACCTCCCATGCAACCTTGCGACTGCCATTAAGGCTTGCACGTGCGACCCCTTTATATATACAAGGGCCAAGGTAGCCCACTGGTTTCCCATCCGAGAAGGCACCTTCATCAGGGTTTTTGGATCTTTCAAGCAGCCCCATGCATTGCCCAAATTCCTTACCGATAAGATGTTGTCACAATAAGTATGCTACCAGATGATGAGCGATTTCTCCAAAACACTAAGTAAGGGTAAGAAGAAACCATGAACTACCCTCCCACTCACCATTGGTGCCTACACAGTCAAAGACTTCATGTCGAGGCAGAAGCCGAACACATAAGGGATTTCCATTTTGTGAGCTTGGATTTCCGGTCCTATGACCCAGAAAGGATCGTCCCTGCGCACTGCAAGCGGGCTAAGTTTACATATTAGCACACAGAGACCGCCTTGGAAGATGAAGTGAGGAATTGGTATAACGCACTCAGGGAGGCAGCCCCTAAAGAGGAATTTGACTTAGGTTGGAACCAAGGAGATTTGTCTCAAGATGATTTGACCCTGCAAGATAGCGCTGATGCCATGAAGCGAAAAACGCCAACAGGAGGAGCATCTACTTCTCAGCCCAAAGAACCCAAGAACACCTCAGGCAATAAACCTCCTGAGAATCCACAAGAAAAAAGGAGAGAAAAAGACCGAAGAAGAGCAGAATGTCAAGCAAAAACAAAGGGAAGAAGAGCTTAAGAAGACCCAAGACACTCTAGCACAGCAACGAGCAGAAGAGAGTCAAAGGCAACAAGAAGAAGAACAACAAAAGAGACAACAAGAAGAAGAACAACAGCAGAAAGAGGAACAAAGCAGGAAACAAGCAGAGGAGACACGCAGGAAGAAAGAAGAAGAAGCTAAAGCTTAGGAAGAAGAACAACAGAAAAGGGAAGCAGAAGGCAAGTTGAAACAACAACAAGACAGAGAAGAAGCAAAGAAAAGAAGAAAGGAAGAGGAAGCCCGAAAACAGCAGGAAGAGGCTGCCAAGGAAGTAGAGGGAAGCGGGTCGCAACCCTTACAGATTGAGAAACGAGCAGATCTACCACCTATTGACATACCCCCGACAGCTCCCATGACAGGAGGGAACCTCCCTTTCTCCGAACTTGGTCTCACAAGAGAACAAGAGGATGATGTACTGGATCTGACGAGGCTATCTTACGATCAGTACACTCACAAGATCAGGCAGGAATGGAGAAAATGTCTTGCCCGGAACCCGGCTGAACCTCTGGCAATGACCACTGAAAACGACATAGTCCTGGACACATGGACAAACCCCATAACGATAGCATCCGTCGGAACCACTTTCCCAACTGCCACAGAAGAAAACATCAGCAGAACGAGCAGAGAGATCCTACAATTGCAAAACAGGCTCTATATAGCTTAGCAGAGGGCCACTCAATCAGAAGAGGAAAAGAAAGCATTGGAAACCGAAAATCAAACGCTACAGCTTGCACTCACTCAAGCCGGTGGACTACAAGCCGCCATTCAAGGAGAATTGGACATCATGGGTAGGACCATGGTACAAGTCTATGAAGAGATGATGACGCTGAGGCAAACAGTCGCCCCCTTGGCAGGGGTCCAAGCAGAAACAAGGAAGAAGTCCCCCCAGCGAAAATAGGCCTCTTCAGCGCTCGACAGCATATTGGAATGGTCTGAGAGATACTCGTAGGCCCCTGCCACTCTACCAAAGAAGGATTGGATCCGCACCAAGAATGACAAGGTATAGATGCAGATGAAGCTGCAATCCCAAGATAAGCTCGCGAAAGATGTAGACAAGGTAATGACTGCATACGAGCATCTCATCAGTGGTATCGACTCGATGGCATAAGTGCATCACATACCTTCCATGGGTACACTGACCCAACAAAAGGCGCAGGAAGAAGTGTTGCAAGATATTCATTCGTTTTTGGATCCAATCAGACAAGCCGCCGACTTAGAGGACCTCCCACCTACCAGGGAAAACATCATACAGTGTGTCGTCGAGTTGGTCAGAATCTACACCAAGTTGGCTTCGTTGTCCAATCATATCAATTCAAAGAAGCATCGTTGGTTCCGGACGCCCTTCAATGCTTGTACAGACTCGGAGAGGACATGCCTCAACTCACCCCGATAGCCGTCGAATATCAAGCCTAGCAGGCCTATCTCAAGGAGCAATAGCAGGTGGAAACCCGAACCCTCTTTATCACTAAACTACTCCCATGAAATTAACTGGACAAGCAGGTAGTAGATGCAGTCAAGTCACAGGTCGCAAGAGCCAGCAAGTTGCAGGTCACAGTTGCTCCCAAATCGCAGGTCATCCCAACAGTCAGGGAGACGAAGGGACAGGGTAGCCCAAAAGTCATTTTTGTTCTATATGTACTCCCTCAAGAGAGATTGTAAGGACCATTTTTAGAGGGACTCCTAAAGGAGAGAGAGATAATTGTATAGCATCGAATGTATGTTGAATCTATATTCCGGGAATGAATACAAAGAAATGGTTTGGATCTCACTATTGGTTTTGATGGAGGCTTTTGTGTATTGACGCCATGAATATAGTTCTTTTGAATGTCTGATACTTTCCATAACTGATTGGTCTATAGTTATGTTCATGCATTGTTTATGTATTTGAGCTCCTTTGATATGTGGATGATGTATGATGGTTTGATGTAGAGATATGTTAATGACCTAGCTTGTTGATATGCACCCAAATCTCTTCTGAAATATGCTTAGATAATTGAAGGACCATTTGATCATAGTGAATTGTTTCTCTTATGTTCAAGTGGTTCTCTATATGAGTATGGCCCTAATGAAGCTTTGCTAACAACACTCCTCATGGGTTCCATGGTTTAAATTTCGCTTTGCTATTCGTGGTGTTTCATTTGTAGGGTATCCATCAACCATTAACTTTGCTTTGTCCAGCAGTCGTACATTCTCATGATTGTGAATCCCCTCTCCATCCGAGAAAAGGCATATCTCTTACCAGTATAATGGCAACTGGGCCCACATACCGAATGGGATCCCTACCACAAATGGTGTAGAGTCTAGTTGGGATTTTATACCAGGAAGATCCCCTTACTGTTGGCAAGTCACTTTTACTCGTCAACACCTTCCAAATCTTTATTTGGGGTCGAACTAGGTAAATTGTTGGGACACATTGTCTCAAGTTTTGGAATTAGTCTCGACCCTAAAAAGGTTAAGCTCATTCAAAACCTTCTCCCTCCTAAAAATAAGAAGGATATTCAAGCATTTATGGGTAAAATAAACTTCGTACGAAGGTTCATTCTTGAGTTTGCTCAAATTTTTAAGCCCATTCATTCCATGCTTAAAAATGATCAAAACTTTTAGTGGAATGTCATTGCCTCCAGTGCGTTCCAACGAATTAAAGACTCAATTTCTTCAGCCCCTGCTTTAGCTACTCCAGATTTTACGGAAGATTTTATTATATATACTAACTCAACAGAGGAGGTTGTTTTAGCTATCCTTCTTTAGAAAAATTCTAAAAATGTAGAGCAGTCGATATCTTTTATGAGTCAAAGTCTCTTTGATACAGCCTTCAAATACTCTTTTATTGAAAAACATGCTTTTGCATTGGTAAAGGCTATAGAAAAATTCAAGCATCTTATCCTTGGAAAACACAGAAAAGTCAGAACAACCTTACCAGCCGTGAAATTCTTGTTATCTCAAAACCTGTTGTCTGGAAAGTTGGCACATTGGTTAACGAAGATACAAGAGCATGATCTAACCATAGATACTTCAAAAACTATTAAATGTCGTGATTTAGCGTTACATCACGCTCAACATTTAGGAAATTCAAAGAAAGAACAAAGACAAAACCTTGATGATGGATACATTTCTGAAATATTCTTTGTTCAGGAACAAAGCATAAATTTAAAAGATCACCCATGGTATTCAAATATAATTCATTTTCTTCTTTATCAAAAATATCCCGAAAACTTAGACAAAATAGGAAGAAGAAAATTAAGATTAAATGTTATCAAATATACTCATTGGAAACTATTTGTTCAGAAAACCGTCTGATGGCATGCTTCTTAGATCTGTCAATAAAAAATCAACCAATGAAATTTTAAAGTCTCTACACGGTTCAGTGGAAAAATCAGACCACGTAGATGGGCATTTTGCTGCAAGGGCCATTGTTCACAAAATATTTAGCACTGGGTATTACTGGCCAACCATCTTTAATGACACTTTTAAGTTTGTTAGAGTGTGTAATGATTGTCAACAAGAAGCAAGTTGCAGTATCATGTTATACCCCTCGAGCCTATTATTGCCACCTTCCCTTTCATTAAGTGGGGTCTAGATTTCATCGTACCTATTAATCCGCCTTCTGCTGCTGAGCATACCTTCATCTTAACAGCAACAGATTATTTTTCTAAATGGTTTGAGGCTGTCCCACTAAAGCATGCCACTAACAAGGTAGTTATAACCTTTTTTGTAGAGACCCTTTTACCCATATTTGGAGTTCCTTTACACATTATTACTGATAATATACCAACCTTCATTTCAAATGACTTCACTCTTTTTTGCAAAAAAAATAATATTAAACATTCTTTTTCATCTTCCTATTATCCACAAGGGAACGGACTCGCAGAGTCTACGAATAAACAATTAATCAGGATTTTGAAAAAGATCATTAATGATAAGCCAAGACAGTGGCACACCTTGTTGTCATATGCCCTCTAGGCAGATAGAACAACCACAAAGGTCGTTACTGGAATGACACCTTTTCAGCTGGTATATGGTCAGGAGGCTATGATGCCAATTGAACTACAGCTAGCATCCTTTAGATTGGCTTTTCAAAATGAAGAATGGAAGGAATTTGATTTAACTAATAGATAGCATACCCTCCTGGTTCTAGAAGAACAAAGAAATCAGGCTTTAGAAAAAAATTGAAAAAGGACAGAAAGCTGTCAAAAAGTATTTTGATAAAAGAGCTAAAGTCACTACTTTTGAAGAAGGGCAAGAGGTTTTACTATGGGATGCAGCTCATGCAGAAAAAGGCAAGCATACTAAGTTTCAAAAACTTTGGATTGGCCCATATACAATAGCTGTTGTATTAGGGAGTAACTCATATCTTCTAAAAGATGATGATGGACGACTGTTGGCATACCCTACAAATGGAGCTCACCTAAAACCTTTTGTTGATCCTACTACGGGATCAGTCCAAATCTGAAATTGATTACTTTTTACTTTTATTTTTTTTATTTTTTGTGTTTTTTTAACCTTTCTTTATTTTGTTGCGTCTTTTATTTGTTGTTTTTAGTTTTGGCTTGATTATGTGATCCTTCTTGAATTAGCTGGATAAAATGTCAGACATGCACAGCAAGCTAACATAAGTTCTACTGCTGCAAATGGAATAGACAATGAGGACTGTGGTTACTGGTAAGTGACATTTTCTAAGTTTGGAAAAGAATATATTTTTCGCAACAACTTATGTTGCCCTCTGCTGAACTGAATTTGCTCACCTTTGAGTTGCTCTTGAAAAAAGGCTTCCTCGCATATACTTGCTTTATTAGCTCCTAGAAGTAAGGTGAGTGCCATTTTCTTTATTTCCTATGTGAGGGGGTTGGGTGTGTGTTTAATATACAGTTTCTCCCCTTTTGCGAAACAAAATTTTTGGGTTCATACGGTCACCTCCATTCCCCTTGGAGTCGTCAATTGTTGACACTATTATTTGTCACTTTCAGATTTTGCAATATAACTGCAAAATAAGAACACCCCTGCCTCTTAGACAACCAATAAAATTTTGTCTGAATGATCAATTGACCAGCTGTTGACCTAAGACTAAGAGGGAGGGAGCCCACCACTTAAAAACATTGTTGCTCAAGTGGTGAGGTTCAGCCATAAGATTGTCCACTGTTGTGTTTAATATTAAGAATAATGGTTTGATGACTACTCTATGTTGCACATATGTTATTATTCCACGTAGAAAATGATGAAGTGGTGATCACAGTTCCTGCCTATACACATAAGTTTGAGATTGGTAAAGCGTTGATTGAAGGAAGCACAATGGTACAGGTTATGGTTGCATCATGATTAGAAGGGTCAATATTGTTAAGGGTTTATTGCATCATGCTTTTAAAGGGATAATATTTTTTGTAAATAGTTTGTTGCATCCATATGAATGCAACTTTATATATGTTTCAATGGTTATCAATGTTTGGGAAACTTATATTGTTACCTTATAAGTCGCATTACATAGCGCAATGTGCATGTACAAGGCATAGTTTCATATCTCATTTGGTTGATTGCAATTATTGATTGGGGATCATGACATGTTGATTGGACTTATGATATGTGATATAATGGTGCATCGGATTATGAATATGGGATAATGTTAGTTGGTTATGTGACTCCACACACTCTGATGACTTGGCATTGCGTGAATAGTTGGAAATGCAAGAAGGTGTTGTAAATGTGTCGATATTCTTGGCAACGAAGCGATGTGAGAGCAAATGCTTTTCTCTGTCAGTCGATCAACGGCCATTGTGCTAGGGTTTGGTGATCAATAGCGTATGTGAATCTAGATTTCTTTGGTAAGGTTTTAGCAAAGGCTCGGCGTTTGGCTCATTCATTTGGGAATATCATTGTGTCTGACTGTCACTAAGTCGAATTAGCAACCGTAACAGTCATGGCATGCTGACCAAGAAACAAGTGTGGTTGCAACGCATAGTGGGTGAAAAATTGGCATCTTGGAAACTGGAAGGCATTGTAACAAGTTAGTAAATACAACACTTATGGTTAATTTCGGATGGTTATTTGTTAAATGATTGTTTACATGCGTTTTCCACTACGTCTTATTCATTTCCCTTCAGAAATGTCACGCACAGTAAGTTTAATTGACGAGCCTGTGTTCAGTTGACTCAAACGACATGGCCACTGTGCCCTCTGTCAATTTCATTCAACTCACTTTGTATATAGTCATAATTTCACTATGTAGACTTTGTCTCAGCTACCTCTATAAATTAAATAGCATGTTGTTGATTCATGGTTTAAAACATGCCATTCTCCATCAATTTCCCTTTGGAACATTTATCATATCGTCAGGTCAAGGGTTGTTTCTGTTATGGCTCCATGTGGCCATTGTTATAAGTAATTTCGTTCCCTTTGGCAATTACCATATCCCAGCAAAGAGATTTCACGTTATACCAAATGAATAAGTTTAATTCAAATGAGCCCAAAGCTGGATATGACTTGAACTTGTTCAGATTCTGACAATCAAAATTATTCAAAATCTCTAAGCACCTAATGATTTTTAAGTCCTTAAAGGGTTATCATTATGTTTAAAAGTTATATTTTGGGTACATATAATGAAGTCCAGAATGCAACTATTGTTGGGTTTCGGATTCGATTTCATATCCTAGCCACCTGTACATTATTCAATTTGCAATTTTATAGTCAAACCCCCCATCGTGCATCGTTGTGTACTTGCTCATGTTGTTGTTGACCTTGCGCATGTTTTATAATTTGTTTGACAAATGATATCACAAAATTGTAAAGGGAATGAGATCGTTGTTGTGCCAGATTTGGTATCATGCATTGGCTAATCATTATTCTTGGCAGCTATGAGTTTCTTCTCTAGAGGTTCGAGCAGAAGAGGCAGGGTAAGAGGCAACAGGCCATTGGGAATTTGGCAGCAAGGCAGAAATAGAAGGATTCAGTTTTCAATTCACTTTAATGCAGATTCTAATGAATTTAGACAGCTGGCTACTATAGGGCATCTTTACCTAGGTCCTCCACCTGCAATTAGCTAGCCACCTTTGTCTAATGAACCTCACCAATCTGCTTTGCGTCCACATCCAAATGTTCATGAAATACCCTATCAAAATAATCATGGTTGGGATCATATTCCTTTTGATAACTCTTCACCGAGATATCAAGGTTGGAAAAAATCAATCAAATCCCCGTTAGACAGCCTAGAGTCTTCAAAGGGTCATTCTAATTCTGATTCATCTGCTCATTTCGATAGGTCAACTTTTGTCATGCATAGTGTTACTGTCCATCCATCTTCTAATCGTGATAAATCACTTGAAGTTCCAGTGCCATTCGTGCCTCATTTAGATGATGTAATTGCTGCTAGGTTCCCACCAAGGAAAGTAGCCCCTGAAGTAGCCAACTCAGCACACCAAAAGAGCTTGGACAACAGTGAACCAAAAAGAGAAGTAATTCAGATTAATTCTTCTACTATAGGAGAAACATCCAAGCATTCTAGTTATTTTCAACAGTTGCTCAAGGAAAGTGGTAATAGGCTGGAAAATGCTTACAGATTTTAATTATCATTTTATTTCATGGTTATGATACACTTGCTCTGCTAACATTATTTTTGGACAATATATGATGATACAAGACTTCATGCCCTTTTGAAATACAATGTGGACTATGGTTATGTATATTTTGACTATTGGCATGACCCATATATTTGACAAATGGCATAATTTTGATGAATCGGAAATATGATGGATGATTTTGATGGTTATGATATTATACCATTATGATTTCATAATATGCATTAAAAGGGAGACACAAGGATGGAATATGCATTATTAATAATATTAATTTCAATATTTTAATGTTGCTACATGGACAGTGGGCCTCCCTCCCTCTTAAGTCTATTCCCTCCTCATTTAGTTTGGTCAATTCTTTTCTTAGTAACTTTTCCTATCCCCTCCCTTTCCTTCAATTTTGATAAATGAGTGGTTAAATAAACCAACACATAACTACCTGACAGTTATGAGCACCTGCTTAAAAGGAAAAGGGATATGAAGAGTGAAGGATCGTCACTTCTGCATTTTGGTATGATTTATTGATAAGTTCACTTTAGTTTTGGGTTGCTTTGAACTTGCTTAAGAGTGCTAGGACACTGATAAGCTTGTGTTGTAGGTCACCTTTTAAAAAGTAGCAGCAACAGGAGTTAGTTAAGTTTATGTTCTATTGGATCAAGTAATCATAGTTTGGTCATTGACGGTTTATTAAAACTACTGTTTATTTGCCAACACCGACGAGTCTGGTATTTGTGTAGTGTATCAATGTCCAAGAGTTTGAATCTGTACCAGTTGTAGCAGCTTGACCTTGTGTTAGATTGTTGATTACTTGCATTTGATTAAGTGGTTACAGAAACACTATCATTTGTAAAGGGTCTTGATTACAGAAATTTGATAGTCTGTCAAGCTTATTTCCAGCATTTCTGAACATTTTTAAAGAAGATTCAATGAAAAATATTTTCATGATCTTGCCATTTTGCCTATCATTTCTGATATTTGTCTTTCTTACTTGTATTATAACAACTTCCTTCGTCTTGTATATAATGTTTATGTTGGCAACGAATCGATGGGCACTTGAAGAAGACACACCAGGGTCCAAAACACCAGAAGTTTGATTTCCTTGGCAAATTGATTTCTAGAGTAGCAACAGTCAGTTTTCGAAGAGCCAGAGATCGAAGCAAGGATTGAGGTGTAGGGACAGTGATCCAAAGGAAATTTTCCAGATTCGGTGAGCCAGCAGCCAGGGGTCGAGTTATTCCCAGTGAGGTAGTGCAGAGATCTGTGCAGTCAGCTTCAGAGGGCAATTCGATTTAGCTGGAGAGAACTTTGTTCCGAGTTAGAGGTTGGGCAGAGAGTACAGAGTGCTGGAGAGACGATTTCCTTAGCAGAGATAGGCAGAATGACTTCATGAAAGGCAGTTCAGAGGCTTGACGTCATAGGGTTTGAACTTTGCACAGAGCAGCGCAAAGGCTGACGCAGAAGGTCCAGAGGTCGAGTTTTCTTAAGGAAGTTGTGTCAGGGTTGCTTATGGAAGAATTGTAATTCCCTTAAAATAATTTTGCCCAGGTTTTCTTACTGTTTGAATTGCCAGTTGAGCATCCATGGATTGTTCTCGGAATTTCTTTGTTGCTTGATAATAAAAACCCTCAGTTATTGCACTACTTTTCCCTAGTTGGGTTTTTCACGAGACATTTATCCAAAAATAAGAGTTTCATTTTTATGTGTGGGGGCTAGAATTTTCTCAGTTTGCAACACTATTATTTTCCACGGTTTTATTTATAAAGGTTGTAGTGTGATTAATTTGATATTTGTGGTAGCAAATAAATTGTTAAATTAATTAACAATTAGAAGAATTAATTCTAGTTGCTACAATAGGATTTCAGTTTTGAAATTTTCACAAGATCTTCAAATGACAAATTCCAAGAGCTATGACCCTTGTCAAAGTCCCCTCCAAGGCCAAACCAATCCTTTCCTCCTTGATGAGTTTTCCTTCCAGAACTTTAACCTCAGCAACTTCGACCCCCATCAATTTCTTCTACAAAAACCTTAATAGTGATTTCTTTCTCTTTTCTTCTTCTTCGCATGAGTTGATCCTTCCTTCTAGGAAACTCGGCTTGTAAGGTATGCCACTTGGAACCCTAACTTGACTTCAATAATTCGGTCTTCCTGAAACAAAAAGTAGCCCTAAATATTTCACACGTGTGAGATGTATAGCCCAAAGACAATCCTTAAAAACTTTGCTTTTCTTCTCCTTGGATTCTCCTTCCCTTCACTAGGTGTTTTTCGCTCTTCTTGTGCGTCCACGAGTTCCTTGTCTTCCTTCCTAAATGACGTCGAGGTCTCCTTTATATATAGGTCTCCTACTAGGTCGAATTGCTTCTTTTAGGCCAACTTGATTTTTGCACCATGACAAGGTCTTGGAGGGCCTTTTGAGTCTATTTTAACTAAAATAATTTTTATTTTACAATATGTAACATGCCCAAAAGGGTCTTCCATGCATGACACTAGATCAATTGACTTGTAGACTCAATGACAAGCCCTAGCAACACTCGATGGGTGTTTGACCTATAAATAAATTTTCCCTTGAGCATGAAACCCATGCCTCAAGAATAACAATAATATATTTATTTATTTTTTTACAACAAATACATAAAATCATGATTACATATGTCATTATGAAGACCGAACCTAGTTACATATTTCAACACTCCCTCTTAACTAGGGCCGTATTCATAATCCATACAACGTACTTGGACATTCTTAAACTGAAGAATTCTCATAAGAAGAGCCGAATTGGTAAGCCATTGCATAAGCTATCAATTCAGCTTATCTCTTTGCACCATACCAACCAACGTTGTCACAGCGAGACCAATGACTGATAGACACCATCATCATTGTCTCTCAAGGTACATACCCCACCTAGGTGTTCACAGGGTATGTCCTTTTAGGACAATTCCTATCTTGGAATAACACATCCTCAAGGACATTTTCTCTTTGACAACTCTTACAGTTTGGATGCCCTACCTCATCCTCAAAGAATATCAGAAGACAGATGCTTACCCAATCCTCCATTCTTTCTTCATAGAGTGAAGACAAGAATGATGTGTAATATTCCAAATTAGCAGTCAGCTAATTGAAATATTAATTTTGTAAAATTTTCACTTTTAATGTTCAGCAACAAATAAAGTGTGTAAGGGTGCCCACAAATAAACTATAATGCTAAATTACTTTCCTAAAGTCTTAAGCTGGAGTGGGACCCATGAGGCTAGCCACATGCCAATGACAGCGTCCTAGTGGCAGCGCAGGAGAGGTAGCAGTGTAGGCAATGCAATGACAGCAAGGGAGATGCAGCGGCGCAGTGATTGGATGGCAAAGGTGGCAACGCAGTCCACTGGGGCCCAAGGGAACATTGGGGTTCAACTAGGTAAAAGAGGATGAGAGTACCTCATTCATTCATCCACTAATTTTTCTGTCTGATAGACTGAAAGCACGCTTGAGCTATTTAGCAGAGTCTGCAGTGTTGTTTAGCACAGAGATTTCCGAGCGGAGATCTCAACCTCATCCTCGGGGGACTTCGAGTGCCCACTCAGGAGAGGAGTCGCATCCAGTTCCGAGGGAGGAGTTACAACCACACATTCAAGCATACGCAGTGCCTCTAGGACAGCGCAGAGGCCACACAGGTAGCAGGAGAATTACGCAATCCAGTGAGGAGCAGCACTTAGGAGAGGAGGAAGAGCAGATTGTCGTCGGGAGTTTGATAAGGGGTTAGCCACTTCCTAGCAGAGTTCTTGGGCAGATTTTCAATAGCTTCTTTCAACAGTTCAGCCAAAAAACCAGAGAGCCCAGCAGAACTGCGTGCCAAGACCAAGGAGGTGAATTTCCGGGTTCAGGGTTTCTAAAAACCCTTCCGGGTTTTTCTAGGTTTGTTGAGGAGAGTCCGATGTTTAATTCCTGGAATTTTCTGAGCAGCAAAGCAGCCTCAACACGCAATCCCTTTTCAGCCAGCAGCAACAGTTTCAGCCAGGACAACGTAGAGGAGGAGCCACGCAGAGCAGCAGCGTAACAGAGATTTCCTAGCAGGGTTGAGGGATTATTTCAGCCTGTCTTGTGCAGGCCAAGGTGCCATCTTTCTAAGCACTTTCTTGTACCTTTTCCCATCAGAGATTTAATAAAATGGCTCAGATGTTTTTGGCTGGATCAAGGTGTTTTTAATGGCTATTTTCTGTTTGTTGTAGCTTTAGTCTTTGTATGCTTTATATAACTGTTTGTTCCCAATTTGGGATATTACAGTGGTATCAGATCTCATAGACTTGGCTCAGCCTGTGGAGCACGTGGTCTATGACACCAGAGGATAGGCAGAACATCACATACCGAAGGCAGCGGTACAGAAGCAAGGAAAAGAGGCTTGATATCACGCCAGATCAAGTAAATAGCGCTCTGGAGGAAGAGGAGCAGGGAAAAGCACCAATGGCAGAGGAAAGAGAGGATGGAAAGGAATTTGCTAGCCTCCTTCTAAAGTCGATGCAGGAGCTCACGAAGAGGATAGAGGAGATGGGGAAGATGATTGTTGGAGATAACAAGCAGCGAGAAATTCCAAGGGAATTCCAGATAGGAGAGGGATCCGGCACCTCCGATAACCCACCTGAGCCTAACATTGCACAGCAGGTGGTGCCACGCACTCCACCACGCTCTACTATGCCTACATTCTTGGCTTTGGGAGCGGGAGCAGGAGCAGGAGGGCCACAAGAGCCAAAAGTGGCTCACTACGAAGAATACTTTGTGGAGTATCAGTCTTATGGGCCAGAGTTCAGAGATGCCCTCACTTTCAACGAGTTCTGTCAGTTGAAGAACAACAACAAACCATGAGGCAAGACCAAAGGAGTGTACACGCAGGGCTATGAACTGCAGCGTATCGTAGGCAGACTTTCCTAGCCTACTTTCGATGGGTCATCGAAATGTTCAGCCAAAGCTTGGGTGGAGAAGCTGGATATTTACTTCTAGCTTAACCAAATGGCAGAGGTGGAGGCCATCAAGGTGGCAGCACTGCATCTTGAGGGAGAAGCCCATGACTGGTGGTTCCATGGGATGGCTACGTTGGGTCACTCAGCAATGACAGCATATGATGAGTTCTCCCAGAGGTTGATAGAAAGGTTTGATCGGAAAGAGCCAAAGGAACATTTTGTTGAGCTAACTAAGCTCAAACAGACAAGGAACCCAGAAACCTATATTTCCAAGTTTATGAGGCTTTCAGCGATGGTTCCAGACCTTTTCGTGCCCAGGAGAGTATACATGTTCATTGACAGACTGGCTGAACCCTTGTGTGGGCTTGTGAGGTCCACTCGGCCCAATATGCTGCAGAACGCAGTAGGGAGAACCAAAGACTTGTAGGACGCTTTGTTAAGGACGAGGGCTCCCTTGCCCAATAGACCAGCATTCCAACAAAAGGGGAAGGATGTGAGAGCCCCAACATCGAGAGGGAACCAGGGCTAAGGGCCTTTGGATGATGATACCCGAAGAGATTTGAGACGGAGGAAGCTTTGCTTCACCTGTCAGGAGCCATGGGCACCGAGTCACAAATGTGCGGGAGGGAAGGCAAACTACATTGAGGTCTTCTCTGGCAGTGAAGGAGAAGAGGAGGCCTATGAGGAGTTGGGAGCAGATGTCGACACCGGAGCACCAGGAGGGGATCAACCACCACCACCTCCCCCAGCAGAAGGAGGGTCAGAGTTTGCACCTACAAGAGGGGTCCTTGCATCCTTGCGGGGAGTTCCAAGTACCTAATGCTGAGGGTCTGAGGGGCAGTTCAGAGGCGCTGCGGTCTCGCTAAGCCGGTGGACACAACAGGCAACTTCATTGATGCCCAAATAGTTCAAGAGGAGGGGCATGCTGTGGCGTAATACTTTGATGGGTTTTCCTCCGGTTGGGTTCCAGGGGACAGACCATGCAAGGCGTGGGCGCATATCCCGGCACAACATTGACCATGGGGACATATACATTGACAGTCATTTCTTCGTGGTCGATATTCCAAATACCAATGTACTGCTGTTCAAAGATTATCACCCTTAGGAAATGCCACTACAGATTGGGAGACACTGGAGATGGAGTGAATGGACAAGAAGAGTGGGAAGCACGTGATTCTCAGGGGCATGCACACATACCCTCCACTGACAGTTTCTGCGCATCAGATGGAGGCAGATTTCTGAAAGGGAGACATCGAGTGGGCAGTGGGGTTGAGGATTTCAAAGGCAGGTGTCTCGGGTTAGCCTACGCACCTGGGTGTGCAGGCTACCCTAGACCGTTACTCCACGATTTTTGGGGACATCCCACCAAGGCAGCGACCGAATCAGGGGTTTGAGCATACCATTGAGCCAGAGCAGGGCATCCACGCAATGATCACCACTCCATACAGGCACTCCAAGGCTTATAAGGATGAGATTGAGAAAGCTATACATGAGCTCTTGGCATTGGGACATATCAGGCCCAACACGAGCCCATTTGCTTCTTCAGTGGTTCTGGTGAAGAAGAAGAACAACACATTGCGGATGTGCATAGATTACAGGGCCTTGAACAAGAAAACCATGAAGAACCGTTACCCTAGCCCCAGGATCGATGAGCTAATGGATGAGTTGAGGGGAGCACAGTTCTTCTCCAAGATCGATTTGAGATCGGGGTACCACCAGATCAGGGTGAGGGACCAGGACATCTGAAAGACTGCATTCCGCTATCACTATGGCCACTTTGAGTTTTTGGTGATGTCCTTTGGGCTGACCAACGCTTCAGATACATTCTAGTATTGCATGAACCACATCTTCCGTGGTCAGTTGAGGAAGTTTGTGCTGGTATTCTTTGACGACATTCTCATTTACAGCCGCACATGGGAGGAGCATTTGCAACACATAGGGGTTGTACTGTGTATCTTGGAGGAGCAACATTTCTATGCCAAGTTGTCCAAGTGCGAATTTGGGCTAACAGAGATGCTCTACTTGGGGCATACCATCGGGGTGGACGAAGTGAGAGTCCACGAGGAGAAGATCAAGGCCATCCAGGATTGGCCGGAACCAAAGAATGTGACGAAACTCCGAGGGTTTGTGCAGATTTGCACCTACTACCGGAAGTTCGTCAAGGGATTTTCACAGCTAGCACCACCCCTCACAGACCTCACCAAAAAGGGGGCTTTCAACTAGACAGAGACTGCGTAGAGGGCCTTTCACAGGCTCAAGGAGGTGATGAGCAGTTGTCCAATTTTGGCACAGCTCGACTTAACGCAGCCCTTTGTGCTGGAGTGCAATGCTTCAAGAGAGGGGGTAGGCGCAGTATTGATGCAGGGGGGCATCCCATAGCTTTTGAGAGTCAAAAGCTACTGCCACAAGAGAGGTTGTACCCCATCTATGACAAATAAATGTTGGCCATCATGCACGTGTTAGCCAAGTTCCGGCAGTATCTTATGGGGAATAGGTTATGGGTGAGGACCAACCACAACAGCCTTTGATTCTTCCTTGAGCAAAAACAACTGCAGGAAAGGCAGCAAAAATGGGTCCGCAAGATCCAAGCGTATGATTTTGACATCGAGTATGTCAAGGGGAAGAACAACCTGGTAGCAAAGTCCTAGAGACCTGCAACGTTGTCCTTGATGAGCATTGACCCAGATTGGATGGCACAGTTGTTGGTGGAGTACTCCAAAGACAGGTTTGCAAGTGAGATTCTAGATGGGCAGGTGACGGATGACCGATACAGGGTGATGGATGAGGTCTTCTACTATCGTGATCGGATCTTTTTGACAAGCAACTCCCAGCTAAGGGAGAAGATTTTGCACGCAGCCCATGACTCGCCACTTTTAGGTCACCAAGGATTCACCAAGACGTACAGGGCCATCAAGGAGAGGTTTTCTTGGAAGGGCCTCAAGGAGGACGTACTCCAGCATGTCCTGGAGTGCGTAGTTTTCCAACCAAATATGGGGGAGCTGAATCATCTGGCAGGTTTGTTACAGTCGTTTCCCATCCCGGAGGGGAAATGGGAGAACATCTCCATGGACTTCATCTCCGGATTGCCGATGGTGCAGGGCAAGGATTGCATTTTCGTAGTGGTTGACCGATTAACGAAGCATGCTCATTTCTTCGGCATTTCAGCTTGGTACACTGCTTCACAAGTGGTTGAGCTATTTTTCCGAGATATCTTCAAACTCCATGGTCTTCCAAAGACCATAGTCAATATCAGGAACAGTCGGTTCATGGGAGGCTTTTGGCAGGAGTTGTTTCATTTGATGGGCACAGAGCTAACACCCAGCACCAGTTAACACCCACAGAAGGATGGACAGACCGAGATCGTGAACAAGTGGCTAGAGGGATACTTGAGGAACCATGTCACGGGATAGCAAAAGGCTTGGCTACGTTGGCTTCACTTGGGAGAGTACTGCTACAATATGACATTCCACATGTCGATCGGTATGTCTCCATTTTATGCTTTTTATGGTTATATGCTTTGACCTTTGTTGATGTGATGCTTGGAGCTAGCAAGGCCCCCAGGGCCCAAGAGAGCCAAGACATACTCCGGACTCTCAAAGACAACTTAGCCACGGCCCAAAACCAGCAAAACCTGTACGCAGATAGGGGCCACGTGGAGAGGCAATTTGAGGTGGATGACATGGTGTACCTCTGCCTTCGGTCGTACAAGCAATCCACGTTGAAGCATAAAGGAGCTCAGTAGCTCAAGCCACGCTTCTATGGACCATACAAGGTGATCAAGCGGGTTGGAGAGATAGCATATGAGCTGGAGCTGCCATCAGGGAGAAAGATTCACAACATTTTCCATGTCTCATGCCTGAAGAAGGCTTTGGGACAACAGGTGACATCAACCATGGAGCTTCCACCTACTGATGATGAGGGGCATTTGTTACTACAACCGGAGGCCATCTTGGGCACCCGGGACAGGCATTTGAGGAGCAGGGTAGTAAAAGAATATTTGATCAGGTGGATAAACCTTCCAGATGAGGATGCCACTTGGGAGGGGGAGAAGATCCTACAGCATCCATCTTTGTAGTTGCTTGAGGTCAAGCAACATTTGGGCGGGGAGAACTGTAATATTCGAAATTAACAGTCAGCTAATTGGAATATTAATTTTTTCAAATTTTGGCTTTTCTAACATTCAGCAGCAAATAAAGTGGGTAAGGCGGCCCACAAATAAACTATATGGCTAACTTACTTTCCTAAAGTCACTAAGGTAAATATTAGAGTTGGAGTGGGACACATGTGGCCATCCACATGCCAATGACAGTGTCCTAGTGGCAGCGCAGGAGAGGCAACAGCGTAGGCAGCGTTGTTACAGCGTGGGAGAGGCAGCAGTGCAGTGGTTGCGCAATGGCAACGCAGTGATTGGATGGCAGAGGTGGCAGCATAGTCCAGTGGAGCCCAAGGGAACGTTGGGGCTCAGCTACGTAAAATAGGATGAGAGCAGCTCATTCCTCATTCATTCATCCATTGATTTTTCTGTCTGATAGATTGAAAGCACGCTTGAGCTGTTTAGCCGAGTTTGCAGTGTTGTTTAGCACAGATATTTCCGAGCGGAGATCTCAGCCTCATCCTCGAGGGACTTTGAGTGCCCACTCAGGGGAGGATTCACATCCAATTTCGAGGGAGGAGTCACAGCCACACATTCAGGCATACACAGTCTCTCCAGGACAGCGCAGAGGCCACGCAGGTAGCAGGAGAATTATGCAATCCAGTGAGGATCAGCGCTTGGGAGAGAGGAGGAAAAGCAGATTGCAGCCGGGAGTTTGATAGTGGTTAGCCACTTCCTAGCAGAGTTCTTGGGTAGATTTTCAATAGCTTCTTCCATCAATTCAGCCAGAAAACCAGAGATCCCAACAGAACAATGTGCCAAGCCCAAGGGGGTGAATTTCTGGGGTAAGGATTTATGGAAACCCTTCACGGGTTGTTCTAGGTTTGTTGAGGAGAGTCCGATGTCTAATTCCCGGAGATTTTTGAGCAGCAAAGCAGCCTCAACACGTAGTCCCTTTTCAGCGAGCAAAAGTAGTTTCAGCCACGATAGCATAGAGGAGGGGCCACGCAGAGCAACAGTGTAGCTGAGATTTCTGAGAAGGGTTAAGGGATTATTTCACCTGCTCTTGTGCAGGCCAAGGTGCCATCTTTCTAAGCACCTTCTTGTACCTTTTCCCATTAGAGAATTAATAAAATAGCTCAGATGTTTTGGTTGTATCATGGTGTTTTTAATGCCTATTTTCTATTTGTTGTATTTTTAGTCTTTGTATGCTTTATATTATTGTTTGTTCCCAATTTGGGATAATACATGATGTGTCTATCTCTCCCTCTCAACTAGGGAGGATATACTCATTTCTATAAAGGAATATACCCAATCTCCCTCTTAACCAAGGACTTGACCAAGCTCCCTCTTAATTAGGGACTTGTTACCTACAGCAGCTTTCAGCTCTTTGGTTGAGATCTTGGTACTATCAGCTACTTGTAGGGCTCCTCCTTTCGATGTCATGAATATACCTTCTTCATCATGGAGCCTTCATATTTCGTAATACATCGGCCATTCATCACTTTCTTTTACCGAACTAGAGGATTGAACCAACAGTCATGTCATCCTTCTTTTCATTGGAAAGTGATCTTCCAATCTACATTTGGCTTTTCTTCACATAGCTACCTCTAACCAATCACATGAGTACTAGTTGTATGTGATATTTACAACTCTCTTCCGGTAGCCCTGTTGTTAACCCAACCAGATGTTGTTCAAAATCAAAATGAACAAAAATAGAAGAAAAGAGAGATCAATGCCTTAGAAATCAGCCACTTTGAAGGGGAAACCTCCAATACATTACATAAATAAACAATTCTTGGATGATACAAATGAAAAAACCTCCTTCTCTATATAGGGGTCCATGGGGTCACAATATAATCCTAGCCGGCCTAACAATAATAATGTAAGGGAACAATAATAACAAGATGGGGGTTACAGGGGTACAACAATAACAATAAGGGGGCTGCACTAATAACAATAAGGGGCTACACTAATAACAATAAGGGACTACACTAGTAATATGGGGACCTAACATGCCCCTCTCCTTCAAAAAAGTATTGTCCTCAATGCTTGAATAGCTTTGGATGATTCTGTATAAAATTCTCATCCTCCCATGAAGAATATTCAGTGGGTAAGTTCTTCCACTCGATGATATACTCTGAAATTGAACGATTTCGTAGCTGTCGAGTTCTTGTTTCTATGACTGTTTCAAGTTTCAATATCATTTTTCCTTCCTCATCAAGTTCTAGCAATATTGTTTGAACTGGAATTTTGTCACCTATAACCTTCTTTAAGCATGAAACATGGATAATTGGACACACTTGCGAAGAAGCAGGAAGCTCCAATTTGTATGCCATAGTACCAATCTTTTGCAACACCTTGTAAGGACCATAGTATTTTGGCGATAATTTATTATCCTTCTTAGCTTGCTTGAGGAACATTTGTTTGTATGGTTGTAACCGTAATAATACCCAGTCTCCTACATCAAAACTTCTCCCGCTGCAATGTTGATCTGCCTATTGTTTCATTCGATTTTGTGCCAAATTGAGGTTATCCTTTAAGAATTGGAGAACTTCTTGTTGATGCTCGATGTGATCTTCCACTGCTTGCACCTTAGAATTTTCTCTTAAAGATGATGTGATGGACAATGGATGATATCCATAAAGTGCCATAAATGGAGTCATTTTTGCTGCAGTATGGAAGGAAGTGTTATACCACCATTCAGCCAGAGGTAACCACTTGACCCATTGTGTTTGTTTATCAGATACAAAACAACGAAGATATCCTTTGAAACATTTGTTCACTATCTCAGTTTGACCATCAGATTGAGGATGATAAGATGAGCTATGAGCTAGTTGAGTACCCAAACAAGAAAATAATTCCGTTCAAAAGTTTCCAGTAAAAATGGGATCTTTGTCGCTTACCATAATCTTTGGGTTTCCATGTAGCTTTTGAATTGTTTCCATAAATGCAACAGCAACTGTACTTGCTTTAAATGGATGAGATAATGCACAAAAGTGTGCATACTTGGTAAGTCTATCAACTACCACCATGATGACACTTTTTCCTTTGGACTTAGGTAAACCTATGATAAAATCCATTGAAATCTCCTCCAAATGTTGACTTGGAATGGATAAAGGTTGTATAAGACCTGGGGTCTTAAATGTCTCAACTTTATTTTGCTAGCAAACCAAACATTCTGCCACAAACTTTTAAATATCAGGTTTAAGGTCATTCCAAAATATTTCTTTCTTCACCCTGTGGTATGTTTTTAAAAATCCTGAGTGTCCTCCTAAAGGAGAAGTGTGCAATTCCAAAAGAATATTTTGTTTTAGTTGGGAATTCCTACAAAGATATAAGTGATCTTTGTACCATAAGGAATCATTTTTCCAACTAAATGTATCAGATGTACTAGGATCTTGCTTCAACTTTTGAATGAGTGTCCACACTTCTTCGTCCTTCTTCCATTCATCCCTTGCTTCGGTTATCCAATCTGGTTGGATAATAGAAATTGAACAAAGCAATGCTTCCACCTCTTCATCCTTTCTTGAGAGTGCATCTGCAACAACATTTAGCTTCCCTTTTTTGTAGATGATTTCAAAGTCATAACCCAACATTTTTGTGACCCATTTCTTGCTCTTAAATAGTCTCTTGTTCCAAAAAGTGTTTAAGACTATCATCATCAGTTTTTACCTTGAAGTGTCTTCCCATTAGGTAAGTTCACCATTTCTTTAGTGCATGCAGTATTGCTAACATTTCCTTCTCATAAATAGGTTTTTGTAAATACTTTCCTTTGATTGGATGACTTTCAAAAGCATTGGGTCTTCCTTCCTGCATTAAAACAACACCAATTCCATTTCCTGAGGCATCACATTCCACAATAAAGGTTTTTGTCAAGTGCGCGTAGCTAAGACAATCTTTGAGCACATTGCCTCTTTTAAGATGGCCAGACTTTTCCACACTTCAAAGGCTTTAGTTGCTTCAGGAGTCCATGAAAATGCATCTTTCTTCAATAATGTTGTTAGAGGTGCTGCTATTCTCCCATAATTCTTAACAAACTTGCGATAATACCTTGTTAACCTGAGAAATCCTCGCACTTGCTTTATGGTTGTGGGGAATTTCCATTCCTTAATGGCTTTAATTTTGTGAGGGTCTACCTTAACACCTTAGTGAGATACAATATGAACTCAGGATATTACCTCTTGTACTCCAAAGAAACATTTGGATGTTTGCATATAATTGTTTCTCCTCCAATAGTTTGAGCACCACATCAACATGTTGAACATGATCCTTCCAAGACCTGTTGTAGATTAGTATGTCATCAAAAAATACTAGCACAAATTTTCTAAGAAAGGGTTTGAAAATGGAATTCATCAACCCTTGAAATGTAGAAGGTGCATTAGTAAGGCCAAAAGGCATGACCAAAAATTCATAATGACCCTTATGAGTTCGAAATGTTGTTTTAGGAATATCTTCAGTCTTCATTCTAATTTGATGATATGCTGAACGAAGATCCAACTTGGTAAAATAAATAGTGCCATGTAATTCATCCAATAATTCATCAATCACAGGAATGGGAAATTTATCTTTAATAGTGAGCTTATTGAGCTCCCTATAATCCGGACACATGCGCCATGATCCATCCTTCTTGTGCACTAATACTACTGGAGCAGACAATTAACTTTGACTAGGTTGAATTATACCAGCCTCTAACATTTCTGCAATCATACGTTCAATTTCGCTCTTTTGGACATAAGCATATCTGTAAGGCCTGATGTTTTGAGGAACACTTCCTGGAATCAAATGAATAGCATGATCATGATCACGGATAGGTGGGAGTCCTTTGGGAGTATCAAACACCTTGGAATGATTGTCCAAGACTTTGTGGAGATCTGGAGAAATAGATGATTTTGATGTTGGAACTTCAGTGAACATAATTGTGCAATTACGCCTCGTTGTTCTTTCTTCAAAAGCTTTGTCATGACATTAGAGCTTATTATCTTTCTCGGCTTCCTTGTGATACCCTGTAATTCAATTTCCTTTCCTTCCGAAAAAAATTTCAAGAGAAGTTCTTGAAAATTAAAAGCTACCATCCCCAAAGATTGTAACCATTGTATTCCTAGTACAACATCAACACCTCCCATTAAATGGAAAGCATTGGACTATTCAATACATATTCCCCCATGGTTAGCTTGATATTATGGCATTTTCTAGAGCAATTTATAGTTCCTCCATTTGCAACCATCGCTTGACATTCTGGTGTTGGGTATAGGAAACAATTCAATTCCTTGGCTAGCTTACAATGAATAAAATTATGGGTACTACCCGAATCAATCAACACTATTACCTTTTTCTTCTTGATATGTCCTTCTATCTTGAGAGTTTGAGGAGTGGTAATTCCTGCCAATGCATTACATGATATGGTCGGACTCATTTCGTCTTCTTCTAGGGTTGGTTTCTGGTGTATATCCTCTTCTTTTGAAGTTTCTTGTTCATTTTCTTCCTCCTCTTTAGTTTGATAGTTACATTTCTTCACCAACATGTTAAGTTCACCCCAAATAATTTTTCCATTGAACAAATCTATATAATTAACCATCAGAAAATGAAACTATGCAGAAAGAAGAACACCATCATCATCATCATCATCATCATCTAAACAGCGGAAAATAAAAGATCAAAGGAAGAGAAGCACGAACACATAGAGTCTCGAGGATTGGTCTGAGACCGAGGCAAAACCCACTATGGGGAAGAAAACCCTTGGAAATTCTTCTTAGATCTTCACTGAATGAGTTAGCAACAAGAGTACAATG
The DNA here is from genome assembly GCA_034641835.2 of Pinus albicaulis. NCBI lineage: Eukaryota > Viridiplantae > Streptophyta > Pinopsida > Pinales > Pinaceae > Pinus > Pinus albicaulis. Next base: position 1,094,927,175 of record CM076578.1, read on the forward strand.
ATCCATGAGTACATATCTTCACGATGCAGAAAACAAATAGCATACAAGCACTAAAACCATACCTATACTTTTGCATTAAGGAAACTGAATCTGAGAACTGAAATGCACTGACATTGGTGTAGCAAACTGCTGAACACAACTGATATTGAATGAAGATTGAAGATACATCTAAAGCGGAAACAAACAGATCTGATGTACAAATCTACATATCTATAGTACCAAAACACGCCTCTGAAAGATCACCAAGTGATCTCAACTCTGAAGTCCTAGATTTGAATCCAGGAGACTGTCAATGGTGCTCTGACGCAACTATGACTGAACTACTGATGTCTGGAAGCGTTGCGCAATCAACTGAAGGTGAACCAAATTAGATCTGCCTAGTAACTCTCTGAGTCGTGGCCTTAACACGCTCAACCCGCGGCTCTGGGGCTCTAAACCGCTACCACAACACCCTATGCCCACGGCTCTGCTTCAGAACAGCGCGATTTGACCTCAGGGATTTGGTCGTGCCCTTAACATGTTGTTCCAGTGGCTTTGGCACCTTGGTCGCGGGCACAACACATCTTGCCTGTTGCTCTACTTCAGCAAGGCCGCTACCAAGGCCTTACCTGCCCACGACTCTGCTTCAATAGACCCAGGTCTGGAAAGTGCACCAGACTCTAACCCCCATCAACTGCGTGCCACTGTGTGAACTCCTTTCGACATACCTGTGCGAGCCAAGAAATCGAAAATACGACCAAAAAACAAAAATAGCATGGCGAAGAACTCATGAGCGAATGTGTGCAAATAAGCTTGAGGTCGCCTCTATTTATAATTTTGTGAGTGACCACTTTGGGCTTTGACCGGATCAACATGCGATTAGGCCGACCGATAAAATATTAAATTAATTCATAACTTTGCTTATGCTTAACCGATTTGGGTGATCTATAGGTCGTTTTTTCTCCTCTCTAAAAGAGGAATCTAATTAAATTATTATCTTAATCATCTCAGTTGTCCATAGTGGAATTTGACTCTAGTGGCAAAAATTAACACTCCCTCTCAACTAGGAAGAATTCCACTTTGCAATCTCAGCTTGTAGTACTCTTCATCATGGAGACATCACGCCTCAACTCAATCTGTTGATATTTGTTCATCGATCAATATGCCATTCTGATATTCATGCATCATCATGTGACGTCATTGAACATCTTTGTCATGTAGTCGTCATGTTGTGAACCTTTCTTATTATAAATCATCAATGTATTATTCATGGTTAGTTATGTTGATCGCTTGATTGTTTCTACTTGTATGTTGAACATTCTCAGATCTAGAAGAAGAATTTGTCATCGGAGGGGAGCTTGGGCTACTACCCTTCATTCATCAGGTTGTCATTCTGCAATTTTTGCCATCGGACTACTACCCGAAATATCATCAACAGAGAGCACATCTCTGGGAGCGCATCTCCCAAAATCTCATGGGGGAGCTATATCTCTACAACCCCATATCTAGCAAATAGGATACCCATCCACGCAGGGGAGAACATCTCGACCCTGGTGTCACATCGAGAGCTCACTCTCAACCCGGAATCGCATAGGGTTATTTCAAATGGGGGAGCTCACTCTCAACCTGGAATCACATAGGGTTATCCCAACCCATCCTATTGCCTACTAATCTTCCCATCGATGACCTTGAATAGTCATGCAGTAGAACACCTGCATCGTAATCCACTTGGGTTGTACACCCCAAGGACACTCTCAACTTGTTGGCCAAATGAGCAGCAGTATTCCCGACAAGCCTAGCCAGCATGTGGGTATGATGCCAACTGGGGTATACTCTACATAGACCAACCTGTGGAGAAGATACTCGACTTGTCAAAACAGACAAGGATCACACACATCCCACGGGTGACAAATAGGAGAGCAACTTCTTTGACCCTATTGTCCAGAGTTCCCACAACCCCAAGAGCCCTCTATCTCAATTCCTCTTTATGGGAGCTCAAATAGAGAGGAGGAAGAGTTAGCTCAGTGTCCTCGATCAGTGTTTCTCTCATCTAGTATATGTTGATTCAAATCAAGTGTTATGTTAGAACATACACCAACATGTAGATCACAGCAAGATACCAATAACAACAAGATATCAAAACCATCCTCCTCTCATGGAGGTGTCAACTGTGCATGGATACTATAATCATCCTCCCTGTCACGGAGGTGTCAATCACAAACCTCAACTTGTTTGGAACAACTGCACTGTCTCACTAAATGGAGAAAGCATAGTCCCAACTATACGTATTTGGTATTCTCTATCATCATCGTGTATCCATGTCTTATCCAGATCATACTCGATCAGCTCTCTAAGGAGCTTCTACATCATGCCTCATAGCTAGCCTTGCTAGCAGCATTATATCTGACCTCGGTTGTGCTATGGACCTCTTGTGCCAAATATCATGGAAAATCTTATACTAAGGTAGCATCCAAAAGTGCTCATCGATACTAATCCAAAACATCATTAGTTCATTCATGTCGCTACATGTCATGGGAGAAATATCTCAACCAAATAAAAGATGTTTGGTGGCAATTCCGAGTGAAGCAACTCAATCATGAATTCAATCACATCATATACGTATGAATGTTCAAAACGGAACATTAATGCTTCAACCAATTAACAGATGCCATATCACGTTCAATCAACATTTGAACTTTAAATCAAAGTATCCAAGAATTTACATTACACAAAGACATTTCAACAGTCTTGCTATATGGAATTTCTTTCCCAAATTCTAGAAATCAATTTATCATGCCATGATACATCATTACGATATTCAAAAAGTCATCTCCCTCTTACTTAGATTTTCAAAGGTTTATCACCTGTCAAGGATAGACTATCAGTGTGTATAATCAAAGTCATAATCAAAAATCAAGATCATACCTTGGAACTCATTATCCTGACTTCACCAGATAACAATCACATATAAAAAAATCTGAATCAAGGAGTATGCATCACACAACACTCTCTATGAGCCTAAGGCCTTATCATGCCAACATATCCAGCCTTACTGAAATCAAAGTTGAGTCAACAAAATCAGCTCATCCAAGTTTAGAAGCTAGTCACAACTATCATCAAAGACATTGATTTCATAGTATCAATTCTTCCAACCAGAGACAGGTAAAGCAAATATCAAGTCTTGAATTCATTTCATGTCAAGTTCTCAAGTCTGTCATTTAACATGTCATTATAGGCCATTTCCGTCATTAGAGATGGGCATACACACCAGAAACCGTGAGTGCTTAAAATACAGAACCATACGTCTATATATCACATACGACACTAAAGGTCAATATGTCTACAAAACATAGTCATCTGGGAAAATCAATCATCACCAGATCAAATCATGTCAAATCCAAATGTGCAATCATGGTAAGATCTATAAATCTAGATGTGTCTAAGTACGAAAAACAATTTATCAATATCAATCAACCAAAACATGATGCACAATCAATGACATATCCATATGAATGTCTCGGTCACTAGCACACACAAGTTTGCTTCAAACATACGAACTTTCCCAACTAACAGATCTTGCTGGCATATGCAACACATCTACAGAACTAACATCTTCCAAGTGACCATTTGATTTCATGCTCAATTCCAGAAATACCAGAAATCAATTCATAACGACAAGACAAATCAAAGATCCATGGATTCAAAGTATAGATTGAATTAATTGTACAAAACTTCAATTTTGTTTCTACTAGGCATAGTCACATTTATGACCCTTCCTTTACGTGAATGAGGCTCAACCCTCTGTTGTGGATTAATCAATATCAAACACTCATAAATCATATTTCAATAGCAATCATGAGTAAAAATTAGTTCTCCCTCTAAATGAGAATCTACTTCATTAATGTCATCAACTTGTCTTTACAAGGATCATGCAACAACAGATCTATTAGATCATAAAAATATATCTATCATGATCATCAATATCATGTCATCCATCTTTCATCAAGGGCTAGACTACAAAGATCAGGGCGTCAGGTAGATGTGACAACACAACCTTAAGATCCAATAACAATACATCATGTTAAAGCATTTAATTTCACCGCATGCTATAACCACAGATAGTCAAAGATTTGAAACATCAATCTCATAAATATGCCTTTATAATCACGATTGATAATACCATGCACATCATAATCAATAGGATCAAGTTAGGTTAATCGATAAACCTGTTATAGTCCTGTATTTTATAGGATGACTTATTGTAGATGCAATTTTGTACATGATATGTTGTAAATAACTTTCCATTTTGCAAATGTATTTCCAATAAGAAAAGAAATAAAAATAAAATAAAATAAAAACGAAAGGGGATAAAAAATAGATATGTGAAAAGAATAAAAAATCAAAAAACATAAAAAAAATACAAAAGAATAAAAGAATAAAAAAACCCCATGAAAAAGAAAATTATAGGAGTAAGCAAGCCTAAATTCCACTCAAAAAAATAAAAAATGCATCAATCAATACTTAGAAATTTTTGAATAAATGTGCTGCTAATTAAAATGCCACATTGTAATAGAAGAAGTAGAAATAGCTAGTCTAATGACAGTGTTCAAACGTGATTAGGCTGAAATAAAATAGTCTAGGATAGTGAATAAATCGATCACACAGTGTAATCGTCATTGAGATAGGTTAGTTTAAACAAGGATGAAGTTAACCACATCATTTAATCGTGGTTAATGGATGAGTTTATAGGAAAAAATCAAAAAAATGCTTTGCAAATTAAAATGCAGCATTAGTGCATGAACAAAGTAGTTTTAGAGGATTATTAAGCTTGTATTAGATTAATTTAATTATAGGAGTTAATCACGATTTATCACAAATGTAATAAAGTTGGTTATGAAGTTTTTATGTAATGTTTTGACCTAAAGATAAAAATAAACCGTTGAGATCTTCCCTCGCCCGGATCAACAATGGGGGATTGTTTTCGAACCCCCCCGAGCTCCTTCATGCTTTGCCCGCCGGGGGGGGCCTGAAACACCAAGACCCACCACACTAGGTGTTGCCACCACATGTTTTTTCACCCCCCCCCCTTAAAAAGTCGCCCTTTGTTGACTACTCACTTCCCACACCAATACCCATCCGCCACGACAACCTTCCTAACCCCACCATCACTCCTCCCACCTCGGTTGACCCTCCTCCACTCACCATCCACCAACTCAACATCGCGGACCTCACTCCCCCAACTTCCCTTCCATTAGCCTTTTCCCGATAATATGTTTCACTCTCAAAAGAAAACTGCCATTTGGCATTTACCTGTCCGCATCAGCAAACCGTTACGACCATTAATTTCTTCCCGCTCCCACTACAACGAACCGACTCTCGGTTAACGGTAAATTCGAAATTGCCATATTAAATCCATGTGAAACCGTAAAGTTCCTTTCTTCACTGTTTTAAACGACTAAGCTAAATTTACAATCCTCCACGTTGTCCCAGTGACCAGTAAATTGCCCCAACAACAGTGATCAAATCGCCATCAGTGACCCCACTTCAGCATCCAACTGTTAGCTTCCCTTTCCAGGTAACCCCAGAGTCCTCATCCCTCTGTTCTCCTTGATAATTGATAATGGCACCTAAAGGCAAATCCCCCAGAATAAAGTCAAGAAACTTGAATAAAATCTTATGTTGCCCCCTCCCATCAACCTGGATCACCTACCTTTATTCGACCTGCAATACAAGATTGTTGAGACTATCTATGAATTCGACATGTTCGAACTTCACAGTTGGTTGAAGCAAAAATTTTCGAAGCAGAGTGATGAATTGGGCCTATGGGAGTCTTCCCTGCCCCAATTCATGTTCCCACAAACCCATTATTCCCCTGAGCTAATCTCTTGGTGTCATATCAACTATGTACCCAGCCAAAAGGCAATTGTAAGCCGAAATGGTGAATTTCTCCTCACCATTACAGTTGAAGCCATTTCACAAACGCTACAAGTGCAAAATCTAGAATCCACAAAGCAATTATCAGTAGACTCTCTCACAGAGCTCTACAAGAATTTAACCTTACCATAAAAAGCCAAGATCTTCAAAATCTTTCTCCCCGAAGATGCTCAGTTGCCCAAGACAAACCCTCCATGCTCATCTTCTATGTTCCCTAAGGTAACCAAGCATATAATCACAATATTCTCATACATACTTGGTTACCACTCTAATCAGTGGGTTGATGAGGCCATTGTTGGCTTCTTATCGATTTTTACCACTAATGAGAAACCTATTACTTTTAATTACAGTGAATTCATTGTAGAGGCAATGCATGACCAATTCATGAAGTTTCCTACAGAGGGAGCTTTCAAATACTCTATTGTTTTAGTTTATTTGTTCATTTATCATCAAGCAGACAGGTTTCCCTTTTCTTTGCAAAAGATGGATGAGAAGGGTAATTCACAGTCAGTTATCCATTGGACCTCCTTGGTGAGGAAAAATTCCACAGAGTTTACCTTTGCAGACTATGTTGATCAATATTTGTACACAGTTATTTGTCTGCTAAATACTGATATGGAACCTAGGATAGGAGCAAATATTCAAAAAGTACTACATCTCAGTGACCAAGTGAAGACAGGTGATTGGTATTTATACCAAAATTACATAGAGGTCAAATCTATGGGTGTGAATTGCCACCCTACAAGCTGCCAAAATTTGTTCCCATGAGACTATTCTAATTAGAATACATTAGACAAATGATACATATGGATGACTTACATTTTGTGGCAGCTAAAAATAAGGCACAGTTCAAAATTAAAACACAGATTGGGCCACTTGTTTGTAATACCAAAACAGTTGGTAAAGAAGCAGATTTGCTTTTGAAGCAAATGAATTTTAAATTGAGTTTTACCTGGTCTTATGACCCTTTCGGCCTAATTTCAAAGTTAAGAGTAGAGCAAAAGACCACTCCTTACATGCACCCTCCTAGGCCAGAGATAGAGCAATTTATGAACCAAAGTCAGTGGGAGGAGAACACATTGCAGGAGGCCGAAGAACAAGTCATATCCACAACCATCTCTCAGACTCCTACACCTCAAGAAAAACAGGAGAAAAGGATAAGGGAAGAAGAATCTTCTCCAGTGACAGAAATTGGAGTTAAGGAATTCCTGATATATAAAAAGAAACAAAAAACTAACTCTGGGCCAGTGTTTCGGCAGGGGAGTAAAGAGCAAGAAACAATAGTTTTGACAGGTCCTCATCATGCTTCTACAAGGGAGGATGGCATCTTCACAGGATCTCCCTCTTCATCAACATCCAAAGATCCTCTAGAAACAACACACACAACAGACTTGACTCAAGACACGGCTGAGCCTAACATTTTTGCCAGGTACAAGGTAATTAAACAGAGGAATGAAATGCTTAAAGCCATGACACTCAGTTTTGGAAGCAGACAACCACATCACAGCACAAGCTCCTATCGCCCTTTGACACAGAGAAAGGGAAAATGCAAATTTCATTACTTGAAGCAAAAGTGCCAGCCCCAAGGACACCAGCAGATTACAAAGAACATGTATTTTCATTTGATGCATAGAAGATTCATCCAATTGACCAAATGGATAAGCATAAGCAAACCAGTGAGATGACGTATTCCACTCTAACAAATGCTGCCATGTCAGCCTCCAGATTGTAGGTATCATTCAACAACACACAAACACAGCTAAAGATGGAAAGGATTTCATCCTTAGCCAAGGATACTAAAATCAAGTCACTGGAAGACTTGGTGATCAAACTGGGATTCAATCCCAGTGATGTGAAGGCAACAGAAGAAATTGTGAAAAGGAAAAATGTTGATATAGCAGCATTAAGGAAGCAGCTTAAGCTGCCAACCACAGAGGATCCACAGGCTAAGGATGTTAGAGAGATGGAAAACGAAAGAGAGGACATGCTCAAGATAATAATTGAACAGAACAGCCAGATCCGAGACATGGAAGTGGAACTGGAGAAACTGCGCAAAGAAAAAGAGCAGATATCACAGTTGGCCATAGTTCCACTCATAACAGTCCCAATTTCAATGGAAACAACCCCAGGGGCATCTACGTCAACTTCAGCACCAAAACAGACATCAGATCCGTCAAGTGAGCAAACTAAGGCCATGGAAAATCTGTCCATTCAGGGGCAGGAAATTGCTAACTTAAAAGCTCAGCTCAAAACACTGCGAGAACAGAAATTAAGAATAGACACTTCTTATGTTGCAGGATTGCAAAAAACTCACCAGCTCACTCTGCAAGTTCAACAGTTACAAAATGAATCAGCAATGGCACAAACTCTAGCACAAGCAAAGGAAAGTATATGGATAGAGACAAATGAAGCCATCACTGAGATATGGCCTTCAATTCAAATTATTTTTGAACAAAAAAAATTAATACAGAGGTCTAAAGAAGCAATAAAGGAAATTAAAACACATTTGGGATAGAAGCCTGGAGAAGCAACAACAATCATCAAAATCTTGAATTCTAAAAGCGGAGAACAATTAGAGTAGCTTGGGATTCAAGACAGAACATAAACCATTTTGGAGGCGAAGAGAATGCATACTAAAAGGAACTTGATGCTTCAACTAGAGAATAAATGCCAAAATGTGGAATCCAACATTCAAAGATTCCATAAGAAGATGCATGTGCTAAACAAACAAGGGCTTCCAGGATTGCTTGACATAGGGAACAAGCTGATTAGCTTGAAAGATTATCAGGAGAAATTATGTACTATTGCCCGAGATAAATCAAGATTTGCAGGTATAAAAGGAAATATCATAGGGAAGGCATTCATGGAGGCCATAGAATTTGACTTCTTTATCAATCATGAAATCAGACACTTGTTTATCATCAAACCTACCTTCCAGAAATACACGGATGTGGGTGAGGCATATAGAAAATTAATAAAATTTTCTACCCCAAGTGAAGACAGATGGGATAATGTAATATTCCTAATTTGCGACAGCAAATTGGAATATTCTATTTTGTTTATTTTGCCACCTATAGTTTGTAAATAAATAAAAAGTGAGTAAAAGGGGGTCTAAACTCACTTAAATGAAATAAGACATCCACCTAGTAGCACAACGTTGTGACTTAAGTGGGAGTCAAGGGGGGACCCAACACCACGTGGAGAAGGGGGCCTATGTACACTCTAGAAGTTTCTCCAAGCTTCTGTGGAGATAAGGATGAGAATGTGGATAAGGATGAGGATGTAGAGGAGAGAGAGAGACTACGTTGGGTTTTGGAGGGAAACCAACACTATAAAAGATGAAGGAGCCTCCTCATTTCATTCATGCTTGGATTCTTGGATTATTGATTATTGAGTGAGACATTTGTCTTTCTTTGGCACGCTGGCTGTTTAGCCCGTCTGCTGCACTGTTTAGTGCACCGAGTGTCTCCGTGCGGAGATCTCACCCTTAGCCTCGGGGGACTTCGAGTGCCTGCTCAGGCAAGGTTATTTTCTTAGCATCATCCTCCAGTACAGCGTTACTGCTGCAGCGGCGTAATACTGTGTTGTAGGGTGTTGTCGTGGTGACTTTACGACACCACCTCCTCCTCTTGTTTTTCAGAGGGAGAGCCTCTCTCTCCTTTGGAGGATCAGATTGGGAGATATTGGAGCTTATTATCAGATCTTGGCATCAGGCCTATATGTTCTTCATGGTATACTGCGCAGTTCTTTCCCCAGATCTGCGTTATTGCTGAGGGAGCAGCATTCCAGGGTTTTTGGCATCATTTTGGAGTTAGATCTCTGATTGAGGGGGATCCTTGGATTGGCCAACCAATCCAAGTATATTTATGATCTGATACTGAAGTTTGCTTCAGAAATTCTGAATCATTCTTCAGATCTGCTGCAGTAAAACTCAGATCTGCTCTGGCATTTTCATGTATTGCTGAAATCCCCAAGGGGAAAGTAATAAAGAGCCCTTTGGGCATTTTGTCTCATTATAGATCTTTGTTTTCATGTAATTATCAGTTGTAGATCTGTAACATAATAAAGATAAGCTTCAGCCACCTGGAGAAAACGCTGAAGGGTTTCTGGATTATTTTCTTGTCTTGCGGCACCTCTATCTTGAAGGGTTTTCTATATAAAACTGCTGTTTAACCTTGCTGAAAGCCTATGCCTTGTACACAAACTCATTCTATGATTATTCATAGTGTTATACATCATATTCCTTCAGAAAATACGTTGCCCTTGCTTCAGTTAAATTCTGCATACTCAAAGTCTTGGGAAATCAGGGTTTCTATTGACTAGTCGGGAAGGAGGAACTGTTTATCTAAGCAAAACGCCTTTGTTTGAGCTGAAATTCGACATGGAAGTCTCTCTTAACCTATTCTAACATATTCCAGAACCTTGAGCCGTCATTTTATGCAGATTTTCTTATACACTCATTTTAGGGCCAAAATCCTCACTTTTCCCCACCTTTTTGCCCCTAAAAGTTGAGTAAAGGTTCCTGCTGTTATTTATTTTGGTTTCTGAGAATTTTCAGACATATTATATGATATCTGAAGCCATCATTCCCGAAGAATGCGTTTTCCAAGCATGATCTGCTGAAAATTCCCTATTGGGAATATTATAGTGGTATCAGAGCATAGTTCTGGCTCAGCCTGTGGAGCTGGCTATCTATGGAAAATATGAGGATCACAATGCCTACATTCTTACCTGAAGTACCGAGGCAACATGGTCATATACCTCTTGAAGATTATTTCAGAGAATGGAAGTCCATGGGGGAAGACTTAAAAGCAATTTTGCCCTTCAAAGATTACTGTCGGCTCAGAGAGGATGGAGTTTCTAGCATACAGAGTTCAGATTTGCAGCGTACTACTGGGAGATCACCTCTTCCCATGCATGAGGGATCCACTAGTCCCTGTGAGTCTAAGCCCAAGAAGACCGGAGCGGTGAAAAGGGATAATTATTTCTTTTTCAGATCTAGAAAAGATACATCCACCTTTGAGGAGGTCAAGAAGAATGAAGAAAAAGAAGAGGAAGTACCATGCGCTTCCAATTCTAATCGAGAAGAAGAGATCACATCACCTCTTGAGGAGGCTTGTGGAAACATTGTCACACTTGTGGAGGAGCAGCCACATGCATCGACAGTTGGGGCAGCCAACACTTTTGAGGATGGGACTCTTGTAGATCAAGGGTCAAATCTCATTGCTACTATAGAGCAGCCTGGTTGCACTGCGCTATGCAACATGGAAACACTCAAGGAGGAATCGAACCATCATTCTCATGAGCCATTGTTGGATTGTACATTACATTGGAGGTTGGGGTTTGAAGCCTTGAAGATGGATGGTAGACATCTTGGAGTAAGAAATCCTTTCTCCCTTCAAGATGACACTTTCTCAATGAGCTCCTCTCAGCTCAAAGAGAAACTTCTACTTTCAAATCCAAGACCTCATTGGTTTTGGAAGACTATGGATGAGAGGGAGGTCTCAAGGAGAGATCTCATTGGATATGCACTTCACACCATGAAATGCAATGCTTTCATTCCCTTCTCACAAGAGCGAATAGAAGATGGAGGACATCTTAGGATGGATAACATCTCTCATGCTTGTGTTGGACATCCCTTGAGCCATACACATCATGATGGGAGGTTTTTGCCTACCACCTATTTGATTCTTGACAGGGTCTCATTGATCCTTGAGAAGTTTATATTTCAAGATCCCATGAAGTGCAAAGTCAGAAACTTGATTTGGGAGGATGGTAGCCCTCATGGGAGGAATACCAGGATGAGGAGAAGAAGAAGGCATCCACAAGTGATTGAGTGGATGTGGTTGATGAGCAAGGAGCTAGGAGGCTACTTGCAGATCTATGACACCAGGCAGCAAGAGGCTTGGCTGCGCTGGTTACTCTTGAAAGAGTTTGGCCATCACTTGGCAAACACTCTTCCTAAGAGTAGGAGGATGAAGGAAATATGGCGGGATACTTGCATCATTGAGCAGCATAGAGCATGGATGCATGGTGTTGATATGATACTCATATCATTCATTGTGTCTTCATCACATGATTGGTATGATGGAGGTATGGGGAGGCAGCAAAATGTCTTGTTGCTTTGCTTGGGAGAGCAAGGGCAGATTTGCTCTCACACTTGGTATGATGTTGCAGGAGGAGAAGATGGCACTATCTCCTTGGTCTTTGATGATGATTGGGAAGCACTTCCATCTTGGGAGGTATTCCATATTTGTTGCAGCATTATTAGAGGAGTCTTTGACAAGAAGCATGTCAAAGAACAGAGCTTTGTATTGACAGGAGCTTACTTGCATGAGCTCACAACATTGTCACCTTGGAGCAGAGATTTATGGATGAAGTGTGCCCAGCAGAGATATGGTGGATCTATAACCCATAGGTCCCAGGATCACTTCATATTTGTTCCACTTAGAGGAGGTAATGATGATAGAGACATTTATCACTATGGCATATTCTTTTTAACTTGGATTTCCAAGCATAAGGAGGATTATCTTCTTGTAGCACATGGTTCATTCTTCTTCATAGCATGCCAAAACACTATGGAGGACTCAGTTATGGATCCATGTACCATCTCACTTCCAGCATATGGTGAGGAGTTTGTCTATACATTCATTGATTTGCACACTCTTGCCATTCCTATGCCGTGCATTGCTTCACAAGGGGGCAAGCTTGTCATATTGCTGCATGAGTTTTATTGGGCCAATCTACATGATGGAGGCAACCATCTCTTTTGTGGCTTTGGGAAAATGTTTTATCACCTCATGTATGTTCATTTGCAGCACTATATCATGTATCATATGAAGACATGCATGTCTAACATAAACATTTTGCCTTGTACTCTTATCAAGCAGCAACTTGTAAAACTGCGCTGTACTTGTTGGGGAAGCTGTTGGTACCTCTTTTCATCACATGTAACCTTCAGCGTTTCCTTCATTTTGCTGCTGATCATGTCTCCATTTGCTGATATAGGTCAGATTTGTATGGGAGGCTTGATTATGAGGGAGACACATGGGTTGGATGTGTGTTTGAGTGGGAAGAATTCTCACATTCTCTGCACTACATGTTCTAATGGGAGCATGGGAGGAGGCATGGCCACCACTACTACATATGTGTTCTCTTTTGAGGTGGGCCATGAGATTGATATTCATCCATTGTACAGCCATGGGCAAGTGTTTGGTCTTATGTTGATGTCATATTCAGCTATTTACTATCCATTAGTAGATGTGATTAATCTTGTACATTGCTTGCCATGTAATTTTCTGAAGTTGCAGTGGATGAGACTACGTTGTATCCTTGTGAGAGATTGTTTGCATTATGTATCCTCATGTAAAACCTTCAGCAAACATCTCATTAGGATGATCCATGATGCACATATCCTATTCTTCATGGATGAATTGTTTTGGGCCAGCCTGTTCTTCATTGTTGGAGGAACCTTCTTGGGAGGATTGTTCTTCACTTTGCCATTGGAGGGCAATGATTTTGTAGCCCAAGATCAGCATACACTCTACACTTGTCATGAGTGGAGAGAAGGACAGCATGGGGTAAGCTATGATGCTTGCCAAGATCAGATTTTCAGCCCACCTTCATTACCGGAGCTTGAGGTGGAAGGAGATTTTCAGGAGTTGCCTTGTCGGGAGGTGGCTCATTTTATTTGGATGATTGCTTGGGGATGGAGGATCCACATGAGAGAAATGTTCCTCACTTCATGCCTTGAGTGGAGAGAGGTGATGAGCTGGTACACAATCGATGGGACAGCTTACACCATGATAGATATAACACAGTCGGAGTCATGGTCTTCATCAGTCATAGCTAGAGGCAGTGCACAGTCCGAGCCATGGGACTTGGGCTATTATTGGCCATGGTGGCGATGGGATACAGAAGGATTGTTGGTTGGCTGGTACCATGAAAGATCAGTTTGGGATCCTGGCATTGAGAGATCCCTTCATATCAGGATGATGCAGAGTACAGGGGAGATTCAGTGGCGCATCTGGGACCCAGGCATATTTTGCAGTATCGGTGGAGAGCATCCGCTAGGAGGAGACTTGTTCAGGCAGTTGCTTGAGGGCAAGCAACATTTTGCCAAGGGGGACTGTAATATTCCTAATTTGCGATAGCAAATTGGAATATTCTATTTTGGTTATTTTGCCACCTATAGTTTGTAAGTAAATAAAAAGTGAGTAAAGAGGGTCTAAACTCACTTAAATGAAATAAGACATCCACCTAGTAGCACAACGTTGTGACTTAAGTGGGAGTCAAGGGGGGACCCAACACCACGTGGAGGAGGGGGCCTATGTACACTCTAGAAGTTTTTCCAAGCTTCTGCGCAGATAAGGATGAGAATGTGGATAAGGATGAGGATGTGGAGGAGAGAGAGAGGCTACATTGGGTTTTGGAGGGAAACCAACACTATAAAAGATGGAGGAGCCTCCTCATTTCATTCATGCTTGGATTCTTGGATTATTGATTATTGAGTGAGACATTTGTCTTTCTTTGGCACGCTGGCTGTTTAGCCCGTCTGCTGCACTGTTTAGTGCACCGAGTGTCTCCGTGCGGAGATCTCACCCTTAGCCTCGGGGGACTTCGAGTGCCTGCTCAGGCAAGGTTATTTTCTTAGCATCATCCTCTAGGATAGCGTTATTGCTGCAGCGGCGTAATACTGTGTTGTAGGGTGTTGCCGTGGTGACTTTACGACACCACCTCCTTCTCTTGTTTTTCAGAGGGAGAGCCTCTCTCTCCTTTGGAGGATCAGATTGGGAGAAATTGGAGCTTATTATCAGATCTTGGCATCAGGCCTATATGTTCTTCATGGTATACTGCGCAGTTCTTTCCCCAGATCTGCGTTATTGCTGAGGGAGCAGCGTTCCGAGGGTTTTGGCATCATTTTGGAGTTAGAACTCTGATTGAGGGTGATCCTTGGATTGGCCAACCAATCCAAGTATATTTCTGATCTGATACTGAAGTTTGCTTCAGAAATTCTGAATCATTCTTCAGATCTGCTGCAGTAAAACTCAAATCTGGTCCGGCATTTTCATGTATTGCTGAAATTCCCAAGGGGAAAGTAATAAAGAGCCCTTTGGGCATTTTGTCTCATTATAGATCTCTGTTTTCATGTATTTATCAGTTGTAGATCTGTAACATAATAAATATAAGCTTCAGCCACCTGGAGAAAACGCTGAAGGGTTTCTGGATTATTTTCTTGTCTTGCGGCACCTCTATCTTGAGGGGTTTTCTATATAAAACTATTGTTTAACCTTGCTGAAAGCCTATGCCTTGTACTCAAACTCATTCTCTGATTATTCATAGTGCTTTACATCTCATACCTTCAGAAAATACGCTGCCCTTGCTTCAGTTAAATTCTGCATACTCAAAGTCTTGGGAAATCAGGGTTTCTATTGACTAGTCGAGAAGGAGGAACTGTTTAACTAAGAAAAACGCCTTTGTTTGAGCTGAAATTCGACATGGAAGTCTCTCTTAACCTATTCTAACATATTCCAGAACCTCGAGCCGTCATTTTATGCAGATTTTCTTATACACTCATTTTAGGGCCAAAATCCTCACTTTTCCCCACCTTTTTGCCCCTAAAAGTTGAGTAAAGGTTGTTGCTGTTATTTATTTTGGTTTCTGAGAATTTTCAGACATATTATATGATATCTGAAGCCATCATTCCCGAAGAATGTGTTTTCCAAGCATGATCTGCTGAAAATTCCCTATTGGGAATATTACAGATAAGTTGTGTGAATTGCTAGAGTAAACCAGTTTTCATCTTCAACAGCAAGGCAAACAGCGCGGAAAATTTTGAGGACCAGTCATCAACAGTCAACCTGAAGAATAGAGCCAGCAGCCACATCAGTTTCAGATTGCCTATTTTCTTGCTCTATTTTTGTAAACAGTTTTGATCTTTTGTAAAAATCTTGAGATTTTAAATCAAGATATTTTTTGTTAAGTTTTGTATAAATACTTCCAAATTCGAAGTATTAGTGGTGGGATTTGTATGAAGAAATCAACTATTGAATGTAAAGTTGTTCATTGAGCTCAAGTGGACAAATTTCAGAAAGACAGAAAGCTTTTCAAAATTCTAGTGTCAAATTTGTTGGTGATGTTACTCTTCTTTTGTTAATGTGTTTCATTCTCTGTTAATTCACATGTTTATTCAATATGTTTTGTTCTAAGAAAAATAAGAATTTGAATTTGTTTAAATACACTTAATTCTAGCTTATTGCACAAAATTTATGTTTTCCACTGAAGTTAAACAATAGAATTCTTAACTGCTCTATGTTTAATGGATTCTTAATCTTTCCTTCTATGCCATATCACCAAGCTTTTTAGATCCAATAAGTTTGCCTACCCTGCCCTGATCAACTTGTTTGTCATTGCTGCAATTAATCTACTAAAAGTTTAACAAACTCCATTGCCCAATGGCTTTCCAATGTTGTTCCAACCAAAACAATTCAAAAATCAAACTCTAAACTTCACAGCGAGCCTAAAATTTTCAAATCAACAAAGCTAAATTTAACAGAGAGATCCCTCTTTGAAGCTTGCAGGGCTAGATCCCAGCTTCCAAAGCAGTTTTGTGGTTACCTCTAGAATTTCTTTCACAACCTTAGGAAATTATTGAGTGATAACAAAACCAACAAGGTGCAATGAGCTTTCATCATGTTGATCACAAGTATTATCAATACCATATCAATGAGGTAAACTTCCATAAGAGATCCAACAGATCTTATGCGTATCAAGAATCAAGAGTGCCATCCACCAAAAATCAGAATCAGGATCTCAAAACAATGGATGTTAGCCACATGTTAAGTTATGTTATTATATCCATGATCGACAATCACTTCAAGTACTCTCGCAGAATCATGCAGATCATCATGATCAAAACCATTCAATACCAGGTGCACTATTTCATCAACATAAATCCCAATCACTCTTATATGTGCATGCATGAGCCATCCGAGAAGTAGACATTCTCAATATACCGAAGGGCTTACCTAGCCATCCAATGTTGTAGCTAAATCATAACATTAAAACAATATACCATGCATGCCTTACGATATTACCTATGCACTTTCACATAGGCAGCTTGTAGTGTGCAAATGCCTCTTTACCTTTTCCGGATCTAGCCATCTTTCCTTTTCCATATCTAGCTGCATTTCCAGATCTACCCAACTTTCCTTCATTTCTCGATCTAGCTATCTTTCCTACATTTCCAAAGATTCTCAAGAGGGATCCTCTCATCACATCCCATCACAGAGGTTAGATATATCCAGGAGCTCAAATATACATGCAGGAAGTAACAACTAGAAACAATAATCATAGAAATTGGATCCATAAGCATAAACAAGAGTAAGGGTTATAAGTCAAGGAATACATATCTTCAATGAGAGATAATCCTCTCCCTCTTGAACCAGCCTTCAAGAGTAAGCCATAGATCATAAAGCAGTGTTGCCTTCAATCAGCAACTTTATCAATACCCAGGTCAGCGGTCAAATCAATCCAAGTTCTTGAGCATCTTTCCAAAGGCTATGGAAGGGTCTCATAAACCAAATCTCAAGACTTTACCATAAACCGAGGTTTCTCTTAAACCCTTATCCACTAACTGCCTAGGGTTGTGTTCATACCCTAAATTTTTTTAGGTCTCTACCATCCTCTGCTTGCTTCCATAGAAGTGTCTCCTTGGGGTGATCCTCATGGCTTTCTTTCAACCAACTCTAATACCATGTTAATTTTTTATAAAGCAGCATCGTTCTTTACTTTGATAGTTACATTTCTTCACCAACATGTTAAGTTCACCACAAATAATATTTCCATTGAACAGATCTATATAAATAACCATCAGAAAATGAAACTATGCAGAAAGAACAACACCATCACCATCATCATCATCATCATCATCATCTAAACAGTGGAAAATAAAAGATCAAGGGAAGAGAAGCAAGAACACATAGAGACACCAGGATTGGTTTGAGACCAGGGCAAAACCCACTATGGGGAAAACCCTTGGAAATTCTTCTTCTTTTATCTTCATTGAATGAGTCAGCAACAAGAGTACAATGATCCATGAGTACATATTTTTACGATGCAGAAAACAAATAGCATACAAGCACTAGAGGTATCCTCCCATCGGTGAAAGTCTGTAAAGAGCAAGGAGCTTTAGTTGTGGTGACGGTGGGCTAATGCTCCATTGTTGCCCTTAACTTAGTAGTTGCTCCATTAGAACCCCCTCCTAAGGCCGCTGCTAGTTTGAGCGGTAACAAAGCTAACAAAATAGATTTATAGTTTGAGTGGCTTGCAGGCTATTGCACCTAGCCTAGGTTTATAGTGGCAACTAGTTGGATTTGAACCTGGGCCTTGCTCAGGAGAGCCCCACCAGCTACCGATTCCCCTAGATCTAAAAAAACAAAGCTAACAAAATAGACATCAAATAGTGTAGAATATTAAGCACAAATAAACTGGAACAACATTACCATAAAAGCAGAAAAATAACACCATAAAGAATATGCCCCCAAAGTCTTCATTTATTAAATCAAAAATATTCTAGTACAAAATTTCTGCAGAGCTTTGCTAACACCAGTAGCTCGATCTAGAATTATAATGATCATGCGAGGAGCCAAAGCCTCAATTTATAGAAAAATTTGGAGCAGATATCGATGATGGCACACATCTCCGAGCAAAACATCTTGGTCCCATGAAGAAAATTGAAACGCTTGGATAGGCCCTGCGCAGATCATGAGGAGAGGTGGCAGTTTGCATAAAATGGTACTTGGGTTGAGTAGGAAATTTAATGTTGGAGTGGTTTGGACTACTTGAGTAATATTCTCATTATTTTTCCTCGATCAAATCCCATTCAAATCAACAATCTTGGACCATTCCCTCAAAAATGTGAATTTCCTGGGTCATTAATTGTTGCCATGGACCATCGAATTTTTTCTTGGTGGATAGCTCCCTTGGTAAGTGGAATTCACATCATTTTTTGAGTTGACTTTAATTTTTTAGGATTTCTACTTCATTTTTTAGTATTTTCCACCTGGAGATAATTTTATTTTCTCCCACTTATTATTTTTCAGCTAATTATTTGCCACTTTTTGCCAAAACTTGGAAAATTTGGGCTTTGAGAGGTGAATAATTACTTTTTGACCCTCAAAGTGTGTCTTAATAGAAAGTTGAGGTGCAATGGTCTAATTTTGAGTACTCATACCCCTAACAACTTCTCTAGACAACACTTGTTACATTTACATCAAAAATGTATTAAAAAATCTCGTCTAGCGGGAAATTTTTAACAATTAAAAAATGACACTTAACCAAATTTCGCGAAACTTTAAAGATAATCTAGTATGCTAATATACATTGACTCTAGACACTAGGACTCACCTGAGACTTTAACATCAAGAAGCACTCTAGCTTTGGGGTATATCTGGGAGAAAAACTCAACTAATTATAAGCATTAAAAAACACAAATAATTAGCTAAGGAAAAAAAAAAACTCCCTACAGTGAACTCACTTGCTAGTAAAGCCTTAAACTACCTAGGTCTATTACATGACTCTTTTTCATCATACTAGAATCATTTTTACAATGTCCCCGTAGGGCAACAGAATCTGAACAACGGCTTGATGAGAAGAAGGAAGGGGCTTCAAAACCCTGATGAAGTCTGGAACTCTAACTGATCAGATGGTGTTGGAATGCTCAAGTGTACTTTGAACATGGAATCTTTGACAAATCTTCAATTGCAACTTCTAGTGATCAACATATACTACATGGGAAAAGTATATGGCAGCTACTCATGCTTATAAGGAGGCCATTTAACTTATGAAATTATATTCAAAATTAGGGCTAGGTCAAAGAGTTATTATAATTTAATATGATAGTAATTATTTCATTGGTCTTTCGAAGAACCTAAACTTTCATGTGAAGACAAACATACAAATATCCAATACCATTTCATTAGGGACATGGTAGAGGATGGAAAGGTGATATTACAAAAATTTGAAACTTTGGATAATGTTGTAGATGTATTGACAAAATTTGTAAGCACAAGTAATTCTGAGTGGTGTTGTCAGTGAGTCTATGGGCCTTATGGCCCCTAGCAATTAGGTCACAATTTGATGCATTCTCCCTTGTACTCTTGCAACATATATCAAAAGTGGGAGAGCGTTAGGAAAAGTGTGTCATATGCTTTATAGTCCTATAGTAGAGTGTGTAATGATTGTTGAGCAGTAGCAAGGAATAAATGTTGAGCAATCGCAAGGAATTAATGTTGGGTAGTGGCAATGAATAAATAAATGCAACTCACTAGCAGGAAATGAATGTTAAGTAGCAACAATACCATTTGTCTTTCTAAGAACCTAACATTTCATGTGATGATAAAGCATACAAATATCCAGTACCATTTTATTAGGGAAATGGTAGAGGATGGAAAGTTGATACTAGAGAAAGTTGAAACTTTGGAAAATGTTGCAGATGCATTAACAAATTTTGTAAGCACAAGTAAATTCGAGTGGTTTTGTGAGTCTATGGGAATTATAGCCCCTAGCAATTAGCTCACAATTTGATGCATTCTCCCTTATACTCTTGCAAGTTATATAACAAGTGGGAGAATGTTAGGAGAAGTGTGTCATACACTTTATAGTCTAGTAGTGGAGCATGTAATGATTATTGAGCAGTAGCATGGAATAAATGTTGAGCAATCGCATGGAATTAATGTTGAGTAGTGGCAAGGAATAAATGCAACTCATTAACAGGAAATGAATGCTAAGTAACGACAATTGGCTAGTTAATTGTTGATGGTTTCCAGCATGCATAATAAGAAAACTATAGCTAGTTTATGGTTTTGTTATGCCTATTTATTGAGAGTTGGGGTTGAAGGAAAACAAATTGTGAGTTTTAGCTTATTATTTTTGCTACCAAAATCTCTTGGAATCTGTATGCCAATGTTGTAGGATCCCTCCCCCCCGAATCTAGAGGCGGAACCATGTTCTGTATTGATTCGTCACTTATCCTCTGGCAAAACCGCGGATCTGAAAATCAGATCCATGGTTCCGCCATTTTTTGGCGATTCTTGGAAAATCGGAAAAGGATTAGTCATGGATCCATGGAGGTTCGGGCACAGATCTATCGCAAATCGAGAGCGGATCCAGATGGAGACAGATGATTCCACAAGGACCGCACTTCTAATTTTTTTCTTAATTATTTTTTGACTTAAGTTAGGTTGAGGTGGGGTTAAAGTGAGTTTATGGCGAGTTAGGGAAAGTAGAGGAGGGGGTTAAAAGGAATTTCCTCCCCTTTTCTTCATTATTGCATCTTTGGAGAGCTTGGAGAAGAGAGGAAAAGAGAGGTTTGAGAATAGCTTGGAGGAGTGAAGGAGGAGACGCTAAGAAGAGTGAAGAAGGAAGAGCTTGAGGAGTAAAGAAGGATTTCCATTTACAATAGCTAAACAGGTAAGTGAAAACCCCAAACTCCCTCAATTTTTGTCATTGTTGTTTGCATTTTTCCTCCTCCCTTTCCTACTCTTTCCCATTCTTTCTTCTTGCTCATTTCATTGCAAGTTGTCCATCTATATTCAAATACCAAAATGTTGTTCTTTTGGCTTATATGTATCATTACACTTTTGGTTTTAATCATGGTTTTGTGGAGTAGGAATAGAAGGGAATAAGAACAAGAGGATAGTGGTTCCCATAGGAGTGACCCAATGTATGATGAGGAGGAAGGGGATAAAGAGGATACTAAAATGCAAGAGAGAAAAGTTTCACTGCCACCCTTGTGGAATAATGTGACAAAACTTAAGGGGGGAAGAGGTAGTGGAAGCTACAAGTTTGTGTGCCCTCATGGTTGTCATGGAGGAAAACTATATAGTTGTTCATATACCCGTGTGAGGAGGCATCTCTGTGGGATATTGGATAATAATGAAAAAAAGGGGTCCGGTAGGGATCTCAATTTGCCTTAATGTTTCAATGGAACAAAGGAGAAAATACATCCAAATAGAGGAGGCTACACAAAAGAAAAACAAAAAACTCATTCTGAATCAAGTGGAACTGCAACCTCTAGATCTGGTAGCTCATCTCCCCATGGTACTTCTGCAACCTCTAAAAATAGAAGAACAACAGAATATCTCCTGAATGTTGCTGGGAGGGATGATATGGATGGAAAGGCGGTCCGGTTTCTTTGTACCTGCGGTGTACCATTCAATGTGCTTCGCTCTCCCGCATGATATGGTTAAGGCCATCAATGAAGTCCCAAAAGGATACAAGGGCCCCAACTATGAGAAAGCTACAACTTTGTTATTAGACAGAGAAAAAACAACGATTCAAAGAGCTTTGACACAGTTTACAAATGAGTGGATAGATTGTGGGGTATCCATTGTATCAGATGGTTGGGTAAATGTTAGAAACCAACATTTGATAAATGTTCTTTATATTTCTCCTCACGGTGCAGTGTTTCTTGCAAGTAATGACTCCTCCTCCATCAATGCAACTTCCCAAAACATTGTAGATATCCTATTGAAAACAATCAAAGATGTTGGTCCTAATAATGCGGTTCAAGTGATCACTGATAATGTAGCAAATTATAAGGCAGTAGGAAAAATTATTGAGCATACTCATCCACACATCTTTTGGTTTGGGTGCTTGGTGCACACATTGAACCTTTTGATGCATGATATTGTGAAGCATAAAGAATGTGGATGTATTAATGAGCTTTACAAGAAAAGGAAGCATCTCGTTAAATTTGTCACAGGGCATACAAGGGTAAACTACTTTTATGGCACTTTCTCCAAGTTGCAATTGCTTAAACTTTCAAAAACAAGATTTGCAAGTTATTACCTCACCTTTAGGCAGCTAGTGAAGGCGAGACAAGCTTTAACTAATATGGTGACATGTGAATCATGGGAAGACATTAACATTTGTTAATTTTGGGCAACTAGGTCCAAACTCCATGTTACACTGCTCAGATGATGATGCCAATTTTATTGGATTCCTCTTTCGGAAAGGTGCAAGATTGATCTAAAGATCATCTTGATCGGATGAGAAGAACATTTATTTTGAATTTATTCCACTTATGTGCAAGGTCAAGCAGAATTGTAATGTAGGCTTGGAGCCCCAACAGATGTGTCACACACCCTCACAAATGGATATAAATTGGACAGACTTGTAGGTCATTTCATCATCCACTCATCACACACTTCTCTCTTGTGTCTGACTGGTTCTATCACCTTTTGGAGGCTTCTCTTCTCACACGTGTGAAACAACAGCTAGGGTTTATGGTATGGATCTGTCTAGGGTTTTAGCACATGTTTGACCAGCGTTGACTTTGGTCAACGCTTGTGTCCTTTTGACCTCAAACCATCACCAAACTTCCGATTTCTGAAGGCCGCATTCATTGGCACATATACCGAGGCTAGATGTTGACCTTTGACCTGCTACGTTGACTTTTAGCTGTTGTTGTTTTGTGTTGACTGCATTGACTGGACAACGTTGACTTTTGTGGAGCTGTCTTGAGGGTTGTGTGACACTTCTGGTTGGTTGACCGTGAGGAGACTTCGTTGGTTGAAGCATCCTGTTGACCGCCGTAACGCACCACAACACATATATTTCGCTGATCAAAGTTAAGTGTATTTTTGGCTTGTCTTCTGTCAATCTATTAGTATGTTCTATTAGCATTTTACTTTCATGTTTATGTGATTGCTATTTGGTATCGGGTTTGAAGTAAATTTGCATCAAGCATAGAACATCTTCAAAAATTTACATGGTATCAGAGCTAAGGTGAAGACAAAGCCCAAGCTTGTGTTGAGAGCAATCACCGAAGAAGTAGCATTTGTCAAGGACCCATGGGTACCTCAAATTATAATGGCTTCAAAGTTGATGATAAGTTGACTGGCAAGTCTGACTATCATGCTTGGAAGATGTCTTTGGGCTTGGTCTTGGAAGATCAAGATGTCATCGACTATGTGCAAGGAAAAATCCAAGAGCCTCCATCATCTGCACCCGCTGCCACAAAGTCGAAGTATAGAAAAGGGGAAATCAAAGCTAAGCTAATTATCTGGGATTCCATCCACAAAATTTTGGATGCTTACATCTCTGAGTTGGGCACATCTAAGGAGATGTATGATAAGTTGGTCAATATGTTCAGGGCTAACAATGCAAATCAAGTTCTTTTCTTTAAGAACCAATTGAAGAATCTCAAGAAAGGCAAGGATGAATCCGTTCAATCCTATTTTCTGAAATGAAAGAAATCAGGAATAACCTTCTAGCTATTGGGGAAACAATAGCTGATCGAGAAAGGGTACTCATTGCGCTTGGAGGTCTCCCCTCTGAATGACATGTATTCAATCCTACCATTCTCAATAATAATGTGATTTCTGATTTCGATAAAGTATAGTTGAGATGCACTTAAGAGGAAACAAGAATGATGGAATATGAAAATGAAGGTAATGTTGCCTTCACCACTCATGCTAAGAAGAAGAACAATGGTGGTCCGAGGAACCATGGAAGAGCAGGGGCCAAAGGAAAGAAAGGAAGATGTTACACATGTAACAAGTTTGGCCACTATGATAGAGAATGCCCTAATAGAAGAGATTCTCCAGGGGATGATGACAACAACAATAGGGGGAATAACCATCAAAGGAAAGAGGAAGGCTCCCTCTGATCGTAATGGAAATGGGCAACCTTTCAAAAGGTCAAGAAATTCCAGGTATGAAGAATCTAACATTATAGACAATAAAAGAAATGAATTCATTCTTGTATCTGCCCTCTCTGCTACATCTCCTCCCAACACCCTGGATGTCTGGTTGATTGATAGTGGTGCTTCAGGACACCTCACTGGTTTTAAAGAAGCCCTCTCTGATTTGATTGAGAAGGATACTAATCTGCAAATTATCCTTGGAGATAATGCCACCTATCCCATGAAAGGGGCAGGGACTGTGACCCTCCATTTATCTCAAGGTCAAGTCCTCCGTTTACAAGATGTATTGTATGTACATGATTTGAAGAAGAACCTTGTGTCTATTTCGGCCATGGAAGACAAAGGTTTCAAGGTGGCATTTGTCGATGGAAAGGTACGCATCTAGAAGAAGAGTTTCAAGGAAGCTCTCACTATTGGCTTTGGAGTTGATACACTCTACCAGGTTGGATGAAGTCCATTGGGGGCTATGACTTACGATATAATTCGTCAAACCGAATTATGGCACCAGAGGCTTGGACACCTTCATTACAAAGCCCTTCCCGAAGCAAGGAAGGTGGTGACAGGGATGCCCAAATTCAAAAATGATCATGAAGGTGTATGTCAGGGTTGTGTCGAAAGAGAAGTGGAGATATGCCACAAAGTCACCTTCGATGAAGACGCTTCCCTCAGGAAAGTGATAAATCTTCCTAGCTCGAAGGAAGACCATGATGAAAGAACAAGGAAACAGGAAGAGCCGAAGGATGAGATGATGCCCGATGTTGAAGGACCGATGGACCCTATTGATCCACCTCCTTCAATGAAGAGAAGACCCTCATGGCTCAGGGATACTCTCGAGGATGCCAAGAGTCATATGGCCCCAAGGGGGACATTCCGTGAAAGCATGAAGTCGAATAGATACCAAGGGTATCTAGCAGCCATGAGTACTATCATACAATCTGAGTCTGGATCATTTGAAGAAGTCGTAAAGCATCAAGTCTAGAAGGATGCTATGCACGAATAGTACGAGTCCATTATGAAGAACGATGTCTGGGATGTGGTCCCGAGACTGGAGGACAAAGCCGTTGTCACCTCGAAATGGCTCTTTAAGATCAAGCATGGATCTGATGGTAGTGCTGAAAAGTACAAGGCAAGATTCATTCCCCGGGGCTTCTCTCAAAAAGAAGGCATAGACTATGATGATATATTTGCACCTATGGCCCGCTATACCACCATCCGATCCATTATTGCCCCTATTGCCATGCAAGGATGGAGACTCCATCAAATGGATATGAAGACTGCTTTTCTACATGGTTCAATAAAGGAAGAGGTGTATGTGGAGCAACCTCTGGGGTTCAAAGTCCAGGATAGAGACTTTCATGTATGCAGGTTGAAGAAAGCCCTCTATGGGTTGAAGCAAGCCCCTAGGGCTTGGTACGAGAGGATAGGTAGCTACTTGATGAAGTTGGGCTTCACTCGAAGCAATGCTGATCCGAACCTTTACTTCAAGGTTGATAGAGAAAAGCCTCTCATTCTGGTTCTCTATGTGGACAATCTCTTCCTGACAGGTGTTGACCCTCTCATTCATCAGTGTAAGAGGGAGCTCGCTTCCGAGTTCGAGATGAAAGACCTAGGACTGATGCATTACTTCCTAGGCTTGGAGGTCTAGCAGAGACCTGACGAAATTTTCTTCTCTCAAGGAAAATACTTTGTTAAGTTGCTGGAGAGATTTGGTATGGTGGACTGTAAGTCCATGTCGACACCGATGGAGCTCAACTTCAAGAAGTTGTGTGGAAATGTTGTTGGGCCCGCATTGGGAAATCCTACCGGGTATCATCAACTTGTAGGAGCATTGATGTTCTTAGTGAACTCCCATCCGAACATATGTTTTGCAGTGAACACTTTTTGAGTCAACACATGGTTGATCCTCATCACATTCACTGGGTTGGTGCCAAGAATCACTTGAGATATCTTCGAGGCACGATAAACAATGGGCTGAGATACACTGCCGGGAGTTTGAGACTCCATGGATATACTGATGCCGATTGGGCTGGCAGTGTGGTGGATCGCAAGAGCACATCTGGATGTTGCTTCACACTTGGGTCTGCTTCGATATCTTGGATGAGTAGGAAGCAAAAGTCGGTGGATTTGAGCACCGTTGAGGCCGAATACATTACAGCAAGTATGGCTTGTTGTGAAGCTATTTGGTTGTGAAAGCTCTTCAGTGAGTTGTTCGGGCATGTGCTAGATACCACCGTTATCCTTTCTGATAACCAGAGTGGGATTCGTTTGTTAGAGAATCTCGTGTTCCACGATCGATCCAAGCATATTGATATTAGGTACCATTTTATCTGGGATATGGTACAACGAGGCGTCGTAAGGCTCGATCATATAGGAACTGATGAGCAAGTCGCGGATATTCTCACTAAGCCCTTGGGGAAGGTCAAGTTCCTAACCTTCTGAGAGAATCTTGGAATCGTGGAACGACCCTATTATGAGGGTCCTGTTGGACGATGAGCTCTGGGAGCTCCAGGGGGCTTTGGGGATAGCTTCTTGGAGCTCTAAGCAACCATAGGGCTAGGCTTGTTGAACATTGATGATATTGAGTTGTTTCACCTCTCTTTGATCTGTGCCCCGTACATCCTACCCATGGAGTTCCAGACTCATGGGAAGTACCTCTCATCTTGGCCAATGAGGTGGGAAATGTGGATAGAGACCGATAGCAAGATCGATGGACGCATCGGAGATTGTCGTACTCTCTATGTCTAGGATGGCACGTGTCCAACCACTTGATCTAGGATCAAGTCTAGTGAGGTTTCGGACCTCCAACTGACTTCGGGTTAGTTAAACTAACTTCAGGTTAGTATATGAATCTTTTGAGTCTAGTGAGGTTTCGGACCTCCAACTGACTTCGGGTCAGTTAAACTAACTTCGGGTTAGTATATGACTCTTTTTGAGTCCAAGTGCAGTTTTGGACCTCCAACTAACTTCAGGTCAGTTAAACTAACTTCGGGTTAGTATGAGAGTCCTTTGAGTCTTACAGAGGTTTTGGACCTCTGAGTTGACTTCGGGTCAACTGGGAGTGATGTCTTTGTGACTCATCGTTTGAAATAAAGAAGCCAGCAAAGCAAGTTAAGGCGGGATGACGCACGATGTTTGGATGGCACTGGTGGATGAAGTTCTCCCTAGTTGATAGGGAGTGTTAATTTTGGGCAACTAGGTCCAAACTCCATGTTGTACTGCTCAGATGATGATGCCAACATTTTTATTGGATTCCTCTTTCGGAGAGGTGCAAGATTGATCTAAAGATCATCTTGATCGGATGAGCAGAACATTTATTTTGAATTTATTCCACTTATGTGCAAGGTTGGCCAAAATTGTCATGCAGGCTTGGAGCCCCAATAAATGTATCACACACCCTCACAGATTGATATAAATTGGACAAACTTCGAGGTCATTTCATCATCCACTCATCACACACTTCTCTCTTGTGTCTGATTGGTTCGATCACCTTTTGGAGGCTTCTCTTCTCACACATGTGAAACAGCAGCTAGGGTTTCTGGTACGGATCTGTCTAGGGTTTCAGCGCAAGTTTGACCAGCATTAACTTTGGTTAGCGCTTGGTCCTTTTGACCTCAAACCTTCACCAAACTTCCGATTTCTGAAGGCCACATTCATTGGCACATATACAGAGGCTAGACGTTGACCTTTGACCTGTTGCGTTGACTTTTTGTTGTTGTTGTTCTATGTTGACTGCATTGACTGGACAACATTGACTTTGGGTTGACTTTTGTGGGGCTGTCTTGAGGGTTGTGTGACACTTCTGGTTGGCTGACCGTGAGGAGACTTTGTTGGTTGAAGCATCATGTTGACCGCCGTAATGCACCACAACACATATTTTGCTGATCAAAGTTAAGTGTATTTTTGGCTTGTCTTCTGTCGATCTATTGGTATGTTCTATCAACATTTTACTTTCATGTTTATGTGATTGCTATTTGGTATCGGGTTTGAAGTAAATTTGCATCAAGCATAGAACATCTTCAAAAATTTACAACATTGATAGAGACGGTGCTAATGTAGTCAAGGACACTACTATCAACAGTTACTTTTGGTCACAGATTAAGTATGTTTTGCAATTCACAAAACCAATTTATTACAAGATCAAGTTTGCATATTCAGATCGGCCAATAATTGGGGAGGTGTATAAGCAAATGGATAAAATGTTGGGGTAGATTAAAGACATTATTGAGCCTAGATATATCACCTTGTACAATTCTATTCGTGCAGAGGTGGAAAAATGATGGGAAATGCTACACATTCCATTGCATGCCTTAGCATATGATGCAAGCTCCATTGCATGCCTTAGCATATGATGCAAGCTAAGGGGAGATTCCTTATTTATTAAACAGGGCCAAAGTTTTCTAAAAAACCATAGAGTTCAAGGCTTACCTTACGTATATATATGCATGGCTAAGTATGGATTCAAGCCCAATTTCTATCCAGAATCAACGCAGTCAAGCCTTTAATATATATATATATATATATATAGTGGGAGGAGTGTTACAGGTTTAAAACCACTGGATCCAAGAGTCGTATAACGAATATGAACAGTAGTCGGAGCCAAGCCCTTCTCAAACACAACAGGCGCCAATCTTCTTTTTTAAACAACGTGCAGGGAGGAGCGCCACACGACCATGCTATATGACCAAGATCCCCAAACCTTAGAACTTTCCATTGCGCACATATGCCTTGTATCTCCCGAGGAGACAAAACCTGGGAGACGGAAAAAATTCTTCGTCAACAGCCATTATCGACTCTTGTCTATTATTGTCCCTACTCCTTTGGACTCCAAGATTTTTCGAAGTAGCACGCCTTCAAATTTCCAAGGGACGGAACCCAGGGAACGAGAAAATTTTGGTGTTCGTCCTTTGACAAACTGTCGACGTTTTATAAAACCACATCACCTTGCGCTTGTTAAGGCTTCAACACGTCCTCCCTGGCTCTTCACGACAATTAGCCTCCACGTCACCCTGGCCTTTGTGTCACCCCAATGTTTTGGAGATCAAATCGACCTAGAACTTTTTAGGAAGATTATTCGAGTAATCTCTGTCTATTAACTTCGTTCTCTTTGATAGAACTCTAATTTTGTTCCCCGGCTCCTGTCAAGTGTTGCACTATTTTCAAAGGGAAACAACTAAGGGTTTCTATCACACTGTACTTTGTTCCTACACTCCCTTCTCTTACTGTGTGCAAAACTCATTTGCACTCCCCCTTCTTGGCTCTTAAAAAGGCTCCTCTTAAAATCAGCACACGCCTGCACTCTTGTCCATGTTCTATCGGCCACAGTGTTATGAAAAAAAAGGAATCAATTCAAACAATAAGTAAATACTAAAAACACAAGAATGAGAGGGAATACGAATTTCGATGGCACAAAACTCCCTCCACAATCTCACCCCTCTCTTTTATTAAGGCAAAATTTTGAAGAATAATTACATGAATGACATTGTTCCAGATCCAAGAAGATAGGATCGAATAAGCCCAGTTTTGGTCAATAATCCACTAATTACAACAAATAGCTAATTAATATGTTTACATGGAAAATTAACAAACTTTATCCTAATCTCTCTAACAAATCCCACAAATTGAGGAACCAACTCCTCTGGTAAAATATTCTGACCTCCTCAGTCAATGAAGTTTTACTGGATGCCCTTGCATCATACTCCCAAGGAAAAAAGAATTCATGGGCTCCTGCCCATGAAGTCTTCAACAGTTTTGCCATTTTTCTGTAACAATGTGGCAATCATCCAAGTTGCATCAGCTATAGGACGGTCTTTCCACTTGAATAAATACTCATAGTACTCCTTGCCATTGGTTTTCTTGATCAGTCTCTTGTCTAAAATCTTCTCTGGTTGAAAAGGTTCTACTGCTAGTAACTGTTTTTGCCACTGAATCTACTGTTGTCCATTCCCATATGTTGTTTGCTCCTCTTCATGTGGATGATACCTGTACGGGTCTGCAACATTGAAGATGGGAGAGATGCCAAACCCTAGTGGCAACTCAATTTCATATGCATCTACTGAAAAGTTCCTAAGGATTTTACAAGGACAGATTTTCTTCATTTTCGGTTTATTATATTCTCCTTTAGGAAATCTTTCTTTCCTCAAATGTGCCAATACTAAGTCCCCCACTTCAAAGTTTTGTTCACTCCTCCTTAAGGTCTGCTCTGGTTTTATATTTGAGGTTACTTTCCTGTAACTTTTGTTTCACTTGTTCATGGATCTCCTGCATAGTTGTGACAGTCTTCACCTGTTGTGCTCCTTTGTTCAGCTCTTGCCTAGTTTCTAAGGTCATGAACTCCTCTCAAATGAATTCCATACATGATCTGAAAAGGACTCTGACCAGTGGTTCTATTCAGAGAAACATTGTAGGAAAATTCAGCTTGGGCAAGTACTTGATCCCATTGCTTGGAATGGTTTCCAACCAAGCTCCTCAGAATATTCCCCAAACTCCTATTAATTGTGTCAGTCTGCCCATCAGTTTGAGGGTGATAGGCTAAACTAAAATTTAACTTTGTACCTAACTTCTTCCATAAAGTCCTTCAGAAATGTCCCAAGAATCGGATGTCTCGATCTGAAACAATGCTCTAGGGCACTCCATGCAGTCTCATTATTTCTCGAAAGAACAAATTAGCAACATCAGTGGCATCGGTGGTTCTAAAACAAGGATGAAATGAGCCATCTTTTAGAATTTGTCTACTACAACAAAGATTGCATCATTGCCCTTTTAAGTTTTTGGTAAACCCAATACAAAAACCATATTGTTGAGATTTTGTGTATTTGGGGTAGCATAAGTTGTGATCTAGCTCCCAAATTTTGTGGAGGGACTGGAGTACACTTGATCTAGAAGACCCATAAATGAATTTGAGAAATTTCACTTGGTGTTCAAGATATTCAAATAATTAATTATTTTTAATGGATTTCCTAAGTCTAACTTAGGAAAATAAAATAATTAAAGTGAATTAATTAACACATGTGCTGAAATTGTCTTAAGTCACATGGATCAAGCAGTGTTTTAATCTCAATCGTTGATGGATGATTTAATCTCGGCTGTTGAAGGGTTCAACAAAAAAGTATAAGAGAAAGGCTTGAGGGTCAGTTGAAGACACACAATTCTGGTAGAACTGAAAAATAGATCTGGAATTCCAGGGCAGGTTTGCTAAGAATTTGCGGAGGAATTTCCTGAAGTGAGGGGTAGTATTGGCCAAGGGAATGATCTGATTCCAGGGCCGAGGGGCAGCAAGAGGTAGAGGAGCAGCAACAAGGACAGCGCAGAGGGGCTTCAGAGCCACACAATCCAGCAGGGGCAACGCAGAGGCAGCTAAGGCCACACAGGGCTGACGCTGGCCTAGCAAAGGCAACGCAGGGGCAACATAGACCCTCCAGGGGTGACGCAAGCCCTCCTAGGGCCACGCAGACGCGGACGCAGGCCCTCTAGGGCAACACTAGGGCTTCAAAAGCAGTGCTGAGGGTTTCTAGGGTCAAATACGGGCTGAGTCCTTTAAATCCCATTTGAGGATGTGGATCAGTCAGATATTTGGCACTAGATCTTCAAGTTAGCTGCAGATTTGATATTTTTTATTCTCTGTCAGGTTTTCCAAGTTTGGAACCCAGATTTGTTGTACTCAGAACTACTTAATAATAAACCCTCATATCTGTTGCACCAGTTTTCCCGCTTTGGGTTTTTCTAGGGACTTATGTCCAAAAATCCATGTGTCACTTTTTTGCCCGAGTGTATTATTCAATAAATGATCTGCATGTGTAGGCTATAGTTGTGTCTATTTTCGATATTTTCTGAATCTAATTTCTGAAAATAACTTGTATTAATTAAATCAAGTAGGAGAAAATAAACCAATACACTGTTGTAGATTTTTCACATGGTATCAGAGCGATAGCAGATCAAGCTGAATCTCCAGCAATCAGCTGAAGAAATATTTTTCTGTAGGGTGGCAGAAGAAGCAGCAGATCCAGAAAGGGCATCTTGACAACAGGTGAAAGCAGATGCAAGAGACAGCGCTGAAGCTACAGAAGGCCTTTAGGCTTACTCAAACCCTTTCCAAGGCAACGTAAGGACTGCGTCATCCAATCTGGGGTTACGTAGTCCACTTCTGAGCAGCGCTGAGACTACGTTGGGCCAGCCAGGAAGACGCAGTCCAGTCACTTCTCCTGTTGCAGAAGAATTTTTCCAAGATCCAGAAGCAGTGCTTCAGATCTTCAACAGTGCTGGTGGGGTAGAGATTCTGCAGGTGCATAATTGTGCCTAGCTAAGGCAACAAAGGCTGGAGGAAGACAGTGGTTCAGCAGGTCTGAACCAAACAGATCTGAGATTCGATCAAGAGGATCGGAGAATTCTGTCCGTTTGAGTTTTTGGTGAAAGATTTCCAGGAGGGAAGTCAGTTTTCAGCAAAAGCAGCTACTAGAGGGTTTCTAGTCACCAAGAAACCCAGATCCAAAGGGAGAAGTATTGTTTATTTCATATCTGAGCAAAGATGGCTCGATATGGACTGAGAGATCAAGATAAATTGGACGGCATGTCCAACTATGTTATCTGGAAGGCCAGAATCCTCTCAATTCTGGATGAGTACGGACTCAAAGAGCATGTAGAGAAGGTCCTTATTGTACCTACCGATGCAGATCCACTCAAGAAGTATGAAGAAAATCAAGCGCAGACGAAGCATTTGATCATAGACGGAGTCAAGGACCACGTGATTCCTCATATTGTTGGTAAGACTACAGCAATTGACATGTGGTCAGCCTTGGAGACGATGTACCAAGGAGGCTATGTGCAAAGAGAATGCTTCTTGAGAATCAAATGCAGATGTTCCAAATGATGAAGGGTGAAGAGATAGATCCGTTACTCTTCAGACTTCAAGCTATTTGAGACCAGCTGATTGGCATGGGTGCTAATCTAGCTTAAGGGCTCCTTGTGAGGACGGCCCTAAACGTTGTCTATGAAGAATGGGAAATGTTTGTCCAAAGCATTCTGGGAAGGGCATCGTTACCATCATGGGCAGACATGTGCGCTATTCTCTGCCAAGAGGAGATCAGGAGTATCACCAAGATGCAGTCTATCAGTGGAGGAAGCGGATCAGCCAGAGTGAAGAAAGAAGAGAAGGAGGATGCAGCCCTTGCATCAAGGGAAAAGAAGCAAGGGAAGAAGAAGAAGGACCTCTCCAAGGTCCGGTGCTTTAACTATGGTGAGCTTGGCCATTTCGCCAGCAGTTGTCCTAAGAAGGACAAAGGAGCTTCTGATTCCAAGGTTGTAGCAGCAGATGACGATGGCTCTGGTGATGATGCAGCCATGAGTGCTCATGCCCCTCGAGAGAAGAGGTGGGGTGACATGGATCTGTAGAGAGCTACAGATTATGGTGGGATCCTTGAGTCAGTCCTACTCTTGGATCACATACGAGCTACGGGAGCCTTAAGAAAGTAGCGAGATGAGTCGGGAGATGGTTGCAGATGGCCACATTAAAGCAGAAGAGGGAACTGAAGAGTTGCAGAGGGAGCAGCGTAATGTAGAGGAAGTAGCAGCGTGAAGGCAACAGCGCAGAGAGGCTGATGGAACTTCAGCAGCGCAGAGAAGCTAGGCTCACGCAGCGCAGTGTTGCAGCATGACAATTTCTCCAAGAGGACAGCATGAATCAGCATCGAGGGAGCTTCAGTGGTGGAGGGCAACTTGACTTGTCTGTCAAACAGTTGGGCAGAGTCTTTCAGTTGCTTACTTCTCAACAACTGAGTTGCAGTGCAACAGTTAGTAGTGGCAGTGCTATGGGTAACATGATGCAGCGATTTGAGAGGGAGCTGCAGTACAGATGTGGCAGTGTCAGTGGCAGTGGCATGGGTAGCAGTACAGAGAGCAATAGCGCAGTAGATGGAGGGCACCAGGCCAAGCATCAACAGCACAAATCCAGTACTCAAGATCTTGTAATGCATGGTGTGATGTATTGCTAGAGCACACTCCTGATGCTAAGAGGGAGTGTTGAGATTTTGTGTATTTGGGGTAGCATAAGTTGTGCTTTAGCTCCCAAATTTTGTGGAGGGACTAGAGTACACTTGATCTACAAGGCCCAGAAATGGATTTGAGAAATTTCAATTGGTGTTCAAGATATTCAAATAATTAATTATTTTTAATGGATTTTGTTAAGTCTAACGTAGGAAAATAAAATAATTAAAGTGAATTAATTAACACATGTGCTGAAATTGTCTTAAGTCACATGGATCAAGCAGTCTTTTAATCTCAGCCGTTGATGGAAGATTTAATCTCAGCCATTGAAGGGTTCAACGAAAAAATATAAGAGAAAGGCTTGAGGGTTAGTTGAAGACACACAATTCTGGTAGAACTGAGGAATAGATCTAGAATTCTAGGGCGGGTTTGCTAAGAATTTCCTGAGGAATTTCCTGCAGTGAGGGGTAGTATTGGCCAAGGGAATGATCTGATTCCAGGGCCAAGAGGCAACAAGAGGCAGAGGAGCAACAACAAGGACAGCGTAGAGGGGCTTTAGAGCCACGCAATCTAGCAGGGGCAGCGCAAAGGCAGCTAGGGCCACGCAGGGCTAATACTGGCCTAGTAAAAGGCAGCGCAGGGGCAACGTAGACCCTCTAGGGGTGACGCAGGCCCTCCTAGGGCCACGCAGAGGGTGACGCAGACCCTCTAGGGCAACGCTAGGGCTTCAGAAGAAGCGTTGAGGGTTTCTAGGGTCAGATCCGTGCTCAGTCCTGTAAATCCCGTTTGAGGGTGTGGATCAGTCAGATATTTGGCACTATATCTTCAGGTTAGCTATAGATTTGATATCTTTTATTCTCTGTCGAGTTTTCCAAGTTTAAAACCCAGATTTGTTGTACCCAGAACTACTTAATAATAAACCCTCATATCTGCTGCACAGGTTTTCCCACTTTAGGTTTTTCCGGGGACTTATGTCCAAAAATCCATGTGTCACTTTGTTGCATGAGTGTATTATTCAGTAAATGATTTGCATGTGTAGGTTGTAGTTGTGTTTATTTTCAATATTTTCTTAATCTAATTTCTGAAAATAACTTGTATTAATTAAATCAAGTAGGAGAAAATAAACCAATACACTGCAGTAGATTTTTCACATGGTATCATAGCGATAGCAAATCAAGCTGAATCTCCAGAAATCAGCTGAAGAAATATTTTTTTATAGGGTGGCAGAAGAAGCAGCAGATCCGGAAAGGGCATCTTGACAACAGGCAAAAGCAGATCCAGGAGACAGCGTTGATCTGCAGAAGGCCTTTAGGCTTACGCAAACCCTTCCGAGGGTAGCGTAAGGACTGCGTCACCCAGTCTGGGGTTCCGCAGTCCACTTCTGGGCAGCGCTGGGACTGCGCTGGGCCAACCAGGAAGACGCAGTCCAGTCACTTCTCCTGTTGCAGAAGAATTTTGCCAAAATCCAAAAGAAGTGCTTCAGATCTTCAACAGTGCTAGTGGGGTAGAGATTCTGCAGGTGCAGAATTGTGACTAGCTAAGGCAACAAAGGTGGGAGGAAGACAGTGATTCAGAAGGTCTAAGCCAAACAGATCTGAGATTCGATCAGGAGGATCAGAGAATTCTATCCGTTTGAGTTTTTGGTGAAAAATTTCCAAGAGGGAAGTCAGTTTTCAACAGAAGTAGCTACTAGAGGGTTTCTAGTCACCAAGAAACCAAGATCCGGAGGGAGAAGTACTGTTTCTTTCAGATATGAGCAAAGATAGCTCGATATGGACTGAGAGATCAAGATAGAGTGGACGGCATGTCCAACTATGTTATCTGGAAGGCCAGAATCCTCTTAGTTTTGGATGAGTATGGACTCAAAGAGCATGCAGAGAAGGTCCTTGTTGTACCTACCGATGTAGATCCACTCAAGAAGTATGAAGAAAATCAAGCGCGGACGAAGCGTTTGATCATAGATGGAGTCAAGGACCACGTGATTCCTCATATTGCTGGTAAGACTACTACAAATGACATGTGGTCAGCCTTGGAGACGATGTACCAAGGAGGCTCTATGCAAAGAAGAATTCTTCTTGAGAATTAGATGTGGACGTTCCAAATGATGAAGGGTGAAGAGATAGATCCATTCCTCTTCAGACTTCAAGCTATCCAAGACCAGTTGATTGGCATGGGTGCTAATCTAGATAAAGGGCTCCTAGTGAGGATGGCCCTAAATGTTGTCTCTGAAGAATGGGAAACGTTTGTCCAGAGCATTCTGGGAAGGGCATCATTACCATCATGGGCAGACATGTGGGCTATTCTCCACCAAAAGGAGATCAGGAGGATCACCAAGAAGCAGTCTATCAATGGAGGAAGCGGATCAGCCAAAGTGAAGAAAGAAGAGGAGGAAAATGCAGCCCTTGCATCAGGGGAAAAGAAGCAAAGGAAGAAGAAGAAGGACCTCTCCAAGGTCTGGTGCTTTAACTGTGGTGATCTTGGCCATTTCACCAGCAATTGTCCTAATGTAATATTCCTAATTAGTGACAGCTAATTGGAATATTCGATTTTGTTCAGTTTTGCCGTCTATAGTTTATAAATAAATAAAAAGTGAGTGGAGAGGGTCTAACTCACTTAGATGGAATAAAACACCTTCCTAGTAGCACAACGTTGTGACTTAAGAGGGAGCCAAGGGGGCCAAACACCACGTAGAGAAGGGGGGCCCACGTACACTCTAGAAGCCACTGCGCAGATAAGGATGAGCACGTGGAGGAGAGAGAGGCTACGTTGGGGTTTTGGAGGGAAACCAATGTTATAAAAGATGGAGGAGCCTTCTCATCAGATTCATTCTGGAGTTGGTGATATTGAGCTAGACGTTTGTCTTCTTGAGCACGTTGGCTGTTTAGCCTGTCTGCAGCACTGTTTAGTGCATTGAGTGTCTCCGGTCGGAGATCTCGCCGTTAGCCCCGGGGGACTTCGAGTGCCTGCACAAGCAAGGTTATTTCTTCAGTATTTTGTGAGAGGTTTTGTTGTTTGGGTTTGCTGCGCAGCTAGGCTTTCATAGAGACTGCACAGTCACTGGGAGAGAGGACACAATCCATTTTGGAGGTGCTCCGAATTGGGATTTCTGTAGGAGATTGAGCCGAGATTTTGAGCAGAGGATTAGCCTTTGCCAGTAGAAGGATTTTGGGGGAGTTTGAGGCAGTGTTTCAACTATTCTCATTTAGCCTCTGCGCAGAGCCTTGGAGGCCAGCGTAATTCCCTGAGGAGGTATTTTCTGGTGGTTTTCGGGGGTTGGCCATTTTTGATATGGTTTCTGGGTTTTGTCCGGGTTGGTGAGTAGAGGAGGTTTGCAGATTTTCAGCTCATTCCGGCAAGGGGATCAGCCCATAATCTTCAGTTCATTCCAGCAGTAGCAGCTACACGGCAGTTTTCCAGAAGCTGGGACGCACTTTAGAGAGCAGCCATTTACTGTATATTCTGAGAGTATTTCTTCACTTGCCTTGAGCAAGATTAGGTGCCATCACTCTGATCACCTATTGTACTTCATTATATTTCTCAGATTAATAAAATGGCTTAGCATTTCCTCTCTATGTTTCTGGATGAGTTGCCGTATTTGCCGTATTTCCTTTCTATGCTATTATATGTCTGTTGCACTATTATTTTTATATATTCTTGAGCATTCTAGTTCTATACCACTTGGTGCATTTATCTTTCACTCTTAGACAGAGTCTGGAAAGGGCCAGGTAGCCTCCAGATCTCGTCCTCTTTTCAGAGGCAGAATATCCGATAAATGCCCTCCCAGTCCATCTCTGGTTGGAGTTTGTCGTGTTTTAGAGATATCCCCGAAACGGGATATTACACCTAAGAAGAAGGACAAAGGAGCTTCTTATTCCAAGGTTACAGCTACAAATGACGATGGCTCTGGTGATGATGCAGCCATGAGTGCTCATGCCCCTCGAGAGAAGAGGTGGGGTGACATGGATTTCTAGTGAGCTACAGATTATGGCAGGATCCTTGAGTTAGTCCTACTCTTGGATCACATACGAGCTACGGGAGCCTTAAGACAGTAGCAGGTTGAGTCGGGAGATGGTTGCAGATGGCCACATTGAAGCAGAAGAGGGAGCTAAAGAGCTGCAGAGGGAGCAGCATAATGCGGAGGCAGCAGCAGCGCAGAGTGGTTGATGGGACTTCAGCAGCGCAGAGAAGCTAGGCTCACGCAATGCAGTGTTGCAGCATGACATTTTCTCCAAGAGGACAGCGTGAATCAGCATCGAGGGAGCTTCAGTGGTGGAGGGCAACTTGACTTGTCTGTCAAACAGTTGGGGAAAGTCTTTCAATTGCTTCTCAGCAACTGAGTTGCAGTGCAGCAGTTAGTAGTGGCAGTGCTATGGGCAGCATGATGCAACTATTTGAGAGGGAGTTGCAGTACAAATGTGGCAGTGTCAGTGGCAGTGGCATGTGTAGCAGTACAGAGAGCAGCAATGCAGTAGATGGAGGGCACCAGGCCAAGCATCAACAACACAGATCCAGTACTCAAGATCTTGTAATGCATGGTGTGATGTATTGCAAGAGCACACTCCTGATGCTAAGAGGGAGTGTTGAGATTTTGTCTATTTGGGGTAGCATCAGTTGTGCTCTACCTCCCAAATTTTGTGGAGGAACTAGAGTACACTTGATCTACAAGACCCAGAAATGGATTTGAGGAATTTTAGTAGGTGTTTAAGATATTCAAATAATTAATTATTTTTAATGGATTTCCTAAGTCTAACTTTGTAAAATAAAATAGTTAAAGTGAATTAATTAACACATGTGCTGAAATTGTCTTAAGTCACATGGATCAAGCAGTGTTTTAATCTCAGCCGTTGATGGATGATTTAATCTCGGTCGTTGAAGGGTTCAACGAAAAAGTGTAAGAGAAAGGCTTGAGGGTCAGTTGAAGACACGATTCTGGTAGAAGTGAGGAATAGATCTGGAATTCTAGGGCGGGTTTGCTAAGAATTTATGGAGGAATTTCCTGCAATGAGGGATAGTATTGGCCAAGGGAATGATCTGATTCTAGGTCCAAGAGGCAGCAAGAGGCAGAGGAGCAGCAACAAGGATAACGCAAAGGGGTTTCAGAGCCACACAGTCCAGCAGGGGCAACGCAGAGGAAATGCAGAGGCAGCTAGGGCCACGCAGGGCTGACACTGGCCTAGCAAAGGTAGCGCAGGGGCAGCGTAGATCCTCCAGGGGTGACGCAGGCCCTCATAGGGCCACGCAGAGGATGACACAAGCCCTCTAGGGCAACGCTAGGGCTTCAAAAGCAGCGCTAAGGGTTTCCAAGGTCAGATCCGAGCTGAGTCCTATAAATCTAGTTTGACGGTGTGGATCAGTCAGATATTTGGCACTAGATCTTAAAGTTAGCTGCAGATTTGATATATTTTATTCTCTGTCGGGTTTTCCAAGTTTGGAACCCAAATTTGTTGTACTCAAAAATACTTAATAATAAACCCTCATATTTGTTGCATTGGTTTTCCCGCTTTGGGTTTTCCCGGGGACTTATGTCCAAAAATCCATGTGTCACTTTGTTGCATGAGTGTATTATTCAGTAAATGAAAAGCATGTGTAGGTTGTAGTTGTGTTTATTTTCGATATTTTCTAAATCTAATTTCTGAAAATAATTTGTATTAATTATATCAAGTAGGAGAAAATAAACCAATACACTGTAGTAGATTTTTCACACATACTCACTAAATACCATGGTCTGCAAGCAATTGGCAATGGCGTGTACAAACCTTGTATTATGACTCTTCCCCTTTGCATGCTGGCAAATTCTACAACTATTCACGAACTTCTGTACATTAATCCTAATCTTTGGCTAAAAGTAAAAATGCTTCTGCTACTCATATGTCTTTGAGTTGATTCAACAGCGTCCTTCTATGGTTTCAATAGCACTTTCTTAAGCAATAGAGACTCCTGTTTCTAGTTCATTTTTCGCCTCTTGTACCTTTGGTTCCCCTTCTTTTATTGGGGCAACAACAGTGTTTCTCTAGCCAGCATCTCTATTCTATGTACATTCATATGCCATATGTCCAACTTTGCCACACCTATAGCAACGAATCTGTCTTCCTCGCCCTCTAGAAAAGGAGTTTTGGCCTCTAAAGTCTCCCTCTTGTTGTTGTTGTGGGATTGAGCTACTAGCTCCTTCCTTTTTTGTTGTAGATCTTCCTTTGTTTGACTACTATCCTCTTCCTTTAGCAATACTTTTTTGTAATATTCCGTGTAGAAATAAACAGCAATATCAAGCAACATAAACATGAAACTACAAAAAATAGAGAGACATCACACATAGAAAGCAAAACATGGAGAATGCTGAGCCATTTTATTATATAACTAAAAGTGATAATAAGTACAAAAGGTGATCGAAATGATGGCACCTTTGCTTGCACAAGGCAAGCTAGAGATACTCTCAAAAATACTCCCGGAATGGCTGCTCCTTCAGTGACTGCGTTGTCTCCAAGCTGCTGCTGCTGCTACTAGAATACGCTGACTCTTTGGGGTTGTTCCCCTGCTCAAAAAAATACGAGACTCTGGAAATGAGCTCTCCAAGTAATACCCAGAAAAGCCGAGAAAGGGTTTCCGGAATGGATGACCCCGGAAAATCACCTCTCTTGAGAAATAACGTTGTCCCAATGGAATACGTTGGCCCTTAATGTGTCTCTACAAATGGTGGCCTCCTCCTCTACCAAAATGATGGAATAGCTAAGCGTTGGTCCCTTCTCACTATCTCGAGCTAAATCCCCTGATAAATCTCCTCTCCCAACACTAGCTCCTCCAAGAACTGCATTGTCTCTCCTCAAGACTGGCTGCCCAAGCAAGTGCGTAATCCCTGCTGAAGATGCTATAGCTCCCACCTGAAAATCAACAGATAGAACTCCTCACCCGAACAAGCACTTGAAGTCCCCCGGGGCTGAGGTTGGGATCTCCGCTCAAAGACACCCGATGTGCTAAACAACACTTGCAGACTTTGCTCAACAGCAAAAGCGTGCTCAATGTCAATAGACAAAACAAAGATGCATAATCGAATGAGCAAATGAGGAGCCTCTCCCTCTCTTTATGCTTGGAGAGCCTTTCTCTCCCCTAGGCCCCACCAAAACTGCGCTGTCCCTCTTGGCCACGCTGTCCATCTCTCTCTGCGCTGCCATGGGCCCATGCTGCCACTGTCCCCATGTTGTCACTTTGACCCCTGGGCCCCACGCTATCAATTAAATGTGCTCAAGTGACTTTAGGAAGTGTTTTATTTCCTAAGTGTAGGTTGAGTGTCTTCTCACCCACTTTATTAACTGACTTTAACTATATAAAAGTAAACTGGCCAAACCAGATACATCAATGGTCTTAGGTTGGATATCGAGGACGAGATTAGTGTG
This sequence comes from Pinus albicaulis, assembly GCA_034641835.2. Lineage (NCBI taxonomy): Eukaryota > Viridiplantae > Streptophyta > Pinopsida > Pinales > Pinaceae > Pinus > Pinus albicaulis. The sequence goes on from CM076578.1 coordinate 1,094,969,160, forward strand.
TTATCTCCCAGAACTATGGAAGAAGCATACCAACTAGCTTTGAAGGATGAGGAGAAGATTTCAAGAAATTAATCTGGTAGAGGAAAAATGTAATATTCCCAATTAGCAGCTAATTGGGAATATTACATTTTTCCTCTACCAGATTAATTTCTTGAAATCTTCTCCTCATCCTTCAAAGCTAGTTGGTATGCTTCTTCCATAGTTCTGGGAGATAACACACTAATCTCGTCCTCGATATCCAACCTAAGACCATTGATGTATCTGGTTGTCTTCTCTATAGACTCTTCTACATCTCCACTCATGATATTCACCTTGTAAAACTCTTCTCTATACTCCCTCACTGACATTAACCTCTGCCTAAATAAAGTGAGTTGATAATCCTTTGGCAAAAACTTGCCTCTGAGCTTCGCGACCATTCTATCCCAGCTCTTGTTGAGAAGTGTAGCAAGAAAGACTCAATTTGAATTAGCCTTGGTCAAACTGAGAAAATTCAAAATTCCCACATCAGCAGACAACTTGGAGCCAGTTAACTTAGGTGACATGGCTCTTGTTACTCAGTTAGCTCAGTAAATTCAAGTTAGAGGGCTTAGAGTTCAATTTGCATGTGTTGATTGCTAATTTGCAACAATCTAGTTTAGTTACTTCTAGTTGTACTCAGTTATACTAGTTCTAACAGTTAATAGAACTAGTTGAAGGTCAGTTGTGCAGTGGGACAACAGTCTAACTCAGAGATCATCTAGTTAACTAATCAATCAACCAAAAATAACTCATGCATGCAAGGAATTCGAATTGCTCAACTGTTGTGGAGATTCCTAGGCAATGTAACATCAATTGTAGACTAGTATTGAGTGTACAGGTGTTGCATGCAATCAGTGATCAATCCTTGGGAATTGCGTAATCAATTTGGAGGAAATTCCTAAAGAATAGGAGCCAATTTCCTCAGGACTTGCACAAGGAAATAGGAGCTCAGTTGGAGGCAAAATTTGACTAAGTATGGGTAAGAGCTATTCATTGAGCAAAGAGAACAATTATTCACTTGCAGGTTGATCTCAGAGCGAGCAAGCAATTGTAATACATTTTCTATTCATCTGATTAATGCAAGCAGGCTTAAGGGGTTTTTACTAGTTGGTTTCCCCTAGATAAATGTGTGTACTTGTGTATGTGATTGATGCATGTTTGCGAATGTTGTTCTAAATTGTGAATTAATTTCTGCAGAGAAGTAGAGTAGAATTGTGCTTCTTGATTTAGATTAAATTTCTTGAGCAGTTGCAATTCTATAACCATATTTTTACAACTCTTGATCTTCTGCTTATGCTTCTTTTTCCTTTCTACCTATTAGTTTTTGTTTGGGGTAGCAATGGACAGATGTTCTAGTCCTTATGGTGTCTAAGAGGCTAAAGAACATGAGATCTCCAAAACGTACCTCAATTAAATTAATTAGCCATAATTAAATATTTCCCAAGTCTAACTTAGGTAAATTGGTTAATTAAAGTGAATTAATTGAGGGAGTTCGATTTTTCTCTAGAGACTTCCAGAAAAGTTAATTGACAGAGTCAAGATGATCTTAGCCATCAATTGAGACATGATCATGGCCGTTGAGACTCCAACAAGAGATTATAAGAGCAAGTCGAAGGGTTTGGAAAAGACATAGTTGTGAGTCAAGCAGTTCGACTTACCCAGTTGTAGTATTCAGCAAGGGCGCAGTTGAAGCTAGGGAAGCATCAATAGCAGGGGGTTCAGCAGAGATTTGGGAGCAAGAGTCCAAAGGAGATTTCCTCAGTATTTTCAAGTGTTAGTGACAGGAAAGGGAGACTAAATTATCTGCGGAGACCATATTCAGCTAGTGCGAGTAGCCAGTTGACAGTGCGAGTGGCAGAGGAGCTCGTTCAGTGAGCCAAAGGCTGGATCCATCATCCGGAGGCAAAGTGAGTAAGCCTAGTGCAATCCAGGAGGCATGACGACTTGCAAGAGGAAGTTTCCAAGGCTAAACGAATTTCCAAAGTGCAGTAGTGCGACAGTGTGAATAGCCTGGAGGAGTGCAAGTTGCTGGGAGAGGGCCAAATCTAGTTGCAAAGGGAGACAATTGGTCTCCAGTATATTTTGCTAGTGGAGATCAGTATTTGCCAGAGGTTTGCCCATGAAAGGCAACCAGTTGTAATTTCTCTCAAATTATTGAATAATAATAAAACCCTCATCTGCTGCACTGGTTTTCCCTTCATGGTTTCTCCAGGGACATTTGTCCTAAAATAATGGTGTCATATTTTTATGTGTGTGTGCATTATTTTCTCAGTTCCATATTTTCTCTTCTATAGCGTATTTTATTTGTGAAGATTGCAATTGCGAATTATTTGCTATTTGTCATAAAAGTAAATTACAAAAGACAAATAAACTGCACAAGTTCGGAGAATAATATCCAATAATTGCAATCATGGAAATTTCACATGGTATCAGAGCAGATCGTATCAGAGAGGCTCTGGAGCGAGGGTTGTGCAGTTCAAAGGAAGATCTGAAGCATAGAAAATCAAATCTGTGTAGGCCTAGCTAGGCAGTGGGAATTGCACAGGTAGTAGTTCGAATTCCAATCCATGGAAATTGTCCAGAGGAAGTGCGAGTTGTCTTAGTAGCAAGTAGAAGGCAGTAAGGTCGTTCGAAAGGGTTTCCGAAGGTAGATCCAACATATGCAGTGTAATATTCCTATTTAGCAATTCTGCTAACCGGAATATTAATTTTGGCCAATTCTGATATTATCACAGTTTTGACTTAGGAAATGTGGATTTGGGGGCCCACAATTTGAATTAGGCAACTATAGGCCTCTAGACCTTAGGCTGAGGCGAAATATTGCGGCAATAGTGGAGGATGGGGCCCGATGAGGAGAAACTGCGGCCCACATGGAGGTAGCGCAGTCATTGGTGTGTATTGGAGGCTAGAGGCATAAGGTGGGGCCCAAGAGAACATTGGGCAGCCTTGGTTAAATAGGAAGCATGAGGCTCATTCTAGACATTCATTCATTCATCTATTTCGAATTTGTCTTTAACAAGAGCACGCTTGAGCAATGAGCCAAGTCTGCATGTGTTGTTCAGCACACAGGTGTCTCCGAGCGGAGATCCCAACCTCTGCCTCAGGGGACTTCGAGTGCCTACTCATGAGAGGAGTTTTACCATTTTGGAGGAGCATTTCATAGCAGAAGATTCATCCACAGCGCAGTCAACACTTCAATAGCGCAGTGACATCCATAGCAGCGCAGAGGTTGCACAGTCAGTGAGGAGCATCACTCTAAGAGCTTGAGGAGCCAACGACATTTTGAAGTAGACTTGGTGGGGAGGCTTGGAACTTCCTAACAGGGATTTTCGTGGAGTTTTCGAGACTTCCGACAGCAAGATTTACAGGAGGATCGATTTACGCAGCAGTGCGGTGAGCGAAGCCCAAAAGGGCCAATTTTCGGGGTCAAGCTTTGGGCGAACCCTTTCTAGGTTTTTCTGGGTTTATTGAGAAGAAGCCAAGATTAATTTGGCAGAAATTTATGGGCAGTTTTGAGGAGTGAAACAGAGATCCTAACTCAGCCAGTAACTAGAGGAGCTAGGGGAAATTGGGCCGAAATTTCGGGGTCAACATCTAGCGAATTCCTTCATGGGTGGTTGTGGGTTTTGTGAGTAGTGGTCGGGGTTAAAAGCTCGGAATTTTCTGAGCATTAATCCAGGCCCTAGTAGCAAATCTAGTAGAGCTGCAGTAGCATTTCTGGGCCAGGACTGCGCAAAGCTAGAGAAGCGCCACGTACTTCTGGGGGTTGATTCGAGCTTGTGACAGAGGTTACTTCAGCTTGCCTTGAGCAAGCCCAAGTGCCATTATTCCAACACCCACATTGTGCACCTATCTCAAAATTAATAAAATGGCTCAAATCTGAATTTTATGGCTCCCGTTTATGTTTTCATGGCATGATTTTATTTTTTGTTGTTAATGTCTATTGGTGCATTGATTTTACAGCTAATTTCCAATTAGGAATATTACATGCAACATAAGGGTTTTGCAGTAGTAGATTAGCACAACAGGGCTTCGAAGAGAAAGCACATGACGGTTTCATTTCTCCAGTCAAAGAAAGGTTGATTAATTTGCAGAGTGAGGGTTTGAAGTAAGCAGTACGAATAGCCAATTTTCCCAGTTCGCAAATCTGAAGCAATAATTCCATTCCTAGCAAGCGGAAGATTTGTCAGAGGAGGTGCGAGTAGCTTGAAAGGACAGAGGGAGGGGATCTATTTGCCAAAACGAATTTCCAAAAACATTTCTCATTTTCCAGTGTCAGTTGCTGGATCTAGTGCAAGTTGTAGGATCCAGTGCGAGTTGCAGGCAGAGGGTGCGAGTCTATAAAAGGAGACCACGTTAGTCTTTGCAGAGGAAACTTAGTGTTTCCAGATTGATTTGCTAGTTGGAGGAGTGAGGACTCTCCAGTTTATGAGTTTCACAGAGTTTTCCAGAGATGGTCACAACATAACTAAGAGATCGGGACAAGTTGGATGGAGCCTCCAACTTTGGCATCTGGAAGGCTAGGATGTTGTTTCTGTTAGATGAGCATGGTTTGAAGGAGTTCGCTACAACAATGATAGTTGTGCCAACAGATCTCATCCAGTTTCATGACTACATGAGGGGTAATGCCAAGGCTAATAGGACGATCCTCGGCGGTGTACAAGATTATATCATTTCGCATATCAGCGAAGGAGATGTGGGACACCATAGTCAAGTTGTACCATAATCCTTCCGAGAACTGGAAGATGATTCTTAAGGAGAAGATGAGGACGTCAAAATGAACAAGGGCGAGAATGTAACGTCCTATCTCACCAGGATTCAGGATATTAGAGATGAACTTGCAATGGTTGGATAGAAGCCACTTGATGATGAGCTTTTGTGGATAGCTCTCTACGGGTTTTCCAATGAATGGCAAATGTTCGTCCAGGTGATATTTGGGCATGACAAGCTTCCAGATTGGGAACGCCTGTGGAGTGACTTCACTCAGGAGGAGATGAGACTTAGCCTCATTTATGGCACTACCAACAACAATAGCATGGGACCGAAGGTAGAGAAGGAGGACGAAAATGTCGCTCTTGCAAGGAAAGGAAAAGCAAAGAAGGATCCGAACCAAGGAAAATATTCAAAGGGGAGAAGAAGAAGAAAGATCTATTGAAGGTCAAGTGCTTCGGATGTGGTAAGCTTGGTCACTATGTCAAGCAGTGTCCAAAGAGGAAGAAGGACAAGAAAGGGAAGCAGATAGTAGCTTTGACCAAGATCGAGGATTTGTTTGCCAGATTGGAGGATGAATTCGCATTGATAATGGCAGTACCTCTAGGAGGAGGAGGAGCATGACACTCCAATATGTCAGATCAGGCAGGATCTAAGGAAATAATAGCAAGGAAGTTTAGATCTAGCCAGGAGGGCTCTATCAATAGATCAAATCCAGTTGTTGTGCATGAGATTCCTAAGTTGGACTAGTACCTTTGCTACGAGAGCCAACAATGGTTAAAGTAGCAAGAGGATCGAAGTGTCAGCAAGGCGCAGTCAAACACTCGAGAGACAATTGTAGAGTCAGTTTTGAGGCGTAGTCAAATTCTCGGGAGACAAGTGCAAGGCTAGTTGCAATGACAAAATAGATCAGCAGAGATCAGTGCACACAGTTGCAGTGGTTCCAGCAACACAGAGGCACCGCAAAGACATCAACAATGTGAGATTAGAGTAGCAGAATGGAAGCATGGATCAGTTCGGCTACAACATGTTCCCACAGATCAACAGGTTGTTGATATACCTCATAAAGGCCTTGGGTAGGGAAATTTTTTTCTACTTTAGGGAGTAGTTGGGTGTAGTGGAGAACACCTTCCTCGCTAAGAGGGAGTGCTAGTTTTTGTTTGGGGTAGCAGTGCATAGGTTCTCTAGTCTCTATGATGTCTAAGAGGCTAAGGAACACGAGATCTCCAAAACCCAGAAAAGGTTTCACAAGAAAGACTTGGAGACAACTCAATTAAATTAATTAGCCATAATTAAATATTTCTTAAAGTCTAACTTTGGAAAATTGAGGGACTTAGATTTTGCTCTAGAGACTTCCAGAAAAGTTAATTGACGAAGTCAAGATGATCTTAGCCATTGGTTGAGATGCTTGTGGTCGTTGAGACTCCTACGAGAGATTATAAGAGCAGGTTGAAGGGTTTGGAGAAGACATAGTTGTGAGTCAAGTAGTTCGACTTACCCAATTGCAGTATTCAACAAGGGTGCAGTTGAAGCTAGGGAAGCATCAGTAGCAGGGATTCAATAGAGATTGGGAGCAGGAGTCTGAAGGAGATTTCCTCGGAATTTTCCAGTGTCATAGTGATAGGAAAGGGAGGCCAAATTATCTGGAGAGGAGACCGTATTCAACCAGTGTGAGTAGCCAGTTGACAATGCGAGTGGCAAAGGAGCTCATTCAGTGAGCCAGAGGCCATATCCATCATCCAAAGGCAAAGTGAGTGGGCCTAGAGCAATCCAGGAGACAGGACGACTTTCAGGAGGAAGTTTCAAAGGCTGAACAAATTTCCAAAGTGCAACAATGCGCATTTCCAGAGACAGTGTGAATAGCCTGGAGGAGTGCAAGTTGTCAGGAGAGGGCCAGATCGAGTTGCAAAGGAAGACGATTAGTCTCCAGTATAATTTTCCAGTGGAGATCAGTATTTGCTAGAGGTTTTCCAACGAAACAAAACAAAACCAGTTGTAATTTCTCTCAAATTGTTGAATAATAATAACAACCTCATCTACTGCACTGGTTTTCCCTTTGGGGTTTCTCCAAGGACATTTGTCCAAAAATAACGATGCCATATTTTTATGTGTACATTATTTTCTCAATTTTATAATTTATCTTCTGCAACATATTTTATTTTTGAAGATTGCAATTATGAAATATTCACTATCTGTCGTAAAAGTAAATTACATAAGACAAATAAACTGCACAAGTTAGGAGAATAATATCCAGTAATTGCAATTGTGGAAATTTCACACTGCCTGCACACCATCCCACCATAAAGTTGTGTCCCTTCTGTGAAAATTTTTGAATGCTACTAATGCAAAAATCTACTGTTAGATCTGGTTATGCTTCTCCTACTTAATTAAGTTATTAAGCTGAAAATTCAGATTAACATCGAAGCAAACACATAACAGACTTTCACTGATTCAGATCTAGAAAAATTACATGCACACATAGACAAAGTGACACGAGGATTTTATGGACAATAGTCCCCAAAAAAACCCAATGCGGGAAAACCGGTCTACTAGCTGCTGGAGGGTTTTATTATCAAGAGTTTTCTGAATACAGCAAATCTGGGTTTCAGATCTGGAAAACGTTTCAGATCTGGAAAACCCGACAAAGAAAATATAGATCTGCAACTCACCTACTATTCTGAATCCAAAATATTGACTGATCCACACCCTCAAACGAGATTTATTGGACTCAGCCAGATTTTGGCCCTAGAAACCCCAGTGCTGTCCCTGAAGCCCCTGCGTCAGCCTCTGTGTCCCTCTGCGCTGACCTGGAGAGGGCTGTGTAACCCCAGAATGGGTGACACAGACCCTACGCTGCCCTTGAGGGTCTCTGCATAACCCCTGAGGGCCTCCTGCTACCTAAAGTTGCCTCGGGAGGGATTGCGTAGCTGAAGCTCCCCCCGCACTGCGCCGCTGCTACCCTCTCTGCTGCTGATGCTCATGCTTCTCTGCACTGCCTTTGGAAGCTGCTCTCTGCCTCTTGTTGATTCTAGGCATTGGGATTAGACCATCCCTTTTGCCTAAACTCCCTTCTCTATAGCTGAAACACTTCTGAGAATTCTTAGCAAACCACGCCCTAGAATCTTAGGTCAGCTTTAGTGCTCTGCCTCTCTGTATCTTTGCAAATGACCCCAAGCCTTGTTGAAAATGCAGCAAGATGATGGAGCTTAGTGAAATGAAGTCGCCTTCACTAAGTGGGCCCGCAGGCAAATTCTAGCGCAAAATCTATTTTTAGACATATGGAGCATGGTCCGGGGATTGCAGTATGAGATTCTTGGAGTATGTGTCATGTTGGTAAAAATAGATGGGACTCTATTTTTGTGACCTATAGGTCGAAGAGGTCGAAGTCTATTTTTAGACTGCCTCTCCTAAAAATAGGGAAGTCAAATATTATTTACCCTTAATAATATTTGGACTCTAAACAACAGTTTACTCTCTTGGAGCACTTCAGTTCGAGCTACAGAAGTGGCTCATGCATCTGACGGAGGAATTACGCTATTCCCAAGGGTTTGATGGCATCATGCATGGTTGACTTCAGTTAGGACTTCAGTGGCAGAAGTTTGGTGGAGTTAATGAGACAGCTAGTGGAGTTGTGTTCTGTTTATTTTAGTTGAACTAGTTGAGATTAGTTTAACTAGCTAATCAATTAGTTGTGAGTGGAGTGAATTAAATATTATTTAATTCATTAATTAGTAACTCATTATTCAACTCAAGAACACATCAGTTCACTACAGTGCATGGACAGTTCAGTGGAGACCGGTGAAAGAGGTAGATGAAAGGGTGGAGTTAGCTATCAGTGGCGACATCAGTTGTGCATGAGATTTGCACCACACTTGGAGGAATTTCCCATGATGATTGCGCTGTCAAGCCAAGGAGATTCGAACCTTGGATCTCTATTTAGACAGGCCATGATTTCACAATAGAGGCAAGGCAATTGGTGGTGAGTTTTGAACCGGTAACCTGTTCAAAACCAAGCTAGTTTGTGTGTAACTTTATGAGAAAGTACTGAGTACTTGTGAGGAGTATTGTATTGATTTTGTTACATGATTTCTCCATTATAATATACACAATAGCTGCGGGGTTTTCAGCTATAAGCTTTCCCCATACATACTGTGTTAATGTGTATGATGATTTGATGTGTTATCGCTTGTTTTATTTCCGCATGTTTGATGATCGAGTGGAAGAGATTATGTGTTGCATATAAATTCGAATTGTATGTGATCAGGATAGTCTCGGTGGATAATTAATCATTATTCAGCAAATTTCTACATGGTATCGGAGCTATTGAAGCAGAGATTGATCATCACGGTGATTACAAACTTATTTCGGTAGACAGAGTCTGCATGCGGGCCAGGTAGCCTCCGGATTCATCTTTCTTCGGAAAGTGAAAGGTCTGGTAAATGCCCCTTGCAGTCAATCTCTGTGCTAGAAATAATTTGTTCTCACAGATCTAGAGCGGTTGAGCTTTGAGGTGGAATTCGAATTTTGCAACAGTTTTGTTTTCTTGGTGCCGGTGTTGAAAATGTCTTTCAACGGTTTGCGACTCGAATATGCTCTTGAAGGCAGTTCGAATTATGTTGCATGGAAGGATCGCATGGAAGCAGTATTAGAAGATAATGGACTGAAGGAGTTCGTGGATGCGGATGTCCAAAGGCCCACTGATCCTGCTGAAGTCGAAGCATGGCAAAAGAAGATGGCGAAATGTCGAAGGATCCTGTTGGAGGGCGTCAAGGATCATATTGTATCCAGCTTGCATGGAAAGGCTTCTCCATATTTAATGTGGAAAGCTTTGATGGATCTATTCCAGAGTAAGAGCGACCAAAGGAAGCTGGCGCTCAAAGATAAGCTCGGGAACATCAAGATGGAGAAGGGCGACAGTATCGCCAAATACCTCACGAAGTTCACTCAATGCAGAGATGAGCTGGGAAGTGTGGGGGTGATTGTCGAAGATGAGAACATGGTCAACCTGGCTCTCCTTGGTCTTCCGAAGGCTTGGCACTCATATCAAGATAGTGTCAATGGTCGGGAGAAGCTGCCGGGATGGGAGCGCCTTTGGGCGGATCTCATGCGGGAGGAGATAAGGAGGACTACTCGAGATGGATCTTCATCAAAGGGAGCTGATGAAGAAAACTGCGCTTTGGTGTCCAAAGCTAAGAAAGGGAAGGGTAATAAAACCTCTCATTCTGGAGCTAAGGGCAAGAAGCAGGATATGGCGAAAGTGAAATGTTTTCACTGCCATGATCACGGACATTATGCTACCAATTGTCCAAAGAAGAAGAAGAACAAGCAAGCGGGAAGATCTGCAGATGGAGAAGCTTTGGCTTCACAGTTCGAGCTTGAATTTTCACTGATTGCATGCTTGGTTTCAAGTGTGATGGGATCGGTGTGGTTCTTGGACAGCGGTGCGTAATTTCATATGACGGGAGATCGGGAGTTGTTCTCAGATCTGGAGGACAAGGATTTGGGTATGCACATCGAGATGGGCGATGACGGTAGATACAGTGCGACTGGTATCGGTACCGTATCCTTTCAGAGGGAGTCTGGTAAACCCTTTGTCTTAAAGGATGTCATGCATGTACCTGGATTGAAGAAGAACCTGATTTCGGTAGCGATGTTGGAGGATAAGGGTTATGATGTGGTCTTCAGCGAAGGAAAAGCTTTCCTGCGCAGTAAGACTACTGGAGAGACCCGGAAGATAGGGGTTCGAACTCAGAACCTTTATCGGTTGCAGGTAGATGACTGCGCAGCTATGGCATGCAAGGCTGGAGATGTGGTGAGCCGGGATGATGAGGGCGAACTATGGCACAGGAGATTGGGCCATCTTCACCATGGAGCTTTGAAGATTCTGCAGCAGATTTCTACTGGACTTCCTAAGGGCACTCTTGCGCAGTCAGATCAGTGCAAGGGGTGTACTTTGGGGAAGTATGTGAAAGCCACCTTTCACGAGAAGGATAGTTGCGCCACGACGATCCTTGAGAGAGTTCACACAAACGTGTGTGGTCCTTTCTCAGTTGCTTCGACAGCAAAGCACAAGTATTATGTGATCTTTGTTGATGATTTCTCTCGAAAGTGCTGGATCTTCTTCATGTCGAAGAAGAGCGATACATTCGCGAAGTTTTGTGAGTTTAAAGCACTGGTCGAGAAGGAGTCGGGGAAGAAGGTGATTGCTCTAAGGAGTGATAACGGTGGTGAATTCATCTCGTCTGAATTCAAGGAGTTCTGCAGCGCAGAAGGGATTCAGAGAGAGCTCATCGCACCCCATAACCCACAGCAGAACGGGGTGGCTGAGCGGAAGAACAGAACGATCGTGGGTGCTGCACGGGCGATGTTGCATGATCGGGGCCTACCCCTTCACTTGTGGGCTGAGGCATGCAATACAGCAGTGTATGTGCAGAACCGTTGTCCTCACAAGGTTCTTGGCATGAGTACACCAGAGGAGGCTTATTCTGGCAAGAGGCCTGATATTTCCCATTTGCGGATTTTCGGATCTTTTGTCTACATGCATGTGACGAAGGATGCAAGAAGGAAGCTGGATCCAACTGCTGAAGTTGGAATATTTGTGGGGTACACTGATACACCTCACAACTATCGGGTGTATGTGCCAGACAGTCGCAAGACTGTTGTGCGACGGGATATAAAATTTCAGGAGGAGAAAGCCATGCGGTGTTCGCTTGAGAGGGAGCTACACTTGCATGCAGATGAGGAGCTGTTAGTTCCTAAGGAGGAGCTTCCGGATGTGGATCAGCCACAAGAGGAGGTTCAGGAGGTGGAAGAAGCCACCCATGCAGCGCCAACCATCAGAGGGCGCATGCGCACTACAGAAGCTGAGCGACTAGCTCGGGATGCAGAGAAGGTTGTAGGACCACCTACAACACAGCGCAGACAGAGACAGTCACCGGATCGGTACACTGGATACATGGCTCTTGTGAGTCAATGTGTTGTGACGGAGCCATCCTCTTTTGAGGAAGCTGTGGAGGAACCCGCATGGGTTGATGCCATGATCGAAGAATATGATTCGATCGTCGGGAACAGTGCATGGGAGATTGTCCCAAGACCGGTTGGGAAATCAGTGGTGGGTTCGCGATGGATCTACAAGGTGAAGCAGGCGGCTGAGGGGAGTGTGGAGAAGTACAAGGCGAGATTTGTCGCCCGTGGCTTTTCACAGATCGAGGGGATTGACTATGAGGAGACTTTTGCACCTGTCGCAAGGTACTCTTCCATACGGACGATCCTTGCTCTCTCGGCGCAGATGGGGTGGCACATTCATCAGATGGATGTGAAGACTGCGTTCCTCAATGGAGTTATTGAGGAAGAGGTGTACATAGAGCAGCCTGAAGGTTTTGAGATCTTTAGCAGTGAGTTGCATGTGTGCCGACTCAAGAGAGCACTGTACGGGCTGAAGCAAGCACCTCGTGCTTGGTACACTCGGATAGACAGCTACTTCACCAGGCTTGGATTCTCCAAGAGTGAGGCGGATCCTAACCTGTACCAGATTGTGGTGGAGGAGAAGTTGTTGATCATCGTACTGTATGTAGATGATCTGATTTTGACTGGCGATGAGCAGTTGATACTTTCATGCAAGGAGGATCTTGCACGAGAGTTTGAGATGAAGGACTTGGGCATCCTTCATTATTTCCTAGGATTGGAGATTTGGCAGCGCAGTGGAGGACTGTTTGTTTCTCAGGGAAAGTATGCCCGGGAGATTATAGAGAGGTTCAACATGCATGGCTGCAAGCCTGTTGACACTCCTCTTCCTGGTGGTTGGAGGAAGGAGGATGCTACTTCAGCGGAGGTAGTGGATGCCACTGTCTATCGACAGTTGGTGGGGTCGCTTATGTATCTGGTTAATACACGACCCGATATATGCTATGCAGTTAACCAGCTTTCGCAAGCTATGGTTAAGCCTACCAAGCTCTTTTGGAAGGCGGGCAAGCATGTATTGCGCTATGTCAGAGGCACATCGGGATATGGTCTATGGTACAGACAGGAGGATGGAGTGAAACTTTCTGGTTTCACTGATGCAGATTGGGCAGGGAGCCCAACAGACCGGAAGAGCACTTCTGGAGGAGTTTTCAGCATTGGGTCGACAGCAGTTTCCTGGTACAGCAGGAAGGAGAGATCCGTGGCACTCAGTTCAGCAGAGGCCGAGTACATGGCAGCAAGTTTGGCTGCATGCGAGGCTATTTGGATGAGGAAGATCCTCGCAGGTTTGTTCAGGTTGCATTTGGAGCCTACGGTGATCTACTGTGATAACCAGAGCTGCATCAAGCTCTCGGCTAATCCAGTTTTTCATGATAGGTCCAAACATATCGACATCAGGTACCATCACATCAGAGATTGTGTTCAGCGGAGGATCATGATGCTTTCATATGTTCCCACGGAGGATTAGGATGCCGACATCCTGACGAAGGCGCTCACCAAGAGCAAGTTCGAATTCCACAGAGGCAGGATAGGGGTTGCAGATAATCCATATCTTGCTGAGAGGGAGTGTTGAAAATGCAGCAAGATGATGGAGCTTAGTGAAATGAAGTCGCCTTCACTAAGTGGGCCCGCAGGCAAATTCTGGCGCAAAATCTATTTTTAGACTATGTCTATTTTTAGACATATGGAGCATGTTCCAGGGATTGCAGTATGTTATTCTTGGAGTATTGGTCATGTTGGTAAAAATAGATGGGACTCTATTTTTTGGACCTATAGGTCAAAGTCTATTTTTAGACTGCCTCTCCTTAAAATAGGGAAGTCAAATATTATTTAACCTTAATAATATTTAGACTATAAACTTCAGTTTACTCTCTTGGAGCACTTCAGTTCGAGCCTTGGAAGTGGCTCATGCATCTGACAGAGGAATTACGTTATTCCCAAGGGTTTGATGGCATCATGCATGGTTGACTTCAGTTAGGACTTCAGTGGCAGAAGTTTGGTGGAGTTAATGAGACAGCTAGTGGAGTTGTGTTCCGTTTATTTTAGTTGAACTAGTTGAGATTAGTTTAACTAGCTAATCAATTAGTTATGAGTGGAGTGAATTAAATATTATTTAATTCATTAATTAGTAACTCATTATTCAACTCAAGAACACATCAGTTCACTACAGTGCATGATCAGTTCAGTGGAGACCATTGAAAGAGGTAGATGAAAGGGTGGAGTTAGCTATCAGTGGCGACATCAGTTGTGCATGAGATTTGCACCACACTTGGAGGAATTGCCCATGATGATTGCGCCGTCAAGCCAAGGAGATTCGAACCTTGGATCTCTATATAGACAGGCCTGGATTGCGCAATAGAGGCAAGGCAATTGGCGGTGAGTTTTGAACCAGTAACCTGTTCAAAACTAAGCTAGTTTGTGTGTAACTTCATGAGATAGTACTGAGTACTTGTGAGGAGTATTGTACTGAGTTTGTTACTTGATTTCTCCATTATAATATACACAATAGCTGCGGGGTTTTCAGCTATAATCTTTCCCCATACATACTGTGTTAATGTGTATGATGATTTGATGTGTTATCGCTTGATTTTATTTCCGCATGTTTGATGATTTGAGTGGAAGAGATTATGTGTTGCATATAAATTCGAATTGTATGTGATCAGGATAGTCTCGGTGGATAATTAATCATTATTCAGCAAATTTCTACAAGCCTTTCCTTTATACTTTTCTCGTTGGGAAACCAACGATCATGATCAAATCTTGAACCAATGGCTAAGATTAAAAGAAAGCTTGAGCCGTGTGACTTAAGACAATTTCATCACATGTTTAATTTAATTAACTTTAATTATTTAATTTTCCTAAGTTTAGACTTAGGAAATACATTAAAATAATTAATTAATTAAATATCTTCCAAACCAAATGAAATTTCCCAAATCCCTTTCTGGGCCTTGTAGATCAAGTGTACTCTAGTCCCTCCACAAATTTTGGGAGCTAGAGCATGCTACCCCAATACACAAAATGTCAACACCTTCAATTTGGTGACAACAAACTTAACTGTCTTCTCCTCATCCATCTCCTCGTATTCAAAGAATTTATCCATCTTTGTGATCCAGTCTACAAGCTCCACTGGAGTCATGCTACCAGTATAGGTGGATATTTCAATCTTAGGCTTTGAAACAAATCCTAAAACTACTTTTAATACTTTAACCTCAAAAGACAAGACTCGGGGGACAGAAAAAAATCTGTCAACAATCGTCCCCAACTCCCATCTATTCGTATCCGACTCGGGGGACAGAAAAAAATCTTTGTCAACAATCGTCCCCAACTCCCATCTATTCGTATCCCCGCTCCTTTGGACCCCAAGACTTTTTGAAGTAGCACAACTTCAAATTTCTAGGGGGCAGAACCCAGGGAGAGGGAAAATTCTCGTCTCCATCCTTTGACGAACTATTGGCGCTTTATGAAACCATGTCACCTTGCGCTTACTAATGCTTCGACACGTCCTTCCTAGCTCTCCACTTCAATCAGCGTTCACGTCACCCTAACCTCTGTGTCACCCCGGTGTTTTGGAGATCAACTCAGGCTAGAGCTTCCAAGGAAGATTCTCCAAGGAATCTTCATCTATTAAATCCATTCTCTTCGATAGAACTCTAGTTCTGTTCCCCGACTCTTGTCAAGTGTTGCATTAATGTTCAAAGGGAACAAGTAAGGGTTTCTGTCGCGCTATGCTTTGTTCCTACACTCCCTTCTCTTGCTTTGTGCAAAACTTATCTGTGCTCCCCCTTCTTGGCTCTTCAAAAAGGCTCCTCTTCAAAGCACCACACCCCTGCACTATTTTCCACATTATATCAACCATGGTATTATGAAAAAAAGAAATCAGTTCAAACAATAAGTAAAAACACAAGAATGACAAGGAATACGAATTTCAATGGCACAAAAGTCCCTCCAAAGTCCCACTCCTCTCTTTTAATGCAAACTTTTGAAGAATAATTACATGAATGACATCATTCCAAATCCAAGAAGATAGGATCAGATGAGCCCAATTTTGGCATATTATCCATTTACAACAAATAGCTAAATTAATTTGCTTACATGGCAAATTAACAATCTCTATCCTGATCTCTCTAACAAATCCCACACATTGAGGAACCAAATCCTCTGATAAAAGGTTTTGACCTCCTCGGTCAATGAAGTTCTTTTGGATGCCCCTACATCAACATATGTTTTGACACCTAAATATTGTCATCCATCATGGCTTTCAACACCAACACCTGGCAGGGGGAGCAGGAGAACACCACACCTAGATCCAAAGGTTCTATTTGGTTATATGAAAGCATTGGATAAACTAGTCCCAGATGAGATGTCTGTCATGCTATGGAAATAATTGAGCAACCATATGCTTGGCACTGGTCCATTTGGGAGCAATCATGCCATTAAAGACTGAGAGAATTTGTCTTCTTTTGAGTGGTGGAACATGCATGGAGATCGAATAGATGCTTCTGAGATGCTTTGCTTCCTAAATTTTTGAAAAATGATGCTTCCAACGTTTCACTTTCAAAAAACGTCTCCACTTTGTGCAACACTGCTATACACTCTTGTTGAAAGCATGGAGACTTTATAATGTATTGTAACCATCTAATTGCTAAATAATACATTGAGAGGGCTTTAGAGTGCAAGGTTTTTCTCCCGGAAGGGTTTTCCCAGGGAAATATTGTCTAATGCTTGAATGTTTCTATGTTGTTTATTACAACTGTGTTTACTTAATTTACATAAATTATTTTCTCATTGATTGATGTAGAAAATATATTCCAAACCTCTGTTTCCTTTCACGGTGTGAACCAAAAGGTTCCCTTCTTAGTCCTCTAGAAAGGGAACTCATCTTGTCAAAAGGACAAATAACAACTCTACAAGCCAATGTTACTGAATTTGTGAGTGGTCTGGGTAGCAGATGTTTACGAGTGCAACATAGCCAATGGCAGACCCGAATTCATCCAATTAAAGCAAGACATTCACTCTTCATAGGCAATTTCACGAATGAAACATCAAAGTGCAATTCTATTTCCAGAACGGCTCTGCCTATCTCTCTCCAGAAGATGAGTCATGCTAAATTACTTCCCTGGAAGAATTTATTCAAATCGATACTAGGCACTCAAATCTACAGATTGATTCCTTGCTGGAAAGAATTTAGTTTTTTCATAGAACAAGACAAAATTCTCGGTTTGTTCACCTACAACTGCAGAATTAGATGAGAAAATGCTTGAATTGAAACAAAAGGTGGAAGTACTTCAATCCAAATTGTTTCAGCAAAAGATAGCAGTGAGTGCCAAGAAGCTGTAATGGACTCAACCAACCCATTCCATGACAAACAATTCCATTATTTTGTTGCCTCTGCTAGACTCTGGAACACCACTTCACTAGAACACCAAGGTGGCCAGGTGCCCATCATTCCTGGAAAAGGGTCAGATGATGTGGGGCATTTTGAATATTTTGAGTTAGGTGGTATAAGGATGTTTAAGATGAGATGGGTTAATTACATGATTTTCCAAAGTATTTCTCTCTCTCAATGTATGTATATGTGTGAGTGTGTTTCTAAGTTTAATAGTGGATGAATGTGAAATGTAACAGATTGATAGTTGTCTATGACTCATCCCTTGAATCAAGGGAAGCATTTGATAGTTAGAGTTGAACTAACTGTGACAATTAAGAGGGAAGATTAAAAGAGGAGGAGGTTAATGTATGAAGAACTCTTTCTGGGGCAAATGACTTGATGTTATTGTGCACAGTTCCTTCTCATTGTGATCCTAATGTGGATGGATAAGTATAGATGCTTTATGTTCATTTACTTCAAGTTCTGGGTAAAGTTAAGTGAGCTGAACTGTTAGTTAAGATCTCTTTGGAATGTCTGTATGGCCTTTGTGCGTCCTCAAAACACACAATAAATGTCTTCATAGAAGTTGAAATTCAAAAGGGCGAGATAATGAACAAATATGAAAACTTACCTGAAAGCGCCAACATGCTTATACTTGACAGTTCCATAATCGTTTCCCTGCTTGCTCTTAAGCATAAGTGCAAGAGCTGAAATGCAAAGTCCAACAGGTAGAAACCTCAAAGCCGTCTCGATCCATTTCTTTTGCGCGGTTGATCCAGAAATTAATTCGATCTCTTCTTCTTTTTCTGCCCCCATCTCAGAACTCAAAACTCCATTCTTCACCATCTTCAGTTAGCTACTCCAAACAACTCCACCCCCCTGGTTCTTCCTTCCGTTGGAACAATTTTGCACCATAATTCACTGAATAAACTATGCCTACATATGCTCTGCCTGTGTGCGCTTTAGCTATGGTCTATGTGCATTTAATGCAGAGCCTGTAGGAGTCCAACTATAAGAGTTGATGACGAAATGGGTAGGCAGAGCATTTAATGATTTTAAGGGGTTTCATCGAATCAGCGTTGCGGGTTACATACTTGACAGAAAAGATGGAGATGGTTGGTGAGAATGATGAATGCATGCCTCGATACGGCAATCTGCATGCACAGGTCCGGTTCGAGGGTGGTGTGGATTCCTTATGCAGCATTTATATAGGACCGTGAAAATGATCGCAACGCTTCTACGGAGGAACAGATTCTTCAGGTAGGAAGAAAATGATGGCATCGCGATAATGTAGCGTACGTTTTTCCCCACCACGCGATAAAGACCAGGCGAGGCATGTTTTAAGCCCCGCGCCCACACGATGCGTGTGTGAAGTACCTGGTGTGTTTCAAGTATCACGACGGTAATCATCATAGAGCAAACATTTGACCCCCGTTTGATCCCCATTTACCCTTCGGATAGCGGCGAGGAGATTTATAGAGTTGAGTTGTTTATATTGAGACTTTTTCAAAAAAAATTCTTATTTATTTTTTATCTAATTTTTTTTATTATGAATTTATTGAAATCATAATTTTGATGGGTAAATTTTGTGCAATAGAAATGTTATATGGGTTTTTGAAGGTGTTGAATCCATATATGAATAAAAAAACCAGTTTAAATAACAAAAATAATAAAATTTTAGCTCAAATTTCCCTCAAGATTCTAGTGAAATCCAAAAAAAACTCCAAAAAATCTCATTAAGACAACTTCTTTTTTATAACTTAAATACTAATAAGAGGTTTG
This sequence comes from Pinus albicaulis, assembly GCA_034641835.2. Classification (NCBI taxonomy): domain Eukaryota; kingdom Viridiplantae; phylum Streptophyta; class Pinopsida; order Pinales; family Pinaceae; genus Pinus; species Pinus albicaulis. The sequence continues at coordinate 1,094,987,998 of CM076578.1, forward strand.
AATGAAAAAGTTTTGTCATACAATGTGGGGATTGATATTACTTGAGTTAGTTGAATGAGTTAAGTCTATTTATTTATGTTGTATTTTATTATATTTATTTTTAATATTTGATTTTTAGATAATAAAGTTCAAAATTATTGTAAAGATATATTTATTATGAATTGATGGAAATTGAATTTGAAAGAGAAAGATAATAATAATAATAACTAGAACAACCATATAAATTTAATGGCTGATATATACCAATAGATATCAAGACATCGTTACTCTAGGTGGAGTCTTAAGCCAATAAATTTGGTTTCTTAATGTCAAGAGACACAGCCTAGTCTAGCTCCATAGTGTATGTACATTATGTAAACTTACTTTGATGAGTGAAATACTTGCAAAAAAAAATAGACATTGATTTTATGATACATCTCAAATTACCAAGATTAAAAACACTATAAAAATTAACTAAATTATAACTTTATTATTATTATTATTATTATTAGATATAAAAAATCATTTCACTTAAACACATACATTTAAAAAATATGTAACATAATTATAAGCCATGGAGATTCACTCTCACTTTATCATGGAGATTTTTAATATATAAATAAGCTTTGTTACAATATTATGGGTCAATACCAAGTCTTATAAATGTCACATGCCCAAAAGGAAACCCAACTCATTTGATAGGCAAAATATTTTTATAAGTGCCGATTTGGTTCAAAATGTTTTGACTTTTAATTAATTTGCCAATTTTTAGAAACTAAATATTCGTATATGATTTCTACCCAAAATGTTTCTCAATATTAAACTTATTTTTTTAGAAATTGAAAATTATTTTTTGAATTTTTAAAAATTGAACTTCTAACTTTTTTTATTGGTGGATAACTAACTTTATGTGGTTTAAAATCAAAATTTCAAAATTAAAAATGGTTTAAAGAAAAACTAAAAACCTCTAATCCCCAAGTTTCTTCATCAATTAATTATCTATTTTTTTTCCAAATTTATGGGTTTTTTTCATAATTAATATTTTCTTTTCAAAAAAATAACATTGTCATTATGTTTCATGCTTTTACTAACCATGGAAACTAGTAGATTTAAAAACAAAAGCAGCTAACACTACATATTACACTGATTTTTCTTGCTTATTTTCTTCATATTTTTCTCTTGTTGTTTTTTATTATTGAATGGATTTGGCTCAATCATTTTCCTCAATTAACCTTATCTATATTATATATTTTCACAATTCAATTTTAAATCATGATGCAATATAAAAGATAAAATTTAAGAAATTTAAGTTAACACTAAAATAAACAAGTGTTAAATATAGCTAAATTGAAGTAAAAAACAATGCTCTAGCATAAGCGACCATTAAAAAAAAATATATATATATATATATATATATATATATATCTTGAGTATGTTACAAGAATCCCCGCATATCCATGAATCTCAAATGATTACACAACATGAATGTACAATTTGCTAAAATGTGCCTTGTTCTCTAATTTGTGATATGAAACATAATAATGTGTAGATATAAAGTTTCAACTGAATACCAATCAAACTTAATTGTCTATTTCTTTGGACCAAAATTTAATTTAAAAAAATAAAAATAAAAATTTACTAAAAGCTCACACTTTGAATGAAATATGAAAGATTAAACTCTTTGAAATTAATAACATTTGATAGATTTTATACTTTGTATTTGGAAAAAGGAAATTGAAATATGAATTAAACAACTGAATCTATTTTTACTGACAAATTTATAAAATTGAAAGTCTAAAAATTGAAAATTTTAACATGATATATGAATTTTAGGAACCTAAATAATAGAAAAAATTGACATGATATATGAACTTTGAGAACATAAATAATTGAAAAAATTGACATGATATATGAACTTTTAGAAACTAAATAATAGAAAAAAATTGACACTATATATGATCTTTAGAACCTAAATAATAGGTAGTAAAACAAAACACTAAATGAGCAATACCATGCAAGTATAATAATATAACTAGAAAATAAGACCAACACAAAAAATTTAAACACTAACTTAGGAAAACTTAGATTACAAAACACTAGTTTTTATTGTGAAATGAAATTTCTTATTACAAGAACTCCTAATACACTAGTTTCTTAAATATTTAAAAATAAATTGATATTCTTAACAATTATGTCTCAGTACACTTAATTATTTTTTTAACAAATAAAATTAAATTAACTTTTACAAAACTACGTTATTAATTAAAAAACTTAAACTTAACTAGAAAACAAGATCAATTTAAGATCCAACACGCTTACAAAACACTTACTCTTAAATGAAATTTCTTATTATAAGAATTCCTAATACACTTAATTTCAATCTACACAAACAAAGACTAGATGTCCTTGGTTTCTCTCAATACATATAATCCCCAAAAAAAAATATGAAATATGAGTGAACGTAGCATAATCTATATGTGGATCAGAACAAAAATACACATGGAGAATATTGAAGTTGTGGCTGGCATTTTTGCTTCCTCTGGTACAACTTCGGAACTTCGGAATAATCACATCAGTTAAGTAGTACTTACTGGGAAAAAAAATAAAAAAAGAAGAAATCTTAAAAAATAGCTTTAAGCCGTGGCCTTTCCAATTTGCTGGCAACTTTTTTTAAGAATAATATCTTAATAAGATTTTGGCAAAAAAATTTCAAAATAATAATTTTAGAGTGAAAATGGATAGAGAAGAAAAACTCTCTTATAAACAGAATTAATAATAAAAAGGAAGTCAAAAAAAAAGGCTAAAAACACAAACTTAGTAAATAATAATAGAAAATGAAATTAATAAACAACTCATGATAACACATCAATCAATTAAATATATATATATATATATATATATATATATATATATATATATATATATATAATTAAATTTATTAAAATATGTTTTTAATATAATAATAAGTTATAATAAAAAATAAAATTAAAAATTAAAAATAAAAACACTTAAAACAAAAAAACTAGTAACTATAGAAATGAAAGTTACTAAATAATCCATAATAAAATCTAGACCAATCACTATACAAATAAATTTAAATAATATTAAAAAATAACAAAAATTGAAAAACTATGGATAAGTGGCAAAAACATTTGGTCAAAGACAAACTAATGCATAGTCAAAGGCAAAATTGAATGCCTAATACCATGTGGTATAATAAGTTTTTCCCTTTTCTCTTTACAATTTTATTCATAATTTTAAAATATAAAAAATATGAATTTTTTACACTCACATTTAAGCTTTTGTGTAACTAAATTCTTTATTTTAATATACTAAACATTGTAAATTTTGATATTAGATTTTTTTATTGCATATGAATACTTCATACTAATTTGATTTTTTCAACAAAGAAATTCTACCATAAATTATTTATTTGTTGTTGAATTAAAATGGGTATAAATTTACAGTTAAATAAATAATTTGTTACAATAATTAACTTTTTAAAAATTTATTTATTTTATTATACAAGACATGGTGTTTGACTCTCTAATAGTTTGTCTTTGACCAAAAATTTATGCCGATTATCCATAGTTTAATCTTGAGAATTCATTTTTTGTTATTTTTTATTATTATTTAAATTGATTTATTTGTAAGGTGAATGACTGAGGTCTTATTATGAACTTTATAATAACTTCCATTTCCATTATTTACTAATTTTTATGTCTTTAGTTTTATTTCCCTTTTATTTAATCTTTTGATTTTTTTTTCTTTTTTCTATTTTTTCCATTTTCATGAATGATAGTTTTTCTCTGTATTTTCAATTTAAGATGACAAGTTTTAAAGAGGAAAAAAAATTCAATCTAAAAGAACAAATTTTAAAAAGGAACAATAATTACAACAACAACAAAAAAAAAAAAAAACTTTTTTCCAATAATTCTTTTTTAGTTATATTATTTTTATTTTTATTTTTTTTAATAGTTTTTCTAAGATGGCAAATTTTAAAGAAGAAAAAATAATTAAAAAAACAATTTTATACATATATATATATATATATATTTATGAAATAGTTTTTTTAATTATTTTTTCCTCTTTAAAATTTGTAACTTAAAAAAATCATAGAAAAAGATTTTATATATATATATATAATTTTTTTATTTGATTTATAATTTTTGTTTTTTTTTTTAATTTTTTTCTCTATTTTCAATTCCAATTACATTAATCATAAAAAAAAATCCTGTTTACACATAGTTTTTATAATTAATAGGTATTATGATAATTAATTATTAGTTTTTAGAATCTTGTGAGCATTTCTTTCCTAATTTTATTAAGAAAGTTTTATTGATGTATAGTTACTAATTTTTTAGATCATGAGCATTTTTTAGGAACTTTGTTGAATTTGTTTGTATTTACACATAGTTTTTATAATTTTTACCTCCAAGTATATCAAGAATTCAAGAAATTGATCTTATAACAAGAAATTGAATTCAAGAATTCAAGAATTTTTTTATCCTTTATTGTCTCTATGATTAATGTATATTGTTAAAGCACATTAAAGGATTTGAAACTCTCATCGAGTATTACCAGGATCCCACTTCGAAGTTCCATATTTTGTTTCAGGTCGTTAGATATTTCTAGACATTTATTGGGAGATTAGCCTTCAATTTCTCATATGTTTCAATTGGTTTGTTAAAGTTGTTTTATCTTCTTTCCTCTAACCAAACATAGAAGATTTAATGTGTGAATTTTGTTAATGTTGTATCCATTTTAATATTAAATCACAAATCATAGACAAAAGTATAGTATATAGAAAATATTTGAAAAGGGTTAATGATGTATTTTATTTATTTTAATCATTAATTTTTTAATTCTTTTTTTTCATGATATGAAATGTTTTATGAACTAAGTAGTTTGAATAGAAACTAAGTGTTTTGACATTCATATATAATTACTAGTGATTTAATTTATATAATTGTGTTAGTCATAACTTAGTTGTTAAATTAATAGCAAAACAATTGTTATTACTAATTATTCATAAATATTAATTAACTTGTCTTTACAATTTAATTTAAAAATCGATTTAATACTAAATCACAAATTTTTTCCCAACTCCATTTTGCAAAAGAAAGAAGTCGTGTTTAAAAGGGGACACCATTTGAGAGATAACACTAAAAGTTTAGATCTATATTCTCATGTCTTCTCTGCCACAAACACAATTGCATTCAACTCTATATCAATCATGTACAATTCTCATGAACTTTGTAGGAGACAAATGGTTGTGCAAAACAAGTTTCTTGGAATTGACATCTCATTCAGTTGAAACTAAGTTTCTCCATATAAATTTGAACCAAACATTGCCAAAGAAATAAAGTTATAAATCTTCATTACAACCAATGAGGTAGGGCGCTCACAACATTTTAGCATAACATTTTCAATTTCATTTCTATTTTTTTATGAAGGCTTTAATTGATCATCTCACATCATGTCAACACTTCATACTCAGATTAGCTATATATATTTAAACTAAGCAGTTCATACTCCAATTAGCTATATTTAAACTAAGGGCAGGTACTAGCTACTAAGTAATACTTGTTTATATTTGAATATATGCATTGTTTAATATAAAGATACTAGACATTATAATTTCTCCTCATTATTTGGTCTCATAAGCTAAATATGGAATTAAATATACACAAGCACATTTTTAAAAACTCTTAACTTTTGTAACAAACAATCATGTTGGGGCTAATGTTTCATCCAAAATTATGTATTCACCTATATCTAGTCCACTAATTACTTGTGTTACTTCCCTTGTTAGTATACAAATGTGTTTTATTATTAGATTTATGAATTTGTTGGAATTTCTATCGATTAAAATTTCTGCATAAAAGACATGTACTAAGCAACAACCCTATTACTCTTGTTTATATATTTAATTTTATAACATTTTGTTTAATCACACAAATAGTGTGTTTATTTTGGAACATGACTTGTAGAATTTTAATTTAATTATCAATAATTATTGTGTGGATAATTAGGATTTCACCTCCATAGAATATTCTAGAATATTCTTTGTAATACTCACAAATTAAAGGTTGAGAGTTATCCATTATACATTTTTTTTCCTTTTAATTAAATTGGTTAATTAAAAAAAATATCATATCAACAAGAATCATATGAAATGAGTTATGACCTTTTTTTTTCCTTTTAATTAAATTTATTAATTAAAAAAATACATATAGGTCAGTGCCACGCGGAGGTGGGCACCTAACCACCCATCATGATTAAGGTTTAATGCGAGGATTTGGTTGTCCTTACCACGATCGGCATTAATTCAAATGAATATTATCGTCCTTAGCCAACAAAGCCTGTCAGGAGGAGAAGGAAAACCACGCCGGAAGCGAGGAGGTGTAAGGAATAAAATGTGTTTCTAGCAGAGGAATGTCATTGCAAACCACATAGGACTTCAGCTCGACGACGCAAAGGAAGGATTGTTGCAACGCCGACGCTGGGATCATTGGTATGTTATGGCTCTTGTGACCCTTACCTCCCAATTCATAATTCCAGCTCTAAATTCGGCAGTTGAAGAGGATGGGTCTGCAATGTTCTGTGTATTTAATGGAATAAAATACCAATCTTCTGTAGTCTTCTATTCATTTGGTTTTAAAGAAATTGTAGAGGTCATAGGTAAGGCTTGCATGTTTCATTTTTTCTATAGAGCTCAGGATATCAAACCCTATCTTCGAGGCCCTCCAGCCCAGTTTCTTTCCATTCTCTTGAAATTTAAATCAAGCTGGTACCAATATCAAACTCTTCACTCTGATTTAGGAGTTAAGTTGTATGGTCTTAATTCATGGTCTCTATATTTCAATGATATGAAATATCAGTTTAGGGTAATTTAATCTTGGCAAAATATCAAGGGTAATAACCTTCTGGTTCATGAACAAGTCTGCATGCATCGTCGGTATAGTTTGAATGCTGTCTGTAGAGGTCATGGTAGGTCTAGTCGTCTTCAAAGTCATGTTTTCCCCCAATTTCTATTTCTGTTAAACTGTTATATGTGGGTCATAATTTGTAACCGAATCTAGACTAGGGTAATCTAGACTATGGCGTGCAAACTTTGTTTGCTCAAACTACTGTGCATGTGGTAAATCCTAAGGAAGCCACCAAAGCTTATCAGATGTATTTTACTGATCAATCTCTGGCATATATAGGACTACTATACATTTTTACAGAGGAACTTGTCTGCCAAGCCATTATGGCTAAAGGTCAAGCAGGAAAAAGAAAAGGCACAGGCAGAGGAAAACAACAGCAAACAATACAGAGTGCAAGACCAAGCAAGAGAGGAAGGAAGAGTAATAAGCAAGTTCTGGAAAATATATCTGATCTTTATGAATCAGGAAAACCAGCTCATATTTGCAATACCATCCAAGGTTGGGAGAGAGGGAGAAATGAAGAAGATGAGGATCTCAAGCAGCAGGAGGCAACAATGGATTTCATTTCTAACCCAGGAAATACAAGAGGTCGAGTATCTCCATTTCATCAATCAGTCAACACATATTGGAAATTAAAATGTGTCTTAGCAAAAGCAATGTCGAGCATGCAAGAAATGGAAGGCAACCCAACAATGATTTTTGAATTACAGAAGATAAAACAGGATATTCACGAGATGACCAAGTCACCGTTTCAAGCAACGACTCGAATTGGGAGGATTGAGTGCCAACTCCAAAGCATGCAACAAGTGGAGATGCCGGGGTCCACTGCAAAGGACCCAGCTCTTTGGATTCCTCTGATGGATAATATTAGCTTTTCATAGTTTTTAATGATTTTGGCGGATAAGGTTAATAGTTTATGTTTCAATTGCAACTTTTATGGACATAGTAAGGTAATTAAAGCAGTAAGTAGAAGGAAAAAACAATATCAGTTTTGGTTGGATTTTAACTCTCTAAGGTGGCCAACAGACCTGGTTTCCTTCAGGTAGGTTGAGGCTACCACATGCAACAGAATATGTATAGAAACTTGCTTTTTGAAAAATAGAGAATAGAAAGGCTCTACGAAATTTACCAAAAAAAAAATGAGTTATGATTTTTTGGGCAAGTGGTATTGATAAGTCATGGTATTGTAACAAAGTATATTTACATTAAGAATCTCCATGGTAAAGTGGGAGTGAATCTCCATAGTTACAAATATTATTACATATTTTTTAAAAGTAGATAAAATTAGATTTAAAGTATATAGATTTAACTTATATTATTATTTTATGTGATTAGCAGACTCTTGAGTTGGAATATTTGTACAAAGAAAATCCACCCAAAAGGATCACTTCACGAATCCAATCCACCCAAAGGGATCACTTCATGGAGCCTATCTGCCCAAAGGGATCACTTCATGGAGCCTATCCACCCAAAGGGATCACTTCACGGAGCCTGACCTTGAGAGTGGCCAGAGAATTGAACCCATGACCTTTCAATAGAAAATGTGTTTTAACTATGGGGGCTCGACCAATTGAGCTAACCCTCAAGGATATTATTATTATTATTATTTAAAATAAAATTGTAATTTAGTTGATTTTTAAGATTTTTAAAATGGAGATGTATCATGAAGTGTTTTGATGTTTATATGCATATGGGCATTTTCCAACCATTTAATTTATATAGTTGCGCTAGTTAAATTGAAAATAAAAATGGGCATATCTACCTTTGAGATAAATCTCAACCCTCTATTCCATGCTATTATAAAAAAATATTCCATAAAGGTTAAATCCTACCATCCACATATTAATTATTGATAATTAAATTAAAATTTTGGAAACCATATTTCAAAAATAGATAGGCCTAATAGGCTTACTAAGGTGGCCATATAAATGAAATGGCTAGTAAACATATATATAGATATTACGACACTTACCTCATGATATATCTTGTTGAGAAATTAGTATACTTATGTATTAAGGTTGATTTCTTTGTTAGGTAATTACTTGTGAATTTGTTGGCTTATTTATTAAATTTGCATTATCTTCTTTCATTAACCAACTATCAAAAGCACAAAACATGAAGATCACAACAGACAAAGAACAGAAGAATATAGGCTCCTAGTCAAGAAAAAAACCCCACAAGGGGGAAAACCCAACCAACTTCTCTTCTTATAGAATCATATCAAAGAGAGAAATTCAAGACCCAAGACTAATACAAAAATACTACCTCCAAGATGCCAAGTGAAGCCTTCCAAATTCATCATCAATCTCAATTATAGTAACTTCTATCAATCATAGCTCATATGCCACAGAGAACTCACTCTTATCTCATGTCATCTACCACAGGAAACTCGTATTTCTCTCAAACATTCTGCCACATGAAACTCGCATTTCTCTCAAACATTCTGCCATAGAAAATTTCATTTCTTCAAACCAATAGCCCAGGAAACTCGCATGTATTCACCATAGAGTAGCTTCTGAATTTTGCATATCTTAACCTTAGAGATTGTAATATAAAACCCTAAATTTCCTGTCATTTGGTGGAGGATGTATGTCAATATATAATTGTTCTCATATGTGAAAAGACATATCTTTTGAGTGATTCGACTTATCATCTAGGAGTGTCGATTTGGCTTCTTTAGGTAAATTGACCTAAAATTATATTTTGAAATTTTGTTTCCTCTTTATTTACAAGAAGTCCAAATATGGCTTCGACTCTTTGACTCAATAAATCCTAGAAGCATGAAAAACATGTTTAACTAATGAAATAATATTATTTCTTTCTTTTCTTCTTTTTGTTTTTTACATAAAATGATGATACAAGTACAATGATAATTATGAAGACTAAACCTAGTGACATTTTTCAACACTCCCTCTTAACTAGGGATGTATTCATAATTACACAACAAGATACAAGGATACACTCAAATTGAAATATTCTCATAAGAAGAGTTCAGATTGATAAGCATCAACATAATAACCACCATTGTAAATTACAAAATAGCAAGGCCTTCATTGAAAAGCTCTAACTCTCCACTAAATTAGAGCACAATGTTGGGAGGCATACATTTGAACACCACCATCATCGCCTCTCAAGGCACATACCCCATCCGAATGTTCACCAGGTATGTCCTTACAAAACTATTATTTTCTTGGATTCTTAATACTCAAAAAATATCGATCCTCTTCGACTACTCTTATCTTGGATACTCTGTAATATCCTCAAAGAGTATCAATTCTCAGGACTACTCTCTTGGATTCCCATTCCTTAAGAAGTATCGGTCCTAGATGCTTATCTAATCCTCCATTCTCCCTACTAGTTCATTCACTAGACTTACAGTTGTTAGTCTTGGCCTAGTGCATGACACATGGAGAATACAATGTCCACCATCACTCCCTCTCAACCAGGGAGAAGATTCATTCTCCCTCTCAACCATGAAGACATAACCATAAGCTTCATCTAGTGTCATTAATCAACTACTTATTCTTCCACGGAGTTTTTTAGTAGTATCTTGCATGGATTCTTAGCTCTTGATTAGCATCACCTCGTATTAAACTTCATCCTTCCTGAATCATGAAAATATTCATGCAAATTTGTCATCAAATGGTTCATCTATCATCTTCAAAGAGCCAAACTTCCTTACAACTACTAGCACATGCCTTCTTCCTTACACAACATAATTTTTCCCTCATGTTATTTCAATCCATCATCGATGTTTTCTACTCAATTCATGTGCTCCCAAATCGAATCAAATAGTTTCTGGTACAATATCATCAAATAAGTTATCTCAATTGCTATCTTCCTAACCTCTTCACATACTTCTGCAATATGTCCTTTCGAGGAGCCAAACCATATTCCATCATCATTATAGTTTCTAAATCACTATAGCCTCTAGTCAAGTCGTAGGAATATTAATATCAAATTTTTGTTTCTTTCTCCCTCTGAGGTCTACATTCATTTGCATGGCCTATCTTCATGTTTGCAACAAATTTTTTCTTTATGCTCTTCAGGTTTCAATCATTAATAGTATCTCCATCAGTATCAGTATAGTCAATCATTGTGTTCTTGGAATAGACCAATCAGTTGTTGGTACAATAATATCATAACTCTTCAACTTCATGCTCTTTAATCAACTTCTTAGATGCATGATTCAAACTAATCCCTTCTTCTTCATCTTCATATTTTCCATGTTCTTCTATACTCTTTCATATATTGATCAAACTTAGATAGATATTGACTTAACTTGTAACCTTTATTAGAAAACCAAAAAGGCAATGTACAAAGATAAAATAACAATAATGCTATTCAAGGAAATGTAGGGTACTTATCCATTTGAGGAGAGTTAGCTCCCTCTCAGTTTTGGATATGTTCACCAGCCTTGTCTTCGTATCACCATAATGTCATTCTTGTTAAACTCAAGAAATAGGTTTTTTCTTTTACAACATAATCAATTAGTTAGGGTTTCTATTTATAAGGTTTCTCCTTCTATTCCAAACTTTTATAGGGTTTACAAACCCTAGATGCCAAGACCTGTCACTTACAAGTTGCAAAGTTCTACAACCACGTTAGAGAGTTAGTCACAAAACCATATATAATTAAGGTCATCAAGATATGTTACATTATAATTTGCAAATTCTATGCAAACCCTAGAAACTTTATTGACAAGCCTTCTACCCCAAATCTTTCATTCTTTGACTATAGAACCTAAGCCTAATATGTAAGAGAATGCTTCAAATACTATGACAAAATTTAGCATATCTTGTTGACACTAAATTCCAAAAGGGCATAAGATCAATAACCATTATCTAGAAGACTTATCTATGCACAAAAATTAAGAATGGTGTGTACCTATTTTGACCTTACATGGTTCATGCAAGGATAATTGTGACATGCTTTATTTCCTTTCATCATTGATACCTTAAAATTTTAGCTATCGAACCTCAGGGATAAAGTCCTTTGTCTTTCAAGCTTCAGAATCAAGCAGGTCAACTCCATGGTGAAATTCATTTTTTTATAAGTATAGGAAAAATTCTCATGGTTGATACATCACAGTTCTTTAAGTCTCGACCTTGAAAGTGTCATAGGTCTATGGTTTTTCTTATGTAAGGTCGTTTCTAGTTATTAATGGGCATCAGGCCTTTATACATGTCCCAAAATATTGTCCATCCAGTATGACACATGTCTATCATTTGTGTATGGTATGCCGACATCATAGATATATATTATGTAATTCATATATTATTTAGGTTCTTTGGAGAATACTCCTTTTATTCCACTTTCAATGTAACTCAAGACTTCGCATCAATAAAATTTTCCTTGGATCATTTAGTGAAGACTTTATATTATCACTCACTCTCTCATATCCTCATATACCTTGTCTTTTCCATAGAGAATTTTGTCATCATGCATTTGTCACAACACATATATGTAGGTGTCATGAAAGATATATCACATCGACATTGAGAAATATATTGCTTTCTTTTCTTTAATGTATAGGAGGAGACCTTGAAAGTATGATTTTTGGTTATTTTTGGTCCTTATTCGTTCCTCGAGTATATAACTTCGTAATTTGTATATGATCGAGATTGGATCATTATATTGTTTTTCATCCATCTTGATGCATCTAGACTGTAAAAAGTGGAGGAATCAACTCACAGGACCATTTTTACTGGTGGGTTCCAGTTTAGCGAAACAAGGTTTGAAACCTTCCAGGAGCGTTTTGAGGCATCAAATGACATTTTTTGATAGTAAAACTTTGCCGCTATACACAGAGAGATATTTCCAATGGCATAATAAGTGTGTCAATAGGAGTCCATATGTAAAAATTTGCATCTTTTGATGTTATTATACATAGAGATATATTTCCAATGGTATAATAAGCGTGTCAATCGGAGTTCATATGCAAAAGTTATGCCACTCAGAAGTTGATCTTCCTACTTTCACACCTATAGTTCTGGAGGATGACGTGCCAACCCCCATTATTCATGGAAAAGGTGCTAGCCACGTGTTTTTCATATAAAAAACTCTAGAAGATTATATTTTGTAACTCTAACTAATGGTTGATGTTGTCAAACTTAACCACTAGTAGGCTATCGAGTTGTGTTATAACCAAGCCACTAGGAGGAAGACGCATTTTATTCTTTCAAGATAATTTTGTTCCATAGCTGAGCAAAGATGACTAGTAGAGATAGTACGTAGAGCATACAAAGAGTATGTGTGCACTATAGCAGCCCACATGCCACATGCATTACTTCTTTGTACATGCAGCCTTATTTTCCAAACAACGAAAGAGAGCGAACAACCTCACTTTCTAGTTGGGTTTTCTCCCGAAAGGGTTTCCTAGAAAATATCTTATGTATTATGTGTGTGTGTGTGATATTATTTTGTCTTTCTCTACTTTTCTGCATATTTTCCATTCACATGCATGCACTAATTATAGTAATACAGATCCAGAAATTAAATAAAACTACAATAGTATAGAATTTCATATTTTTAGTATAATATTGTTAGATATCTTGTGACGAACTATCCATTGGAATATCCACAACAGTTTACAGATCAGTTTATAGTGCCACGGAAGATCTTAGATGATATTGTAACATCAAAGTGAGAATTAGATGCTTGCCTCACCTTGCATTGCTACAGAGAAGTATCTTTGTCATGTTCTTATTCAAACATAGGTATAGAGCTGAAACTCTTGATTTATTTTAGTCATTTTCCACATTAGTATCCAACTCGGACTTGCTTTAGATATGAACTCAATATTTATACTTTGTAATATTTCCCAGAATTGGTGATTCATATTTCCAAGAATTGGGCTACAAGACTTTATACCACTTATAACTAAAACTTAAATTCCTTCTGTTAGAATTCAAATTGCCAAATTCCTCTCATGGATTCTTGTCCAAGTTTGTATACTTGCATAATTTTTACAGTGGAACTTGAATTGTACAGGAGTAGAACTTACATTAAACACGCTCTCTGGTTTCTCAAAATATATAAACCCTTTTGCAAAGAAGATTCTCAAGAACGATCTAGAATATAGATTGTAAACTATATTGAATATTCTTCATCTTCCTTCATAACTAGTACTATAAAATGTAGGAGTATTTGGAAATCTCACAAAGGGTTCAAATCATTTGTTAACAATAAATAATTAATAGATCCACTAGATATGAGTTCTATCTCAAGTCCATATCTTTTTCGTGAGCTCGAAATCCAGAAAAAGAGCATATATTGGATTGATCTGTCAAAATAAGTCTCAGACCTCCTTGGATGACTTTGAATCTTAGACATGATGATGATATTCTTTAAAGGGGGAGAAGACTTCTTCAAAAATATTTTTCAAGCAAAGTGCCAACAATTTGTGAGCTTCAAACTAACCTTCCTTCACCTGATCTCTGATACCATGTTGAGAAATAAATATTCTTATGTATTAGGGTTTATTTCTCTGTCATGATAATTACTTGTGAATTTTTTGGCTTATTTATTAAATTTCCGTTCTCTTCTTTCATCAAGCAATTATTAGAAGCACAAAACATGAATATCACAAGAGACAAAGAACCCAAGAATATAGGCTCCAAGGCAAGGCAAAACCCCACAAGCGGGGGAACCCAACCAACTTCTCTTCTTATAGAATCAGATAAAAGTGATAAATCAAAGACCCTAGACTAATACAAAAATATAACCTCCAATATGTCAAGTCAAACCCTCCAAATTCATCAACATTCTCAGTCATAGTAACTTCCATCAATCTCAGGTCATATGCCACAAAGAACTCACTCTTATCTTAGATCATCTACCACTAGAAACTCATATTTCTCTCAAACATTCTGCCACAGAAAATTTTCATTTCTTCAAACCAATAGCACGGGAAACTCGCATGTCTTCACCATAAAGTAGGTTCTAAATTTCGCATGTATTAACCTTATATTTTGACACATAAAACCCTGAATTGCTTCCCATTTGATGTGTTGAAGAATGTAACTAGGTTCGGTATTCATAATTGCATTTGAGTCATAATGAAATATATTTATCAAAAGAAAGAAAATGAATTTTTATTATTAAATAAATTGACTTATTAAAGCACGGGTTTCATGCTTGGATCAAATTTTTGTAGGTCAAGGTCTCCATTGTAGACCTCTAAGGTTTATATAAAGTGTCCTTGTCCATGTCATATTGTAAAGAACCCTTCTTGGGAATTATTTGTCAAGAAAGAAAAATGTTTTGATGTAAATTACGTCAGTTAGGACTCCTCCACAAAAACGGCCTCAAGGAAGATCAAGTCGGCCTCGAATAGGGTAGTTCGACCTCACCAAAATCCTATATATTAGAGCAACTCAACCTCATTTGGTACACACTCTCATCAAGTTAGATTTGTAGTAAAATTACAGTAAACTGGTTGTAGAAAAGAGTGTGAAGTTGCAAGAGAAGAAGGAGAGAACCTGGAAGAATAAAATCAAGTTTTTGGGCTACCTTTCTCTCACATGTGCGAAGATATTAAGCTGGCGCTAGGGCCAAAATTATGTCTCCATTGCAGGATCGAAGTTCTAAATTTGGGGGACAAAATTTTTATAGTAGTTGCAGTAACTGGGATCGAAGTTTCTGAGATGTTGCTAGGCTAAAACCGTTGAACAAGAAGAGAAGATTGTTGCATCATATAAAGGTTGACTTGATGGAGGAGGAAGGTTTGTTGATGTAGGGTCTTGGTTGTCTCACTGTTATATGAATCTACTAAAGGAAGAGTTCTTCACTGGGTTTTCCCCTATATAGGGGTTTTTCCCTAGTTGTCTCCCTTCATCTGGTGTCCTTGATCTTCATGTTTTGTTTTTATGAAACAAATATAAAATAATAACATAAGAAAGATAATAAGAACATAATAATATCACAATAAACTTAAGAAAAACTTTCTGCCTTTCTGATTTTCGAACATGGTATCAAAGCTAAGGTGAAGAAGCAGGAAAACAATAGCCTGCAGATCC
The DNA here is from genome assembly GCA_034641835.2 of Pinus albicaulis. Lineage (NCBI taxonomy): Eukaryota > Viridiplantae > Streptophyta > Pinopsida > Pinales > Pinaceae > Pinus > Pinus albicaulis. The sequence continues at coordinate 1,095,003,929 of CM076578.1, forward strand.
ATTGAAAGGAGAATAAGGAGTTTTAATAAGTTGAATAAGGGTTATCAGGAAAAGTGATCATATAAATGAATAAGCCTAATATCTACAAGAACTATGTCTAACTCATTGAAGGGAGAAAATAAAATAGAAGGAGACTCCAACTACAGGATATGGAAAAATACGATAGACCTTATCCTCGAGAAGAATGAAGTTTTGGATCTAGTCAAAGGAAAAGTAAAGAAGCCTACAAATGAATCAAGTGAAGCAAATAAAGCAAAGTTTAGAGAAAAAAAATTATTGGCCATGATACTAATAGTGGATGGAATAAAGGACAACCTGTGTCCATATATATCCAACACATATTCCGCTCAAGAAATGTATGAGGCCCTATCCAAATTATTCACAATCAAGAACATTGGTGAAATTGCAAGCCTAAATAATGAACTAAGAACTATGAAGATGAAAAAATATTATATTGTGGCATCCTTCTTTGTAAAGATAGCTAGAATAAGAGATGAACTCTAGGAAATAGATTGAATAGTACCTGAAAAGGAGCTCGTGATTACTTCCCTTCTAGGATTACCAACATCTTGGAGTGCCTTTGCATCAGGAATCAATGGTTGGAAGGATACTCCTACATTCGAACAATTATGGAATGCATGTAGTCAAGAATAAGCCAAAATATCAATAGTAAGCAACAATAATAATGAAGGGGGGGCATCTCAAATTCCTATTATGTTCATCACAAGAATAAGGGAAGCTTCAAGAATTTCAAAGGACCAAGTAAGAAAATAGACCTATCTAAGATTGAATGCTATAACTGTCTCAAAATGGATCATTATAAAATCCATTGTCCTGAGAATCCAAGGAATAAAAGGAGAGATAGGGATCAAGAAAATATTTCCAATGAAGGTTCACCAAAGAAGAACAAGATTGAAGAATCAGAAATCAAGGACTTACACTACTAATTTATCTCTCTCTTATCTCTCTTAGTCCTCAATTCTAAGTTTTGAATTGTTTTGATAAAATTTATAGGTATCCCTCATGATTGGATTAAGAGGGAGCCCTTGCCATTTTACCAAAGATAAGTATCTTACTCCTTGTATTGTTCTTTATGTTTGGTTTCCATCTCTTATCAAGATGTGTTTGTATTATATACTAATAACATTTCTTTTATATTTTCCTTATTTAGGAAATCTTGCTGAATACTCAAGGGTTATGGAGAAAACTCACAAGATAAAGCAATGTATAAGATCTATTGCAAAACTAGCTCTTCTAGAATTGATGTCATACAAGGTTTTTTAAGAAACAAATTAAAGGTATGTCTTAGACAATAAGCTTTTTTCTCTTCATAATAAAGGTATATCCATTTCTTTTAAAATCTGCTTTACATTATCAACATCGTTATGTCTAATACTTTGAATCACAAAGATTATTTTTAGGTTAATTAATCATTAGATTAAATATACCCTCATTAAATCATCATTGTGGAACCCTAAAATGTTAATTGTAAGAGCCTAACCTAAGGGTGTGTCGAATTTGATTATGAAGCCCTAGTTTTCTTAGGGTTATTGATGAAATCTAGGCAATAGTATTCTTTTGATATTTAGGGTTTTGGTACTATTATAGAAACCCTAGTCCTTTAGGGTTTGTTGTGTTATGTATTGAAATCCTCGACCTCTAGGGTTTTAGAAAATGAGGGTTTATGAATACCTTTATAATATGTATAGCAAGCTCCTAGGAATGAAACCTTAGGTGTATATTTGTTTTTCTGATCGAAATTGTTATATGTCTAACTTTAATGCATTGATATTTGTGTCTTGGGTTTACCTAATAGATATCGATATGCTTGTACATGATTATGAAACCTAATTGTTGATGCTCATAGTTCTAGAGTTTGTAAATAAGCCCTAATAGAAGTTTGATTTTCTAGGATGTGATGATATTGTTTCCAATGTAATGATAAAATCTAGGGTAGAAGTTGGTCATATTGTTGAAACCTTAGGTTGTGTTATGGTTGGTTTTTTATAATAAAGCTTAGTGTCTTAAAGATGGATTCTAGGGTTTGCAATATATCATAGTAGATTTTGACATATATCTGAAATTAATATTAAGGCCCTAGATATAATGAGATGGGTATCCTAATTGAGTTATTTTAAGTTTTAATGATGCGATCTAGGGTTTATAACAAAACCCTAACAAGAAGTTGAAATATGTGTCTCTTGTTGATCATGAAACTAACTAAGTTTAGGTTATTAATATATAAAGTCTAATGCTTCCATTATTGTATGATTTTTATATAGTTAGCTTCATATGTATTTAGTTATACTTGCTATTAAAATTTTGTAGGTACACAATATTCAAGATAATGAAGATGTCAGTATAAGCACGATGAAGAAATATATAAGATTAAGATGACTTTGATAAGAAGGAATGAAGCCATGAAAGACTCTCTGGTGTTATATAAAGTAGTTGATCTCCCTAAGTTAAGAGGGAGTCAGGATAGAAGAAAGTATATATTTCCCGAGTTGAGAGGGAGGGCATATCATGATAGCTATGATGGACACCTTGAAGTGGAAATCATAGAATGAATGCACTACAAAGTATTGAGGATGTCTTGGTGTTGTTGAAGAAATTAAAAGCTTTTGGTTAGTTGCATATGAATAAATTGATATAATTTACATCGAGATGATTGAAGACCATGATTGAAGACTCCAAGGTTTGTGCCTCCTTATATTTTAAAAAAAATCACCGTTGTGGTCTCATTGTAAATATATCCTCAAAAGGTCGAAGTTTTAGAAGCATGTTTGGACTAGTGATTTAGTCTATAAACATTCTTGATTTATTTGATTTTACAGATCTAATTTATTGGGAGAGATTTGATGTTACCAATTTCAATAATTGGGAGTGTTGAGGCATCATGTGTAATACAAAATGTTTGGGAGGACATCTACATGTGTCTAATGTCTAGATATTGATGTAGGGAGGGTGTCGTTGGTCATAGAGCTCTAACCTTGGATACGCACCTAGATCCATGGGTTGATGGTTAGTAAGTAATCCTGATGGTAGCTATAGTGGTTGAAAGCTTTAGTCCATATTAGTCCCACTCAGATAGATTACCCTAGTTAGGAATCTAGCCTATGGTAATGAATGTACCAAAACTCTTCAAAGTTAATTTTGATATCTTCCATGTACTTATATAGATATAAGTAATTATGAATACCTCCCTAGTTAAGAGGGAGTGTTGAATAATGTAACTAGGTTCGATATTCATAATTGTAATTGAGTCATAATGAAATATATTTATCAAAAGAAAGAAAAAGAAATTTTATTATTAAATAAATTGACTTATTAATTCATGGGTTTCATGCTTGGGTCAATTGTTTTTAGGTAAAGGTCTCAATTGTAGACCTCTAGAGTTTATGTCAAGTGTCCTTGTCGATGCCATATTATAAAGAACCCTTCTTGGTAATTATTTGTCAAGAAAGAAAATTATTTTAATGTAAATTAGGTCAATTAGGCCTCCTCCACCAAGTCAACCTCAAAGAAGATTAATTCAACCTCAAATAGGGTAATTCAACCTCACCATAAGCCTATTTATTGGAGAAACTTGACCTTATTTGATACACACTCTCATAAAGTTCTATTTGCAATAAAATTGCAATAAAATTGTTGCAAAAAATAATGCAAAGTTGCAGAAGAAGAAGGAGAGAAGTTTTGAGAAGAAAATTGAGTTTTTGGGCTACCTTTCTCTCACACGTGCAAAGATATTGAGCTAAAGCTAGGGCCGAAATTCTGTCTCCATTGCAGGATCGAATTTCTGAAGTTTGGGGTCGAAATTCCTGCAGTAGTTGTAGTAAATGGGATTAGAGTTTCTGAGATGTTGCTAGGTTGAAGTTGTTGAAAAATAAGAGAAGATTGAACGTTGTTGCATCATATTAAGGCTGACTTGGTGGAGGAGGAATTTTTTTTGGTGTAGGGTCTTGGTTGTCTCACTATCATATGAATCTACTGGAGGAAGAGTTCTTAACTGAGTTTTCCCCTATATAGGGTTTTTGCCTTGGTTTTTCGCCTACATGTGGTGTCCCCAATCTTCAAGTTTTGTTTTGATAATTCCTTTATGAAACAGATAAATAAGAACATAGGAAAGTTAATAAGAACATAATAATATCACAAGTAATTATCAAGTTAAGAAAAAATTTCTCCATTCCTAATTTTCCAACATGATGGTGGATGTATGCCAATATATAGTTGTTCTCATATGCCAAAAGACACATCTTTTGAGTGCGCCAACTTGTCATTCATGAGGGTCGACTTGGCTTCTTGAGGTGAATTGACCCAAAATTATATTTTGAATTTCTTTTTCCTCTTTCTTTACAATAATTCCAAATAGGACTTTGACTCTTTGAATCTATAAATCTTAGAAGCATGAAAAAAAATGCTTAAGTAATGAATAACTAAAATTTATTTATTTTATTATTTTTTTTCTTTTTACATAAAATACATAATGATACAAGTACAATGATAATTATGAAGACGAATCCTAGTTACATTTTTCAACATATCTCACATTACATAGATTTTAAAAAACATAAAACTTGATTTAACTTTATTTTAAATTATTATTATTTATAAAAAGAACAAATATATGAGTTAAAAACATATAAAAAAGCAATAAACAATAAACAATAAACAATAAATATAAACATGTAACAATAAAAGCACATTAAAGTAACAATGTGCAAATGGTGGAGGGAATGAAGATATCTCAGGAGATGTGATGGGATTACATTTGTCTCATTTCGGTCATGGCATAACAATGTGTAGGTGAGAAGGGATGTTATTTACATCCGACATCCTTTCATTATATATGCATGCTTATTCCAATGGGGTGGTGGAGGTACGTTACGTAAGGGAGTGGAGGTGTGTTTCATTCCTCAACCTCCCACACCTCGATTCATTTGGTAGCAAGTTATTTTGTTTTCTAGTTGCATGTCAATGAGATTAGTTATGTTTGTTAGGAGTTAGTTTTATTTTCTATTCCGTCCATGCTAGTGAGATTGTGGGGTCGATGTTTTTTGTTCTTTATCTTCATACAATGGAGCTTGGGCTAGTGTTTTAAATGGTGGTCATATACGCAACTTCACCCATCTCGGATAGTGAATTAAGAGGTATTTTCTATCCCTGTCCAGTTATTGTTTACAGATGTTGGTACCCAGGTCATTTTTCTGTGTGGTATTAAATCTAAGTGTATTATAGTTTGTCAGTAGAGGGTTGGCATACATTCAATATTTTGTTTATTCTATTATTTTCTTTTGGTGTCGGGACTTTTCATGTGGTCCTTTTGGGTATTTATAGTAATAAAGTGTTAGTATGGCGTTGGTGTTTGTGGTGTCTTAAGTCCTTAGAATGTTGTGAATTCAAACCTTACTTGAATTTCGACCTCTGGTGTGGAATTTGGGGAACAAACTGGTTATATTTCGGTCTGGTTTAGAAGGGGCGCTGATTTGTCCATTTGCTTGTTTTTTCAGTTATGATGCTCTCACTGGTTGTTTACATTGTTCTCTTGTTGTTGTCATTATGCCTCCTCATTAGAGAATGGTGAGCAGGCGAGGTGGTGTAGGTAGTGTTGGAGTCAAATGATCTCGACCTTTTGCCTATGACTCAATGGAAACTTTCTTTGATTCTGTCCCTCTTGAGGTTTGAAAATAAATTTTGTTGGTAGAGTCGAAAGAATCTTGGGATCACCCTTATCATTCTAATTCAGAAATTATTGGTGATGGGTTGAAACGGGTTCCAAACCCGGGTAGATTTAGGAATAAAAGACTCCATTTTTTACATTATTTATCCCTACATCAACAAATGGATGCTCTGTTACATTTAATTTTCAAGGAAAATCAAGTTGAAAAATTTAATGTGTTTTCTGGGTTGGAAGATATCAAGCCTATGTTAAGGAATCACAGGTTTTGTCTTAACAACGTTGACTCTTGTCTGAGTCATGTGGAGAGATTTCTAGTTTCTGACTCAACCTTGGGTGATCTCACAAATCCTCTTGGAGATCCTACTAATCCACCAGTTAGTAGTGCTCAAGACTTTAATATCATTTCTTCCAATTATGATTAAGAAAATAGGACTTGTATCTCATTACTCTTGCAGTTTATGTCATTCAAAGTTTGTCATAGTCTATTTGCCTTAACAACTCTCTATTTTCTATACATAATGGATTTCATTTTTATAGTGGTTTTTTTAAGTGGCAACAATGGTTTTCCTTTTCTTATGTTGGAGAAGATGTTTGTGGATGGTGCAATGTGCTTGTAGAAATTAATAGAAATTTGCTATGACCGATGAATTCGAATTGAAAACAAGAGATTACAAATTTCCTCTACAATTTTTCGGAATAGAAATCACAATTTAGAAACACGTGCAATAACATGCAACCATCAAAACCACAAGAACATAATGATTTTACAACGGAACCCAACTTGGAAAAAAACCTTCCACTGCTTTTCATTAAATGGATGAGAATAAGAAACTGTTACAATGTCTTACTTCGATGCTGAAGCACACCCTACATTGTAAACTTATTCTCCTACTAATTGTATTGCTCTATCCAACACTTAACCAATTCAAGGCCCCAACTTCCTCCTATTTTCTTACGCAATCTAGGAGAAATTTGTCCTCCTAAACAATAGGGGAATTCCCTATTTCCTTGTGCAAATCCCAAGGAATTGATCATGTGCATCAATGCTAAGCCTATATGCTCAACTAGTATACAATTGATTATACAATGTGCCTTTTCCTCCACTCCAACTAGGAAATTTGAATTCCATGCATGTATAGGCTATTTTTAGTTGATTTATTAGTTTAACTGAGAGATCTCTAAGTTAAAAATAGTTCTACTACTCAATTGACCTTCAACTGACTTGAGCTCAGTTAACTGAATTCAACTGAAAACAACTGAACTAGATTGCTAAATTTTAGCAATCAATACATACACAACTCTACTCCAAGCCTATAACTCAAATTTACTGAGTTAACTAGTATACAAGGCCATGTCACTCTAGCTAACTTCCATCCAAGTGATCTTGCTAATGTGGAAAATTGAATTACTTAATTTGACCAAGGAAAAAGTAAATTTGGTCCTTTCTTGCTACAATTTATAACATTCCCTCTTAGTAATAAAGATATTTTGTACCACCCCTATCCTGCACATGTGGAATTTGAATTTTTCTCTTGACAATGCCTTTGTCAAGATATCTACATATTACTCCTCAGTTGGAATGTACTATTGCATCATAATCCTCCTTTGCACACGATCATGCAAGTGATGGTACCTGATATCAATGTGCTTGGACCTATCATGAAATAATGGACTCTCAGAGAGTTTAATACAACTCTGATTATCACGATAAATCACCATCAGACCTATTTATTTTTCTGAAAAGACCCACAATTATTTTCTTCATCTGTATGGATTCACATGTTACTTAACTTGCAACCATGTATTTGGAATTTGCTGAGCTAAGTGCCACAAACTATGTTTCATGTTATACCAGGAAATAGCTACAGACCCAACATTAAAGATAAAACCTGAAGTACTCTTCTTGGGTGATGGACTCCCTGCCCAATCTGCATCAGTGAAGCCTTAGAGCTTCACTCCCTTTGTTCTCTTATACCATAACCCATCTCAGTTGTGCCTTTAAGTTATCTCAACACATGCTTTGCTGCCTTCCAATACAACTTGGTAGGCTTCACCATGGCTTGACTCAACTGGTTAACTGCATAGCATATCTCGGGACTTGTGTTCACCATATACATCAAGGATCCCATAAGATATCGGTATATTGTAGCATCTACTGCCTCTCCAGAAGAAATGTGCTCCTTTATCCAGTTTATAGCTAGAGGTGTTTCCATAGGATTGTAGTTCTCCATGTGAAGTATCTGAAGTATTTCAGAGGAATACTTCCCCTGACTCACAAACAAATCACCATCACCATGCCATACTTCTAGCCTAAGGAATTAATGCATGAATCCCATGCCCTTCATCTTGAATTCTCTTCCAAGGTCCTCCTTGCGAGAGTGGATCAACTGCTCATCCCCTATAAGTATCAAGTCATCAACATACAATACCAAGATAAGTAATTTTCCATCTACCACAATGTGATAGAGATTAGAATATGCTTCACTTTTAGTGAAGCCTAATCCACTGAGATATGTGTCAATCCAAGTGTACCATGCTCAAGGTGCCTGTTTGAAACCATACAGGGTTCTCCTGAGTCTACACATGTGTCTTCCTGTCATAAGTCTCAAATCCCTCTAGCTACTCTATGTAAATTTCTTCCTCAACAACACGATTGAGAATGGCGGTCTTCACATCCATCTGGTGGATATTCCACCCCATTTGTGAAACTAATGCTATAATTTTTTTGATCGAGGAATATATTTACACTGGGGCAAATTTTCCTCATAGTAAAATCCCTCTACCTACGAGAATCCTTCGGCCACAAATCCAGCCTTGTACTTCTCGATGCTCCCACCAACTGCGTGCTTCAATCTGTAGACTCATCTTGAACCAACCACTGACTTGTTCTTTGGTCTTGGCACCACCTCCCATACATTTTTCTTCATGATGGAGTCATACTCCTCCACCATGTTGATTTTTGGTAGCATTGGAAGTGCTCTAAGTCTCCAAATTTGTGGAGAGACTTAGGCACATGTATTCCGAAGAACCTATAAACCGTTTGTGAAAATTCCACTCATAATATGTTTTATTGTAAAAAATAATTATTTTAATGGGGACCCTAATTCTAAAATTAGGGAAATTAAATAATTAAAGGGTATTAATAAAACAAAGTGCCAATGATCTAGAAAAAGCGAAGATCAAGTCAAGTTATAATCTTAGCCATTGATTAGAGATATAATCTCGGTCGTTGATGTCTTAACGAGAAGACTATAAAGGAAGGCTTAAGGGCCATTTGGAAAGATACACTGAGTGAATCTAGTGATCGAATTCTCCTGACGGAGTAGTACTCGGACGAAGATCAGATCTAAATGATTCCAGTGCAGTGAGGGGCAGAGACAATTTTGGTCGGAGGATCTTCTCCAGGACTAAGAATACAAGGCAGAGAGGCAGGAAAACTAGCAGAGGAAGCAATGCAACCTCCAGAGAGTGTGATGCAACACCTAGAAAGGGTGACGCAACACCCAGAAAGGGTGACGTAGGCCCACGCAGGGCACACGCAAAGGCAGTGTAGTGTTTTTGAGGAGTAGTCTGAGATTTGCTGGGAGATCGAGGTTATGGGTCGGGAGGGATGGAACTAGACTTTCCGAGGAGAAGATTGATCCTAGAGAGGAGGTGATGCAGTCCATAGAGGTCCCCACATAAGTCTACGCAGCTACTGTGCAAAGGCAACATAGAGGGTGTTGGGGTTTCTTCAGTTCAACTACCAGTTCAATTGGGACTTTTAGTGTGAGGAAAACTCACTATATTTTTGTCTATCATAATTCCTCTGTACTGGATAGCCAACAAGGCATCCAAATATTATATTCAAAAATTGCTGCTTAATAATAACAAACCCTCAGCTCTGCTACATCAATTTTCCCGCATTGGGTTTTTCCGGGGACTTTCGTCCAAAATACAGGTGTCCCATGTGTGTATTGTTATTTGCCCAGTTTCCTTGTTTTAGAATCATAAGAAATTAAGTGTAGGTTGCTTCAGTAATTTGCTTCAATATTTCATGAATAAATCTGAAATAAATATCTAATTTAATTTACAAGTAGATGAAGTAGATTCAATTGGTTGCAGTAGGATTCCTGAGATTTTTAGGTCTAGGAATTTTCACATGGTATCAGAGTGTTTGATGTGAAACATGAAGAGAAGATATAGTACTAAAGTGAAGGTCAATTTTTTGTAGCAACATCAGATCGAATCCCCAGTGGGGTTGCACAGTTCTAGCGAGAAGGGATGGATTTTCGAGGTTGTCTCTCTTTGAGAGAGTCGATAGAGAGTAAAAATTCCAGATCAAGATCTTTCCAAGGCAGAGGAAGCAAAACAGAGCCTTCACGTAGAGCCGGAGGGATGTAATTTTTCTTCAAAAATTTGTTGGGCACAAAAGCATCCGACGAAGAAGAAGAGCACATAGAGAGGGAATTCTTCCTCAGTGAGTTCCTTGCTGAGGAATTCAATATTTCTTATTTGTTGGGCAGTCGGGGAGGAATATACTTACCTGCTCCATTAGGGAGTGCATAAGCCAACCTGGAAGCTAAACAATAAGGAGAAAGAGGGAGAAGTTTGATAGTTTTTGGCTGAGATGGCATCTCATGGACTTAGAGATCAGGATCGGTTGGAGTGTTCCTCCAACTACGTGATCCGGAAGGAAAGAATCCAATTCCTTCTAGATGAATATGATCTCAAGTCATTCGTGGACAACATGGTTGTTATAACTACAAATCCAGATCAGAACAAAAAGTATAAGTTCGATATGGCAAAGGCCAAGAGACTTATCCTCGATGGTGTTAAGGATCATATAGTCTCCAATATAGATGGAAAGGACACAACTAGGCAGATATGGAAGGCCTTGCCCCTACTATATGAAGTAACTTTCGAGCAGTGGAAGATGTACTTGGAGTAGAAGTTTTGAATGATTCATATGCAGAAGGGGGAGTGCATTACTCCATTCTTAACGAGACTTTAGGAAATTCGTGACCAATTGGTAGCCTTGGGATCCACCCCAATAGCTACAACTATGGTGAGGTTGGCCCTTAACACAGTCACTGAGGAGTGGAAAGTTTTGTCCAAAGTATCTTGGGTAGGGCAACGCTTCCTAGTTGAGAGATGTGGGCTGCTCCTGAGGAGGAGGAGTTGAGAAGATATCTGGTCAAGTGCAAACTTGACATTAGCAGTAGGAGCAGATCCAAGAATCCAGAGGAGGAGGAGAATGCAACCCTTACATATAAGGGACAACATGGGCAACGTAGACAAGAGAGAGATGTTTCGAAGGTGAATTTCTTCAAATGTGGTGAGATGGGCCACTTTGCATCATAGTTTCCTTTGAAGAAAAAAGACAAGGATGAGAAGCACGATCCAAAATTTGCAGCCGCGAAGACCGAGGAGGATGAGTTTGAATGAGTGCCCACATATCTCCAGGAGGGAGATGGGGTGATATAGAACTGTAAGTTCACCTTGAACTTCAGTAGTGCAGGATCCTTGAGGAGCCCACCTCATGGATCATCACCTTACTACGGGATCCCATGATTAGCAATAGGAGGATGGAGGAGTTTTTAGTGGAAGTCAATGAGTGATGGAGCGACAGTTGCAGTGGGTAGCAACGCATACTTCTAAGAAGCGTAGAGCAGCAGAAAAAACACAATACAAAGCAACAACAACGAAATACAAAGAAACAACAACGCAGTGTAGAGCAGCAACAACACAATGCATCAGAGGGACAACGGAGTAGCTACCAGCAGTCAAATATTCAACACCAAGGTGCATCCACTAAAAGATTTTTCATTTTTTGGGAGGTTTCAGTTGCTTCTCTCAACAATTGAGTTGTAGTCCAGATGTAGTGTTAGCAGTGGCAGTGCTAACAAAATAACATATGCAACATTTGAGAGGGGGTTGCAGTACAGATGTAGCAGTGGCAGTGGCAGTGTCATGGGTAGCAATACAATTGCAGCAACAACGTAGTGGTTGGTGGACAACTTGTCAGACATTAGTAGTGTAGAGGATGCTTCAGGGTCAAAACAATATGCAACACACATATTATTATAGCACTTTCCTCGCTAAGAGGGAGTGTTGATTTTTGGTAGCATTAGAAGTGCACTAAGTCTCCAAATTTGTGGAGAGGCTTAGGAACATGTATTCCAAAGAACCCATAAACCATTTGTGAAAATTCCACTCGAAATATGTTTTATTGTAAAAATTAATTATTTTAATGGGGACCCTAAGTATAAACTTAGGGAAATTAAATAATTAAAGGGTATTAATAAAACAAAGTGCAGATGATCTAGAAAAAACGAAGATCAAGTCAAGTTATAATCTTAGCTGTTGATTAGAGATCTAATCTCGGTCGTCGACGTCTCAACAAGAAGACTATAAAGGAAGGCTTGGGGACCATTTGGAAAGATACGCCGAGTGAATCTAGTGATCGAATTCTTCTAACGGAGCAGTGCTCAGATGAAGATCAGATCTAAGTGATTCCAGCGCAGTTAGGGGCAGAGACAGTTTTGGTCGGAGGATCTTCTCCAGGACCAATAATATAAAGCATAGAGGCAACATAACTAGCAGAGGAAGTAGCACAACTTCCAAAGAGTGTGGTGCAACACCAAAAAAGGGTGACACAGGCCCACACAGAGCACACACAGAGGCAACATAGTGTTTTCGAGGAGTAGGCTGAGATTTATTGGGAGATCGGAGTTTTGAGCCGAGAGGGATGGATCCAGACTTTCCGAGGAGCAGATCGATCCCAGATAGGAGGTGACGCAGTCCACATAGGTCCCCACACAGGCCTACGCAGCTACTGTGCAGAGGCAGTGTTGGGGTTTCATCAGTGCAGTTACTGGATCAGTCGAAACTTGCAGTTTGAGGAAAAATCACTATATTTTTGTCTATCGTGATTTCTTTGTACTGGATAGCCAGCAAGGCATCGAGAGATTGTATTCAGAAACTACTGCTTAATAATAACAAACCCTCAGATCTGCTGCACCAATTTTCCCGCATTGGGTTTTTCTAGGGAATTTCGTCCAAAATAAAGGTGTCCTATGTGTGTATTGTTCTTTGCTCAGTTTCCTTGTTTTAGAATCATAATAAATTAAGTGTAGATTTATTCAGTAATCTACTTCAATATTTCATGAAGAAATCTGAAACAACTATGTAATGTAATTTGCAAGTAGATGGAGTAGATTCAGTTGGTTGCAATAGGATTCCTGAGATTGTTAGATCTAGGAATTTTCACACACCATGGCATCAACCCACACTAGTTGAGAAACTGCTTCATTAAATGAAGAAGGCTTTGAATTAATGAGGTATGTCATGAGAGCTATATATCTAGTGTACTTGTCTGGTGACCTCCTTTGCCTGCATTGAGATGTAGGAGCTACCACATGCTCCCGTGCATCCTGCACCAATCTGTCAACTTCTCTAGTTCTCTTCCTCCCATATCTAGAATATTTTGGTTGAGTGGGTGCCTCCACTTGACCTCATGTATGCTCCTACATTTGTGGCTGCTCCACAACATCCTTAAGCTCCACATGAGGATCCTCCTCTGGTGGGATACTCAGCTCTCGCTCTAGAGATCATCTCATAGTCTTCTCCTCATCAAATTTGACATATCTCCTCACTATTGTCACTTTAAGTGAGAGAAAATACACCTGGTAATTATGTGGTGTCTCTGTGTATCCTACAAAGACTCCCATCTTAGTTGTAGGCTCAATTTTCTTCCCACTATCCTTTGAGACATGAAAAAACACAGTAGCTCCAACAATTCGAAAATGAGATACATTTTCCTTCCTCCCAGAGAAATCTTCTTTGGGTGTGATCATGCCAAGTATTATGTGAGGGCTCCTATTCTGCAAATAAACTATGGTGTTGCATGCTTCTTCCCATATATGTAATGACAACCCTTGATCATGCAACATATCTCTTGTTTCTCCCACTATGCTTCTGTTCTTCCTTTCAACCACCCCATTTTGTTGTGGGTTATGGGTCGCTATCAATTCTCTTCTAATACCCTCTTTGGCACAAAAGTCCTTCAAGGTTCTAGAAACAAATTCTGCTCCATTTTCACTTCCGAGGACTTTCAATTTTTGATGAGTCTCCTTTTCAACCAATGCTTTGAATTCAACAAATTTTGAGAAAAATTCATCCTTCTTCTGCATGAAGAAGATCCAAAATTTTCTAGAAAATTCATCAACAAAAATTACATAATACATGTGTTCTTTTGTAGAGGTTGTGGAAAAATTTCCACATACATCATAGTGGAATCACTCGAATATTTCTCCCACTCTGATATCTCAGCCCTAAAATGTGGATTTTACATATTTCCCCGATGTGCATCCCTTGCGGACATCATGTTCATCAAGGGTGCATTTTGGGAGACCGGTGGTAATCTGCTACATGATTTTTAAGGCTCCTTTGTGTAAGTGTCCCATGCGCCTATGCCAAAGGTTTCCAACATCTCTACTATGCACTTTTTTTCTGCCTTACTACTTGATGCAGCGCAAGCCTCCACCTCGAGAATATTGTAGATATTTTTCAATCTAACTCCATTTCTTTTCACTTTTCCGATAACTACATGTATTAGAAGGGCTTTCCCCTTACTGTAAAGAACATCATAGCCTATATCCTCCAATAAAACTACACATATCAAATTCTTCTTCAACCCAGGTACATACATAACATATTTGAGATGAAGATGGGAGTCTTACTCCCTCTTAAAGGTTAAAGATCCAATTCCTTTGGTATTGTACCACCCATCATCCCCAAGTTCTATGTGCACCTGGAGATCCTTCTCCTCTGGGATATTGAATAATTATTTTCATCCTATCATATAGAACAAGGCACATGAATCTAGATACCATGAACTCTCCATTACAATGCTTGCCATGCATGCAATCAGGTTGAAATATAATTTGAATTGTGAGGCAAGTGCTTCACCTCATGCTCCTCCTGAAGACTTCTTGTTAGACCTCTTGTGCAGACACTTTGTTTCATAGTGCCCATATGTGTGGTAGTGAAAACATTTTATCTTGCAATCTAGCTTTATTTGGGCCTTCTTTCCCTTCTTAACCATGGAAAAATTCTCTTCCTCCTCAACTTTGGATGTTACTCCTTCTCCAGTGTTCCTTCAAATTTCATCCTGCACCAAATAGGACCAAAGTCTCTCCTAATTTGGAAAATTTTCCCTTCCATTTACAGAGTCCTGGTAGTTGTGCCAGGATTTCGGAAGGCCTAGGAGAGATAGGCTCACTAGCTCAGAAGAGGACAAATTTTATCCTACTACTCCAAGTTCATCTCGAACCTAAGTGAATCTGGAGAGGTATGTGGAATGGTTTCATTTTTCTGCAATCAATTTTTTTTATCTTGTCCCTCAATGCCAATTTTTTGGCATCACTGCTATTTTTGAATAACTCAGTGAGGGTATTCCACATAGAAAATGGAGTTCCTTGTCATGTAAATTTGAGACTATGTGATCTTTCACACCCTCCACGATGATCCTCCTGGATTTTGCAATATCCTTATTCCACTGGGATAACTATTGTGCATTTGATGTTGCTAGTTTTGGAATGTTTGTTTTGGTGTATTCCACCAACATTCCATTGTCATCGAGTATAGCTTCCATCTCGTCCTTCCAAGCTATAAAATTCGAGGTTCCCTCCACGACATACTCCAACCTCAATCCATTGAAAGACATTTTCCTGCACGGAAGAAAAATTGCTTGACTATATCTGAAAATCAAAATTTATGAGGAATAATATATATTGACTGGTTTCTATTGTGATTTAGAGCTCTGATACCATGTAGAAATTAATAAAAATTTTCTACTATTGATGAATTCGAACTGAAAACAAGAGATTACAAATTTCCTCTACAATTATGTGGAATGGAAATCATAATTTAGAAACACATGCAATAACATTCAACCATCAAAACCACAAGAACACAATGATTTTACAAGGGAACCTAATTGGGAAAAAAACTCCTCGAATTGTTTTCATTAATCAGATGAGAATGAGAAACTATTGTAATGTCTTGCTTCAATCTTGAAGCACAACCTGCACTGTAAACATAATATCCTATTGATTGTCCTGCTCTGGCCAACACTTAGCCAATTCAAGGCCCCATCTTCCTCCTATTTCCCTGTGCAATCTAGGAGAAATTGAGCTCCTAAATAATAATGGATTTCCCTATTTCCTTGCTCAAACCCAATGAATTGATCATCTGCATCAATGCCAAGCCTGTACACTCAACTAGTATACAATTGATGATTACAATGTGACTTTTCCTCCACTCCAGCTAGGCAATTTGAATTCCATGCATGTCTAGGCTATTACTATGAGATCAATGAGTTAACAAAAATTCTACTACTCAATCGACCTTCAACTGACTCAACTAATGACTTGATCTTAGTTAAATGAGTTCAATTGAAAATAATTGAACTAGATTGCTAAATTTTAGCAATCACTACATGCACAACTCTACTCCAAGCCTATAACTTGAATTTACTGAGTTAACTAGTAGACAAGGCTATGCCACTCTAGCTAACTGACATCCAAGTCATCCTGCAAATGTGGAAAATCAAATCACTCAATTTGACTAAGGCAAAAGTCAAATTGAGCCTTTATTCCTACAATTTCAAACAGTGCAACCTTTTACATGTGTCTTTTCTCTTTGGAACATTATTGATTTCTTTGTTGTCATCTCTCGATATTGGTTGCAAATAATTTGGTTAAAATTATATTGTGATTTTTGTTCTACAGTTTCCTTTGGTTCATGGATGCATGACATTTGGTTTAAGTTGTTGTATTTCCTCGGCTCAAATACCTGGAGGACGGAAATTGGACTAAGTTTGTTATGAGGAGTCTAGTTCTCTTGTTATCTAGAGGATACTTATGTTGCCCTGTCATTGAATTTTTCTCTCAGGACACTCTGAATATGGATGTGATCACCATGTAATATTTTTTGAAGTAATATAAATTGTTACAATTGACAAAAACAATAAGCAATAATATTTTAATGATACTTATGGACATTAACATTTTTTTAATTAAATTGAAAGAAAAAATGACATTACTCTTGAGATAGATCTCAACCCTCTATCCTGACTACTACTAAAAATATTTTGTGGATATTCCATGGAGGTTAAATCCCTACTATCCACCTAATAATTATTGATAATTAAATTAAAGTTCTGAAAGCCCTATTCCAACATAGACACACTAGGCATAATTAATTTTAAGTTATATTAAGTAAAAAATAAAGTTACTGATCAAACGAGAACTCTAACTAAAAAAATCATAAGAACACATGAAAAAACAATCTGAAATCGAAAAGTTGTATTATGGAATAAAGTTTTTTTGGGATAAATTTTCAACATTTTAAAAAATGGAAGTAAATGCCAATTTTGTGTGTGCAAAAAACACCCTGAACACGAAAAATGTTGATGATGTAATAACGTTTTTTTTTTTGTTTGGGTAAATTGTCAACATATTTTAATAATGACGTTAAATATCAAATATCATGACTCTGAAAAACCTTAAAATTCCAATGATAGACATGACATTAAAGATAAAGTATCAAAAGTCTTAAAATTTCAAGGATATTTAGGCATGGTATTAAAGATCAAACTATCATGTCTCTGAAAAGCCTTAAAATCCCAAGGATGACATTAAAGATAAAACATCATCTCTATGAAAATCTTTAAAATTCCAACAATTTTAAGCCATAGTGTTAATATTATTTTAAAAAATTATTACCATTTAATTTATATTAATTTATTTTTATTTTAAGTTTATAATATTAATAATAATTTATTAAATATAATGTTTTTTTATATAATGTATTGAAATCACTGCATAGGAAACACTCCAGTTATGATGAATAAACAACTTTACAAAACAAATGAATTTTTATGTGATTTTGGAGTTAGTGATACTCCATTAAAATATTTGTTTTTTTGGAAATTTGTGTAAATATTTTATTTTTAAATAATTTTAAGATTTTGAAATTTGCAAATTGTGTTTTGAAACCTATATTTCATTATTGAATATATATATATATATATATATATATATATATATATATATATATATGTATATATATATATATAATTTTCATATAATAATATTAATAATAATTTATTAAATATAATGTTTTTTTATATAATGTATTGAAATCACTGCATAGGAAACACTCCAGTTATGATGAATAAACAACTTTACAAAACAAATGAATTTTTATGTGATTTTGGAGTTAGTGATACTCCATTAAAATATTTGTTTTTTTGGAAATTTGTGTAAATATTTTATTTTTAAATAATTTTAAGATTTTGAAATTTGCAAATTGTGTTTTGAAACCTATATTTCATTATTGAATATATATATATATATTATTTTCATATAATAATAATAATAATAATTTAATATTAAAATTATATTTTTTTTGAATTTAATAAATCAAAAATAATAAACAAATTAAATACTATGCAAAAAAAAATGTTGTTTCTAAAATCCTATCAACCGCTAAGGAAATACACCATGAACAAAAAAATTGTTCTCCTAGACTTATTACTTCTACATTTTTATTTTATTTTATTTTGACATATATATCAAATCAGATATATTAAGAATATGAAAACATTGAAAAAATAAAAACTAAAACAAACAAACACACAAAAAGTTAAAAAATATAATAACACCTAAATAAAAATATATATATATATATATATATATTAATATAAAAATTAAAAAACATGACCCAAAAAATACAATATAAAAAATATTTAAAAAAGACATAAAAAAAACTTATAAAAAGTAAAAAAAAACATAATTTAAGAAAATAAAATAATATTGACAAGATAAATTAAAAAAAAATAAATAAATAAAATTAAAAAACATAAAAAGAACACAATAAAAACAATTAAAAAAAAAAAAAAAAAAAAAAAAAAAAAAAAAAAAAAATTGAAATAAACATGATTAAAAATTTAAGAAATTAAAAAACAAATTAAAAATTATTTAAAAAAACATAATTAAAAATATTGAAAATAATAATTAAAATTATTGAAAATAATAATTAAAAACATTGAAAAAAAAACATTAAAATGATTTTATTAAAAAAAATAAAAAATAAATGAAAATAATAATTTAAAAACAAAATCATTTTAATATATATATATATATAAACAAAAACATGCATTGCAGAAACTCCTCATATATATATATATATATATAATAAAAAATGAAAAATAATCATAATTTATTTAACAAAAAAAATAAATTAAAAATTAAAAAAATAAATTAAAAAATAAATAAATAAATTGGGCCCGCCCGCACTCACCTTAGCAGGGAGGTTGATTCCATCCAACCATAAGCTCCATCTTAGTATCCTATTATTTCCTTTTTCTAACAATCTTTTGTTTCTAAGCATCCTATCCATATGTTTCAGGTATGTTCTTACAATGTATCTTATTGGCTTTAGGAACAAGCTGAATCTTTTGATTCCATTTTTTACAACAAGGATTTCTTTATGAGAAGATGGATACATGAGTCCAGTTTCATTGAAACATCTTGATGCATATGAGCAAACTTCTTCCCTTCTTGCATGCTTTTGCATCAAAACTCCTTCCCATACTTCATTGGATGCATATGTTTCCAAAATGTAAGGCAATTCATGTCTTGGAAGAACCAAACTTGGCATATGTTGAACCTTTTGTTTAATAATTTAAACAACAGTCGTCATATATGGGGACCATTCTATTCCTCTAAGCCTTTTCTGTAGGACCTTGACATCTTTGGCTTGATTTTCATAAAATTTTCGAATGTAATTGAGACTTTCCAAGAACCTCTACAATTTCCTGCGGTCATAAATGGCATCTAGAAGTTATTTCAAAGCTTTCAACACATGTTCTTGTAATTCAACTTTTCATTGAAATAGGATTAGTTCTAAATATTCAATTATAGTTTTTGCAAACTCAAGCTTAGGCTTGCTAAGGACTAGCCCATGTTTAAAAATCCTGTATTCAAATCTTAAAAATTGTCTTCCATTCTTTTCTGAAATTCAGAGGGTGCATTCTTGAACCCAAATGGAATTTCTCGCCATTGGAACTGTCTGTGTGGCACCACAAAACTAGTCTTGTATATCTCATATGGTTTGATCCCTATATGCCAGAATCTATTCTTAAGGTCAAATTTGTTAAACACATTATTATTACTAATTTTATAAAGTAAAGATTCTTTAGATGACAGCGGATACCTGATAGATAATAAGGAATCCTTTAATGCTCTATAGTTTATCACCATCTGAGGTTTACCTCTCTTTTGTTTTGAATGCTTGTTGACATTAAATGTTGGGCAAGCCCAAGGGCTTTCGCTTAGTTCGATCAAATTTTGTTCTAATAGTTAAGATTTTTTTTTTTTTTTTACAGAGTTTGAGCTCTGGCGGGGACATCTGGTTTTCTAATGACTTCTGAGGTGTTCCAGAGTAATTTTCTTTGTAGGGAAGATCCACAAAGTATTTCTCCCTTTTCCAAAAGGCATTGGGTGCATCTCATGTACATTCTACTTCAATTTTATTTTTTATTTCTCTGTTGTATTATTGCCCTTGGATTTCAGCATTTTCGATTAGTTTGTTGATCTTTTCTAGCTTGTCAAGAGAACATTCAACTATATATGGGACACGATCTACAATTCTATTTACATAGTTGGACTTACTTGGAATTTTTACAGTTCTTCCTTGAATGTTTAGGAAAATATGGTTTGCTTATACAACAAGAGGAAGATGTCTTCTTATAAAATATTGACCCAACAAAATATCACTTCCTATATCAAAATTGTAAAAATTTACAAAAGTAAGAATTGCATTAAGAATAATTGGGAAATCGGGATCCATAGCTCTGATAGTCATTAACGTCTTATTTACGGCTCTGAATTGCAAGGTTGTGGGTTACCAATAATATTCAGGAATGAAACTATTCTTTGCACAAGAATTCATAGCTCTTATGTCTAGTTGTGCATCCAGAAAATATTGTTTATAACCACTAACCTTGACATCTATTCTAATAACAATCTTATCTTCAAATCCCTTCATTTGGAGAATATATGTACTTGGTTTTGGCTGGTGACCTTCTGGTATGCATTGTAATGCTTGCTACTCTTGGTCATGATCTTCGTCTTATTTGAGAACATCTTCAAATTCATCTATCATCATTGAATCTTTTAGTTTTGCAAGTTTTTTTGTTTTTCAGCCAATTCCTTTTGGTCAACTCTCATAGTGGTTAGAATTTATTTAACCATGCCTCTTTTTTCTTTAGTGGTGATTTCTAAGTGCAAAATTTCTTCTTGTAGTTTTCTAACCTGGTCTGTTTCTTCTTCTTCTTCGTCTGAGAGATTCTTAATGATGGGATTAGCTTTCTTAAACCCATAGGATTGTCTATGATGAAGAAATATTACTTATTCTCTTCTTATGGTAGATCTGCAAGGAAACTCCTTCCTGGGTGGAATGTTAGATGAGGGCGTATTGGAAATCTGTACAAATATGGTAGGAGTGTCACTTGGATAGTAGGCACCAAGATTCACCACACTTGGTCGTGTGATTTTGGCAAGTTGACATTGGAGGGTTGAGAGGTGTTCTGTGAGACGGTGTCAGATGGCGAAATCCCCTGGTGTGAGGGAAGAAATATGAGATTGTAAAGATGCAATTTCATAGCATAGGTCTATGGGGTTTTCTAAATGAAACATCTTGACATATGAAATGAACTCAAGATCTAAGGTGGATTCAGAGCAGGATGAGTCTTCAGGATGTCTAGATGGTGGGTTTGAATCATCTAAATCTGTGATTGAAAAATATTCTTCATTTTGTGGGGGTTGATCTACTTGCTCCCATTCAGTCGGATCATAAATATTAGAAAAAATGTCAAACACATTATTTTGGAAATGAGTTTTACCCTAAATATTAGAAAAAATGTCAAACACATTATTTTGGAAATGAGTTTTGCTAGCCCAATGACACCGCTTCTTGCAAATGAAACAGGTTCCTAGCTGTGCTCTTTGGGAACCTTCCTGCTTTCTCTTGAAGTATCATTTTCTTGGTCTTCGAAATCTTTGTCTTCTAGGGTAAAACCTTCCGGGCTGGATTTTCTTTGTGCAATTTTGACATCGAAAATCACTTCCACATTGTCCTTTTCTAGCATTCTTCTTTTTGTTTTTGCAGCCAAAATGATAAGTTTCTACATAGATATCACAGACACTTGCATTGAAACCGAGTTGTTTCTTTACTCATTTGGCTGTCATTTTTCGAAGGAATTATTTTTGCTGAGTAAATACAAATTGTCCATGGAGTCTTGTAAGAGAAATATTTTCAATATCTATATTTTCAACTTCAAATATAGCCCTGAAAAGATCTGGGGTTTTGCTATGCATTGCAGACAAATATTTTCTCAAATAAGCTGTATTCAGTGGGTCTATTACCTTAGGAAGATCATGCATTGTCTAGAAAAAACTCAAGAAGTTATTTTATATCACAAAGTCTTTGGCTTATGAACATATCCATATAATGATGGCCATCAACCTTAATTTATCCGTAAAACTCATGGAGTACTGCCCTGACAAGTTCAACGATTGGCTTATCAATATTCATAATAGTGAGTTTGTCAGATTCATTCATTCTAGACCACCGTAATTCTAAGTTTCCTTGGAAAGCCCAAGTTATCCTTAAAGCTAATTCTGACCATGAGACTATGTTTCTAGGAATGGACTTTTGAGTGCTTGCCATTGGATCTTGATCGATGTTAGCTCGGCTAAGAGTAGGGAACTCATCAGTGTTTAAAATATCATATGGAGTTTTTCCAGGAGAACCATACTTTGAATTACACCATTTTTCCCATGCATATTCAGAAGGTCGGTTTGGTCTATCACTATCTGCACTCTTGGGTCTTTTGCTAGATCCTTCCCCTTCTTCTTTTACCATTTTTACTTCTACTATGTTCTGTGATGACAGATCAAAGACTGGGATATGTGATTGAACTAGAGCCATTTTTTCTCTAGAAAATGAAATAAAATTTTCAAATTGAAATATTTTGGGATTATGTACAAAGAACTGTTTGAGTAGTACTGGAGTATTTTCCCCCTCAGGGTTCCTTTATTCTAGATGGAATGTCTGGCTATAAACTTTTGCTACAGTAAGTGCTTCTTCTAAATTAGGATTTTCTTTTTCGAGACTCAACTTTAAATCTACTACTACTTCCATAATTTTCTCTAGCTTCATATTTACATCTTTTAACTTATCAAAATGCTCAAAATATTTTTGACTCAAATCATCTAAACTAGAATGGAGTCCTAACACATGGGACTGTACTTTAAGAACTTCATGTGATAGGTTATATAGATTTTGTGCTACACATGCTAGCCGATAATTGTTATAGTTCTGAAGCCTTATAATGTCTTGTGGCTTCTCATCCAACAATTTCCTATATTGTAGGTAATCCACATCAGCTATAATATTCCCATCTTTAATTTTTTGTACAAAATTTCCAGGAGCAAGTCTCCTTTTTGGGGGTAGATGCTTTTATAGACCATCCCCTACCTTTCTCTAGGTATTGTGTATCTCATGAACTTAATATCTCTCAAAGAGGCAATCTGTAGGCATTCCCGACATTCTGCATGTTCGCCTAAATGTTCCTCTTTCAAGATAGACCGAGTTATGTGAAAGACTTGAATTCAGAACTTGGACTTCTAGAGGCAATACAAAATTTTCATTAAGAGGAGGATCCATACTTGTGTTTTTATAGATGCATAATGAGGTCTGAAGTATCATGGATTCTGAGAGAGTGACTTCTAACAAGGATTTTGGATACTACAACGTCATTCCTTGGTCTAATGGCTGGTTCTCTACTTGACTAAGAAATAGACAATATTTTAGGTTTTGGAGTCAGAAAATTCTTTTGAGACAATGGATGGTATTTTGTATTCCACTCATTAGGAATTATTAATTGGGGAAAACCTATTGTGATAGGAGTTTCATTACCAGGTCCAACCACCACTCCTTCTATTGTTTCTCTTTGAGTAAGTTGAGGATTGAGAGTTGGGAGAGATGTGGAGACAAATATTAAAAAAATAATGGAATGTTACTGATTTTTGTAGCATCAGAAAGTGCTCTAAGTCTCAAATTTTGTGGAGAGGCTTAAACACTGGTACTCCAAAGAACCCATAAACCATTTCTGAAAATTCCACTCGGTTAATGTTTTATTAAAATAATTAATTATTTTAATGGAGATCCTAAGTCTAAACTTAAGGAAATCAAATAATTAAAGGACATTAATAAAACAGAGTGAGAACGCCGGATGCGGCTGATTAAAGACCACCCGGGAACGTGGCACTCAGACCACTTCCCGATGGACCTCGCCCACATGGCTCCCAGTACTGTCATTAACTATGGTCTTAATGTCTTGCCTGATGCGAATTATCTCTGCCTTGAAAGGCTCACTTGGCTCCTCGACATGGTTATTGCGTTTGGAATGGAAGGTTTACGCTGCAATTTGAATGGAGATGGGAACGGCTTCTGCTCTCCTCAGCCACTGCAGGTAAACTGCTCGCCTGCGAGCATTGAAGCCTCCATCAAAACCACTACAGGGAAACGTTGCTGGATTGTGGCATGTTTCGAACCTGCTCCTAATTGCCATTTCTCTCATAGTCCTTGGTGCAATCGCAGAGCTTGGAACTCTGCCAAGATTGCTCAGACAGGTAATTCCGCCACCTCCTCTGTCAGTTTGCTTCGTGGTCTCAGTAGTATTTCTCTGAATTCGTCTTCTCAGGAAGGAGGTAGCCAGCTCTCTCATTCTCCCTCCGACTCCTTGGGGCTTCTCGCTCAGACTCGTTCTGCTTTTGTCATCATGCCCCGCCTCCGCGAGCGCATGCGAGCCCGGAGGGGCTCCTCTCGTGGTCGGCTTCCTAACCATCGTGTGCCTCCCTCTCCTGCTCCCTTGTCTGAAAATGCCTCTGGCTTTTCCCCTGACGCCATCTCTACCCCGCCCGTTCCCCTTGAGCCTCCTGCCGTTGTCAGCTCCCTTCGTCCCTCAATTCGTCAGACCTCTCAGCGCTCTGAGCTGAGGTTCGAATGCACCTCTTGTGATGCCACTCTCACCACGTTCATCACTGTGACTCTGAGGGAGGCTGTCCCGACTTTCGCTCCACCTAGCTCCTCGACGATGGCCGCTCCCTCCTTCAGCAACAGCTCTCCACGAGACGGCCCTTCTCTCTCAGCTCCTCAGCTCAGGCCTTCAATGGAGATTGCGCGCGAGGATGGTGGAAATGTTCCAGGTGAAGCTCAGGCGAACAGCAATGAGCTGTACACATGCAGAATTGTTGAAGAAGACCCCTCTCCTCCTCATGGATCTTAGCTGTTATAGCTTCCAGGTTTTTTTAAGTTCTAGGCAAAACTATATGCATCTTAGCTACACTGCTTTGCTGTACAGGCAGTTTACTTATTTCAGCTACAGTTTCATTTTGTTTTTTGCAAACCTAAAGCCGGTTTCCCTCTTATGGGCGGCTAAGACATTATGGACTATTGGACTGGTTTCCCGTAATGGGCAGTCCCGACTATGCTTGTCTTGCTTGACCATCAGGCACAACGTTCAGGCTTCCCTAGCTGACGTTGGTGCAGTTTTGTACTAATATTTTATACATAATAGAATTTAGACTTACTTAGAAAAAAAAATAAAACAGAGTGAGAATGATCTAGAAAGCGAAGATCAAGCCTAATATAATATTATTCATTGATTGGAGATCTAATATCGGCCATTGATTTCTCAACGAATAGATTATAAAGGAAGGCTTGAGGGTCATTTGGAAAGATACACGGAGTGAATCTCGAGATCAAATTCTTCTTATGGAGCAATGCTCAGACGAAGATCAGATCTAAGTGATTCAGTGCAGTGAGGGGTAGAGTGATTCCAATTGGATATTTTCTTGAGTCAGAGAATACATCGCAAAGCAGGTAGAGAGCAACATCAACAGTGGTAGCATAGTAGCTACGTAGAGACTGCACAAAGCCAATAGTGGCAGCATAATAGACCACGGGAGGATCGAGTTTTAACTGAGGATAAATCAGATCTAGCGCCAGAAAGCCAAGGTGTGAGACTGGAAGGGGCGAAAGGGTCAGATCTAGCCAGCATAAGATCAGTAGCACAAAATCCACACAATCCCCACACAGAGTGACACAGAGACTACGTAGAGTAGTGGAGGGCTTGCCATCAGAGGTTTACTAATCAGTCGGGCTTCCAATATCGGAGTGAGGTTTCTCTCACTAACTATTTGTTAGTAATATTCTCTACAGGGATTGCCAGAAAGGCATCCCATATTGTATTCAAAAAGTCACTGCTTAATAATACAAACCCTCAGATCTGTTGCACCAATTTTCCCGCATTAGGTTTTTTCTGGGGACTTGTGTCCAAAAATAATTGTGTCCTATGTGTTATTGATTTCTTTCTCAATTTCCTTGTTTCAGAATCATATTTTATTAAATGTAGGTGTCTTCAGTAGTTACTTCAATAATTCAGATCTGAATTAATTCTATAAAATTAATTTACATAATAGGAGAATTGAACTCAGTTATTGTAGTAGGATTCCTTATATTGTTCAGATCTAGGAATTTTCACAAATGTAACAGGGAAATATTAGACTACTGAGACATATCAAAACTAGAACAATGGATGTAGGCTTGAAGCAATTCATTAATATGGGTGTTGGTTTATGAAACTTGGTACTGTGGGATGATAGATGACCAAATTGGACCATTGTGCAAAGGGGCCTCAAAACCACCTAGTAGAGGATCAATGAATTGGTTATGGCACGAGTAAATTACACAAGATAATAAAGACACATTTCAAACCAGGTCTGACGAGAGGATTAATGCCAAATTGTATTATTCCAAGATGCACATACTTATAACCTTGTTCTAGCCCCCATTAGACATCTTTTGGCTTTACGAGAGTTATCTAATACATAGGATGGGTATTATTGATAGGTACATTTACAAAGTCATATCTAATAAGATTGGCTGCATGAAACTTAAACATTGGAAGGTCATAGATCTTACTAGGAGATATTTGAGGAAGCTGCCAATTAGGACTGGGGGTAAATTCCTGGACTACCACCCTGGTATCATACAAGGGTTCAGACTGTGACTTGTTTAATATCCTTCGAATCCAATTAGTTTTCTTTGAGGATTTCATATTAGTAGAGAAATCAAAACTACTTGAGGCCATTTCTTACTGCAATTCACTATTCAATATTGCATAAGTTGGTAAGGAAAAGAAATATGTGAAGGTAAAATACTATGTGCCTGATGAATGGGACTCCCTCGGAGTTACAACGCCTTCCTTTGGCTTTAATTATTCAGAAACAAGGTCCACCAGTAAACTTTTCTGGAACAAGTTCTCACATAACTTCTTCACACTATTGACCACATCTCGCTTGCTATACTGATAGTTAATATGGCCCAGAATGCTTAATCAAATAATAGAAACAACACAGATAATGATAAGGCACATTTTCTATCGACAGATAACACATATTACATCACATACATTATAAATACAGAGATTTATTATATGAGCGTTTATCAACTAGATTGAAACGAGAAAGTGGAAGCTAACATTGTTCAGAGGTCGAAGGCTTTTTGGATCATTATAGACTCTGCCTATTACAATGTGGGATTTTTGCCTCTGATACCAAATTTACAGGCTTCCGAGAATCGACCTCTCGTCCTAGGGAGGCCACGAGGCCTGGTTGCCTCGGGGCGAGAGGCTAATTTTGGGAATTAACCTCCTGCCCCTAGGCAACTGCGAGGCCTGGCCATCGGGCGGGCAAGAGCTACAAGAAGCTCCCACACGCATGGAGGCCAGGCCCCGTGACCCCCCTGGGGTGGGAGGCCAATTCTTGGAATTGACCTGCCCGCCTAGGTGGACGCAAGGTGTTACCACTGAAAATGTTAATGGTGTAAACGCAATTGTGTCACTTTTTTCAAATTTTTCGAATGTCCTAGTCCATGTCGAAGTTTGAGTCATTTTAAATAAAGGTAAAAAAAGAGTCCCAAAATCAAGGTAATTTTAAAGAAAATAGGTGTCATTAGTGTTTTAGAGTCATAAAATAAGTTAAAATCACTATTTTAACTTATGTTAGTACTGAAGGCTACTCGTCGTTTGGGTAATAAAGTTGTAGTCACCTTGTCTAGAATAATAGCTACCTCTGTTTTGATTTCATTGACAAATAGTAATGTAATGAAGGGCTGCTATTTCGCTGAGATTTTGGTTATCTCAATTCATAGGTAAAGACAGTTATTCATCAAGCATATAGGAGCAGCATAGAATGTTTTAAAGGCAAGGACCATTCATGTTTGAAGATCATTGAAGACCCTATGCTATAAATATGATTATTCTTTTAAGTAAGATTAATTATTATTTGACCTAAGGGGATTATTATTAGTGAATGGTTAATTTACCTAGGTAGTTAACATGTAGCTACCTCACCTAAGGCAAGCATAAATCATAGTACGAGGTATCTGACATTTAATGATAATGTGGAGTGTTAAGCCAAGTGGGATGACGTGGCACTTTTTTTTGAATTATTTCAAAACATGGCATTACTCCTTGCCATAATTGTAGGTGCGAAATTAGAGAAGAGAGCTCGGTGTTCACTCAACCAAAGTCCTCTGTGCAGGCTACAGGTAAATAGAAACCGTTCCTCCAGCAAGCAGTTTCAGTTTTCAAAGCAGGCAAACCTAGGCTTCCTGGACGGGATTGCAACTAGAATTGGACACTTGTGTTTGTGAGCAGTCTAGCTGTTGAAAGAATGGGGAAAGGAGGAAATGTCAATAGGTCAAAGCCAACAAATAAAAGATTAATGGATGCTAGGGCTAAGCCACATTTCAAATCCACTGGCTGGTATAAATTCCTACAAAATTCTTCTGGGGAGAATGTGGCTTTAGCTCAGGCTTTTGCCGAGAGTTTCGATGGTGAAAAGGTCAAGTTAGGCAACAAGACATTCAACATTTTTGAGGCCATCATAGTTCGTGCTATCCAAACCTCTGAAACTAGTGAACGTTGGTTTAAAAGAAAAAAGCTGCCTAAAGAATTAAGTTCCTACCTTAAGCCCGAACATGTTAATGTTAAGTGGAATCCAACTTCTCACATTTCTTGTTTTAAGGCTGAGTGGTAGCATGTTTGTAAGACTAGAAATAACTTTCTCTTGATGGAATATTGTTAAATTGTTACTTTTGTTAATTTCTACCAAATGCAGTAGATTTCTGCTTTGCATACCTATTGTTTCCTCTCTCATCTTACAACTTCTTCTCCTCATAGACTACAAACTTGCTCTTTGCTACCACACCAGGTTCCAATACCCTCATTAGTAGAACTGTGGATTTGACTGAAATCTCTTTTCAGTGAATCAGAGTTTAAACCACTTACCAATCTCATAAGACAAATCTTTAAATAGCCTTAAAGTTTAGGATGTGTCTGATCAGGCGCTTGTTACAGTCCAAGTGTTGATTCTAGCGCCAACACGGGGTGGGCTCAATTTCATTTTTTTTTTTTAACTTTATTTAATTTTTTATTTTTAATTTATATTCTAATTACTTTAAATTATTTATTTTAATTTCATTTTTAATTTTTATTTTTTTAAAATTTTTATTTTTTTAAAATTTTTAATTTTTTAAAATTTTTAATTTTTATATTTTAATTATTTTAATTTGTTTTTTAATTTTTAATTTTATCATTTTTTTTTAAACTTTTAAAAAAATAATTTTTTTATTTTTTTATTTTCTTTAAATTATCTGTTTTTAAAAATTCTTTCTCCCTTTTTTAATTTATTTTTTGATATTTTGTATTTTTTAAAATTTTTATGTTTTTTTTTTTTTTTTAATTCTTTTTTTTTGTCATGTTTTTTTTTTAATGTTTTTATTACCAACATGAAAATCACCAACATTTAAAAAAAAAATCCACTCTTGATACATTAGAAAATTTAAAGTGTAAAAAATATCCCTCTAAACAAAAAGGGTTGATTTTGTATCAACACTTTTCAAAATTAGCATGAAAATCACTAATATTTTAAAACAAATGTTCATACTTAATTAAAAAAAATAAAAATTAAGTGTCAAAAATCAACATGAAAATCAATAACATTTAGAAAAAAAAAAAATTCAAAAAAAAAAAAAATTTAGTGCCAAAAATATGCTAAAAAAAAAGGTGATGATGCATCACCACCTTTCAAAATCGATATGAAAATCAATGACATTTTAAAAAAATCAAAGAAAATTTAAAGTGCCAAAAATATGTTAAAAAAAAATGATTCTCCACCGCCACTTTTCAAAATCAGGTGATTTTTTTGCTACCTCAAAAAAACAGGTAATCGCTAATTTTTTTCGTTTAAGCAGTAACTATGTTGCAAGTGATAATATAAGAACTATAAATTGCATTAGATGTAGGTGAGCACAAATATTTACATTGAATGTGAGTGGAAAAGCTTTATCACATGATTTATGAATCTATTGACCCCACACTATTAATAAAGGTGGATAACTTCAACTTTTAATTAAATGAAATTCATTGTTGTAAAGAAATTGCAACTCCTCCAAAACATCTCACACATAGTGGTTTTTTTTTTTAATTAGAAGAGTATTTCAATAATCAAAGAAATAAATACTCGTAGTTTGGATTTTCAAAGTCCAATAACTGTAATTTATCATAAAATGACTACAAATATTAGCTTATCAAACAAAATTACTAATAAATCTACTAATAAACAAAAAACTATCAGAGACCAACAATGCAGTAAATTCTCTTTTTTTGTGAATCAAAAGATACTTTCATTAATCAAAGAAAATTACAACTATCTTGGCTTTTTAAAGTCTGAAAATTGTCATTTATCATAAAAGGACTACAAATCTTTGCTTATCAACCAAAAATACTTGTAAATCTACTAATCAACAAGAAATTATCAAAGACTAACAATAACAATAATTGCAACAAAAACATACATATTCTTTGAAAATGCAAGCCCAAAACTTCTTATTTTTCTAAGTTTAGAAGGAAGAAATACCTCCAACATTGGCATGATTTTTCTTGAGTTGACTAACTTTTCTTCATCTTCTTGAATTAAGGAATTATTGCTCTTGCGTCTTTTTTTCCTATCCTCCTCGACCGTTTTGGGGAGATCTTTGAAAGATTGTGTATGAACTCCTAAAATGGGTATTTCAAGAACTAAAACTAGATTGAGCATTATCTATTTAACTTTTGGATTTTAGATATTCGTGTAAAGAGTCTTAATATGATTGCTTGCCACAAATTGTGGATTTTTATCAAGGAAGGCCTCTTCTAGAGTAATTAACATGCATGTATCATCCATATCAATGTATAGTGAGAGTTATTAAGTCTCCTCCTCTTTCGTTTCTAATCTAGTTGGCTCCTTTGGTAGAGAATTTCATTGATTACATCCTGTATTCGTTTTCTAAAGCTCTATCGAGGGCAGAAAAGATTTGGGAATACTTCTAGTAGTTGGCTAGGGTAATGATTGATTATCTTCTTGTGTCAAGATCTTGTCCACAAAGGAGAAATATGTGAACCCATTTCTATATCTGGGTTTTTGATCAAGATTTGGGGATCCATGAGGTCTCAAATTCCTTTTCCTTTGTGTGAATTTTTCAAAACCCTCCTTCTATTTATGATTTTATTAATATGTTGGTAAATCCCTTGCAATCATAGGATAGTCTTTAAAAATATGTCCATGTTCATGACAACGCCTACATCTAAATGGGACATTTTCACATTCCAATGTATATTTCTAAAGACTGGCTTGATAATAAATGTCTATTAAAGCTGGAAGATGCTACAAAATATTCATATAGGCACAAATCCTTGCATAGGATGTGTATCCCCCTCTCTTAGTTGCCTCAGAAACCTTAACAAAGCTACCAATGACATTGCTAATACCTTCAAGGATTTGCTCCTCCAAATATTCCTTTGGAAGAGAAAAGAATTGAATCCATATCAAGACAATAAGGAAGTCTCTCTCGTCAATATTGTACCGCTATTTCATAAAGCACATCAAGATCGAAACATTATTTAAAAAGTAACCCCTCTTTGAAAAACTCACATTTTATCCTCCAAGTTGGAAAAATTTATTGTGAAGAACCCTTTTGCTCCTAGCTCCAGATCTATTTCTCCCTTGAGTTTCCATTTACTTTGGATCCAACTGATTAGGGACTTTTTAGAGGGCCATAATTTGATGAAATTTCATATCAGAGCATGATCCTACTTGTATTGGACGTATTCTACAATCTTGTTGCATCTGACCTCACACTTTGCATCTTGCATTGCTTTTGGGAGGGAATGCCCTTGAATTTATTTTGCCAAAATGCTCCAAGAAATGGTTTCTCCAAGTGATCATAATCTTCATTTCCTCTAGCCGAGCTTTGAAAAGGACTTGAATGATGAGTAGTTTGGGAGGGATTACCAACCAATCCAACATTCCTAGAAACTCATAAAACAATATCATTGAAAGAGAGGGTCGAGCCCGCTCCTACGAAACTAGCCATAAACAACTATACATAAAAGAAACCCTAAACAAAAATGCTAAATAAAGAAGAACAATAATAATAATAATAATAAATAAATTCATACATAAATTTTTATCTATACTACATAAAATACTAAATTAAAAGAGAACGAATGACACTTTAATAATATACACGTTTTATATTTTATATTTGTTTTCATTGAATTTAATTTAAACCAATGGAGAATTAATAACACTTTATTTTTTACAATTTTCTATTTTAAATTTATTTTCCTTTCACTTTTAATTTTATATCTTAGTTATTTAAATTTCAAATATAATATTTTATTTTAAAATTAATAAAAATTGATTTATAATAGAAATATTTTAGTATCTTATAATTGTTTTTACTTATAAAACAAAACTAAAAATAAATAATTGTAAAAAGTTCAAAAATCTTTCTTCCAATTTTAAATACAAAACTAAAAATAAATAAATGTAAAAAGTTCAAAAATCTTTGTGCCAATTTTAAATTTAAATATGTATTTACAAATTGCTAAGTAATATTTTAGTGAAAAACTCACTATTATTTTAATGTATTTAGTTTTTTCTGTTAATATTATTAATTAATTAATTTATATATATATTTTTTGTCAAGTTGTCTGTGATCCTCCATGTAATCCTCATGATTGTTAAAGAATTATTTAAATTTATTATGGTAATTTTGTTATTAAAAACTCAATGAAATAACGTAAGTGAGCATATGCCTTATGTTTCATATTTTGTTATAAATATAATTAGTATTTTATTTTACAAATTAGAAGAAAAGCTGACTGATAACGAATTTCAGCCCTGGATAGTTGAGGCAGTTGCACAAGTTACAACCGCCTCTCTACAGATTTATAGGAAATCTAAAGAGAGAAAGAGGTTGGTTCTAATTTCCAAAAAAGAGGAAAAATAACAGACAGAGGTCTGTAAGAGGCAGGATGCTGCATGAGGAAAGGCTCCCGAACTAGACTTGGAGCCAGTGGAGTATCCTAGATGTGCTTCCTAGATTCTAGACTGTTGTCCTGTTGCCTTAGGAATTGAACTGAGAAGCAACTGTGGTCATTGTTCAGGAGTAGAAACTCAGTGGGGAGAAGCGGATGTAATTGCCCTTCTCAAGGTCGGGAGGACCAACTAATCTTGTGTGTGGTTGTCCATTGGAATTAGATAGGTATTTATACGATTTTAGTTATAATGTTGTATAATCTTGAATGAAAAACTGAATTTAGTTAGGAGTTAAATTACGTTCTGTCAATTAACATAGGCATGATTTCATTCTAGAAATTAAAATAAGAGAGATGCAGAATTTCATTGATAGTATTCTAATATAGGAAAGTGAGTGATTTATTACTATGAGCCATTGGATAGTAGAGGCCTATAGAATAATACATTACAGTTGATAAATTTATGTACTGGCAATATTTCTCTCTAATTAAAGTTGTTCTATACTCCAGAAGGGACTGGAGACTACCCTGTCCTCTCAAGAGCCCAGAAGTTAGTTTATATACATTGGTTTATAAAAAATTGCAAGTATGCCATAATTATCCAGCAAGAAATGGAAATGGGAACAAACGACGTATACATGAAAATAACCAGGAAATGTACAGTGAAGAAATTATGAAACAAAATAGTCAAAACCCCATTCTAATTCTAAACATTACGTTCTTGAAAAGAAGTTATATAACAAAACAAATAGTTTGATATCTTCTCTACGTACCTGAAATTAAAAGAACAAGATGAACTATTGAAATAATAATAGCAAATGGGAACATGCGCTAAGGAAATAACGCAGACACGAAATCCTTAATTAGGAAAAGAACCTAGAAAGACAACATTAGAGCGAGAGTGTCCCACAAAATACAAAGCAACAATATTCTTATATCCTGCAATGATATTCTTATACATTACTGTACAACGTTTTAATCAAAATGGAGTGCAAAAGAAAAATAAAACCCTTGTTGTATAATAGTGGAGGGTTGGCTACAGAAACCAAACCAAAGGGTAAATTCACCCCAAGTCCATAGCTTGCAGGTTGAGCAAAATCCAGGCATC
The DNA here is from genome assembly GCA_034641835.2 of Pinus albicaulis. Lineage (NCBI taxonomy): Eukaryota > Viridiplantae > Streptophyta > Pinopsida > Pinales > Pinaceae > Pinus > Pinus albicaulis. The sequence continues at coordinate 1,095,038,264 of CM076578.1, forward strand.
ACCATACACATAAATCAACAACAGTAACAAGTCTAATGTATTCAAAGGCAAAACATTGAATAACCATATTTGACCACTATAGTTTTAGTGCAAACTAGCAAGCCATCATAATGGTCATTTCATATTTAAAAAATAACACAAGAATGTACATGAGCCATGGATTGGCTCCCAAAGTTAAATTAAAAATGGCAAGGGAAAAACCCCTTGGGATCAACGTTCCAGCCAGGACTGTGAACCAGAGAGGCACGACCAATGCGAAACGACCTTACAGCCAGGAAACATCAAGGACCATTGAGTACCTGGTAAACATTTTTGGTGCAGTCGGGTGGAGGAGGAGCGAACAAGCCACTAAGCTCACAACCCTTGGGTCCTGCGGTGCACAAAACAAACTATGTAAAACACGACAACCACAAATAGAACCCCATACATTTCAAGGTGAAGAGAACGAATACCCGAAATGAAATACAAGCTACCTGGAGGGTTTGCAGAGGTGTTCACAAGTGAACTTGGCAATCAATAAGAGAAAAATCCTTCTGGGGTTCCAACCTCACCCTCCTTGGCGAAAAAGAAACCCATAGTGCTCAAATAAAAAGACAATGACACCTTCATTTCCTACCAACAGAGAACCGTGAAGGAATGAAGGTCAAAATGGAGAAAAAACTTAGATTAAAAATGGGAAACTACTATGATTGAACCCTTTCAACTGAAATAGCCACGGTAAGGGAAACAACCTTATGAGTATACCTGTCTAGGTGGGAAAACTGGCGAATGAAGCTTGCAGCGACGGCCATGGCTGGAACTGTTGGTGTCCAGATGTGAACAATATTCAAACCCTTTTTTCCACACAAATTATCAACCCGAGGGCGTTAGTTATTTCAAGACTAATGACACAGTATATGCAAGAGCAATCACATAACCTGCTATTAGATCACAGACTTAATCAATGAAAACACAGACTACTGTAACAAAAATTAAAATGGATTACAGAATTAAAAAGACATTCACATCAATTAAAGGATTATACTAGAACAGTAGTAACAAAACCAACTAAACATGAAATAAATGAAAAGAAAGGTAACACAACACCCGATCAGAAGAGTGGGCCCAACTCTCTGATCAGGGCTGTGACAAACTAAAGAATTACAAGTAAAACAACAAAGTGCAATGCATTCAATTAAATGCAGAATATTTCTGTTACAAAATCTGTATGTACTAAGCTTAACCCCCAATGCACAACCTGTAGGCCCTCTTTATACAACTATTCAGGAAATCGCAGATTTCCTCTAACAACTACATATCTAAAATTATACAATTTGTTACAACAACAACCTAATTGCTAAAAGGAAACCATGAAAAAGCCTGAAATATTGCTAGGGTGAAACAAAGTCTGTTGCGCTATAGCAGCAAGTGAAGATAACGCTGGAAATTAGGAGCTGCTCCACGACTCACAACTGTAATATTCCCACTTTTGCCAAATCCGTAAAAATGTCAAAGTTAACGTTTGCAAAAGGTAAAATCTCCTTGACTATTACTTCATTAATAAAATATCCCATGTAAAATAAAAGAAATGGGTTTACCTCATGTGTTTAAGAATAATAATGATACAAAGAGATAGAAAGGTGGGCGAAAATGGGAGAGAAAAGTATACAAATCTGGTACCCAACATCTCCCCCCAACTGGTCTATCTGCATGTCCTCATGCATCTCTTCGTCTCCTCAGATCTGGGTTGGATTGACTGTGACTGGCATGAAGATGTGTGAGATCATATTCTTCGGCCATTTCTTTCCCAAGGGGTTTATAACCTTCCGTCAAAACAACATCCTTCCACCAGTTTGGGTCAACGTTGTATGCTGGAGTATATTTCTCGGCTGTCAACCAAATAAGGGGAAAATGAAACCTCAGTCCCATCCATCTGACCCCATAGGTCTGAATGCATGCTAAAGAATGTGGCATCCTCTCTAGAGCCCGTGAAAAGTTAGGTGCTCCAAATGGTTCTCGTCCTCGAACAGTTGAGGATGACAACATCCACCTCCTCTGACAATTGTCTAGTGCTTCCTTACGAAACATTGTAATTTGTCTGACACAGAGGTCAGCACACCATTTCTAGGTTGCCAACATGTGTTCTCTATGCCCCTCAATCTGTAAGAAGGTGAAATGCTTGTTATAAATATTTTCTGACTGGCCATGCTCCTTCCTCATCATTAACGACCTTATGACTTGGTTCTCCTCAAACACGTCATAGGCCTTTCTCCCTTTAATCTAATTGATGGTGTAGGAGGGAAAAGCTCTTAAATGAATGTCCCCCACGAATTGAACGGGGTCAAAAGACTGATCATGCCTCAAAAAGTAACCATGCCTGTAGAGCTCACACATTAAGTGTTGTCCTATGATATCATGAATTTTTAAGATACGAAGAAATTGAATGGGGTCCTCACCCTCGTGCCAAATATCCTTATATATACTTTCAAGCAAAATAAAATAAATTGTTCATGAAGGAATAAGGCATAGATATGTGCAGGAGATCTGCAGGCCATTACCTACTGTGCCAGGGAGAACATCTTCTCCTTATCTGGTTGCAGCAACTGCACTTGTTCTTCCAATTCTTCTATTCTGGCCTTTTGTTTAGCTTGCTTCAACCACGCCTTATCTAACTGGTCTATGTATCCTGTAACGATCCCGAAAACCTATTCTCGAACCCGCATTTTCTCTTTCTTACGTCCATTCATAACATACTGCCACCTCTGGATCTCAGCGTCCAAGAAAAATTCCCTGCCTTCAAAAAACTGTTTAATCGGACCAGTCTGTGTAGCTGTAGAGGAGACTTCAATTTTTGGCTTTAGTGCCCTCTATTTGTAAAATTTTACCTTCTTTTTCAACGGGGAAACTTGTCTCTTCAACTCCCGAACCTCCCTCTTCAATCTCATGGTTTCATTGAACTGCAACTATTAGCTTTTCTTGAGAGGTAACCTTCTCTTCTCACATTGTTTAATCCATTCCTGTTTGACAAAAAATTTAGTTTCTGGGCCTATAACAGGCTTAGGAAGCGGCAGAATGATGCCCGTATTATTAGCTGGTTCTTCTATTAGGTATTTCTAGCTGGGCTCCCTATCTTCAGGTGAATCTTCCTCTACATTTACTTCAGGGAATCCTGCCATCTGGTTAGCATTTCCATTGAACACTCTGTGTTCCTGTGTTTCCACAGGAATCTCATCTTCTTTGCGAGCCTCTGAGTTCTCCAACAGAGATTCAACAATGACTGGGCCGATATTGGCCATGTCCTCTCCTAGGTCGACAAACTTAAGCATTGGTGGAACAACTATTTCCTTCATTAATAATTGGGGTGAGCAGAATCCCCTCACCCCTCTAGGCATCATGGATTGGAACGGAGAGTGGGGAGTAGCTTCATCATCCTTGTTTCCTACTTGAGCCAGATTTTTATGCGTTATTACTTCAGTCGAGGTCAACGCTGGTTCTTGTGGCATAATGTCGATTATGAGGGTTGTTTCCCTTCTATCCTCCTCTCCTTTGTGCATTATTTCTTCTTCTGTGGTCAATACTGGTTCTTGTGGGACAGTTTCGACCTCGCAGGTTATTTCTCCTTTATCTTTTTGTTCTTCATGGATTGCTTCCTTGTTTCCCTGTTCTAGCTGAATCAGGGGTGGTTCTTGTGTAACACCCCCACTTGTTTCAATATCTATATCTTATTTGGCAGGGGATGTTGTTTCTTGCAAAACAACATCACTTTCCATCCCTCTATCTAACATTCCACTTCCCTATTCTTCGTTGACAAAAGTCGATGACTGTATGACAATTTCGACTTCCTGCACTATATCCATAATTCCTTCATCGGTGGGCTCATCAAGCGAGGCTGGTTCTTGTGTGGCAGCCTCGACTGTGTCGCCAATTATCTCCTCTACTCTCATTTCTTCAGGTTCTTCCTGATCAGCCTCCATTTCCACTTCTTCAGGTTCCTCCTGATCAACCTCCATTTCCATTTCTTCGGGTTCCTCTTGATCAATTTCCTCTGAATTTTCTTCTTCTGCTAAACCAGCCGGAGGGATCGGTTCCTCTTCTCTAGCAGCAATAACGACTGCTATCTCTTCTTCTAATGATCCACATAGTTCCGCCCAAGAAACTCGAAATCTGACTATTGTATGCATGACCAGTAAATGCACCAATCCATGGTTGGAGAGCACTGCCGGCATCCGGCACGAACACCGAGCGGACTATGCCATGTGCTGCAACTGTTTCAATAAGAAGAAGGGCATGTTTAAGGAATGCACCTGAGCCTGTTGAAATCGAAGGTGAGTTAGAATTTTGAAATGATAGTTAAACAAAGTTGTGGCCCAGCCTTCTTAAGTTATGTATTTCATTACAAAACCTGCGACTTGGTTCCATGGATACGGCACAAACTTGCACTCATATCCTCTGCCCAATTGAACGACGCTTTCTCCTTCATGCAAGAATAATTTGGGAAACTCCGGGAAGGGAAAATATTCAAGCAAACCGTTGCTGCCCTTGCTATATTAGCCCGCTAACTTCTATAATTATCTCTTTTGTGACAGGAATTTCCAATCCTCTGACCCGCGAGCCATTCTCATCCAAATTAAGTGCGAACTCCATTGTGATTTCCCTGTCAAACCCCTGCAATCTGTCGAAATAGGTATCCCATCCTGCATTGACAAATATTTACCATACCCTCTGGATTACTGCAAACCGAAGCTGTATTTTCAGGTTTATGCCACACAGCCATTCTGCCCATACTGTGGGGACTGTAACAACACTTCTTGGAATAGTAGACTGTTGGAAAGAATAGTGGATACCAAATTTGGAAAAACAACATGGTGAAAATGAATGGTGGTAACGGTAAATATGGATGGTAATTCTCGGAAACCGAGAAAAATCATGAAAAAGTATGGTAAGTGCAATGAATAGAATGGTAATTATTCCATATGAAATGGAAAGGACGTGTTACGGATCCCAATGCATATTTAATAATTATATGGAGTATTGATAAGGATCGTAAGGTGTACCACACACGGTATTGTAATAATGACTTACAAAATCATCATTACGCTGTCATTAAATTATGATAGCACCCCCTCAACTTAAAAGTTGTCGTCCGTGGCATTAATGTCTTCACATGGGATATTTAATTAAATCAGTAAAGGTCATGTGGAGGCATAACTGGCGGCCTACATGGACGAAGTGACGGTTGGTAGGATGACGACGCAGTAATGATGCGGTTGGAGTAATAGCAGTGCGGGTAGCAACATCTGGAGTAACAATAGTAAGAGTAGCAGCATTTGGAGTAACAACAGTGCGAGTAGCAGCATCCGGAGTAACAACATCTGGAGTAACAAAAATACGAGTAGTAGCATCTGGAGTAACAACATCTGAAGTAACAACAGTGTGAGTAGCAGCATCCGGAGTAACAACATCTAGAGTAACAACAGTTCGAGTAGTAGCATCTGGAGTAACACCATCTAGAGTAACAACAGTGCGAGTAGCAACATCTGGAGTAACAACATCTAGAGTAACAACAGTGCGAGTAGCAGCATCCGGAGTAACAACAGTTCGAGTAGTAGCATCTAGAGTAGCAACATTTGGAGTAACAACAGTGCAAGTAGCAACATCTGGAGTAATAGTATCATGAGTAGCAGCAACCGAGTAACAACACCTTGAGTAGCAGCAACCGAGTAACAACATCATGAGTACCAGGAACTGAGTAACAACATCAGGAGTAGCAGTAATTGAGTAACATCACCTTGAGTAGCAGCAACTGAGTAGCAACATCATGAGTAGCAACAACCGAGTAACAACATCAAGAGTAGCAACAACCGAGTAACAACATCATGAGTAGCAGCATTCGATACATAGAAAAATTTTCGATTTTAAAACATTACTCCTTAGTAGTAACTCCTGCAAAAAGACAACAAAATAAATAGTAACAATATAATTCTTTATTCTTTATTCTTTTTATTCTTTTTTTTAATGTATTTATTTATTATTATTATTATTATTATTATTTTTTAGAGAGAGGATGCAAAGGAAGAGTTCTCTACGCTGATAACCTTCAACCAGTATTTCTCAGAGAGGTGTTTGATAAAATCATCCTTAGAGGCTGGGCGGTGGTATAATCTCAGGCGATGTCCATTTTCTATGAATGTAGCACGTGTATTGTCAATTGTGACTAGCCTGACTATTCCATTATCAAATACAACATCCACCTCGTAAGGTCCCATCCAGCGAGTGCAAAGCTTTCCCTTAAAATCCTTAAAGCGAGAGTCATAGAGTAGTGCCCAATCTCCCCTTTGAAACACCTTGTTCTTGATAAACTTATCATGCCATTTCATTCTCTGTTGCTGAATAGCAGTAGTTCTCTGGAAAACCATTGAGCAGATTTCATCTAATTCATTGAGCTAGGCTAGTCGGTGTTTCTAGGCATCTGACAAATCCAAACCAACTTCAAGAGCTGTTATGAGCGTACTGATTTAAAACCCTATTGGAAACAATGGGGATTTCCCATAAACCAACACAAATGGTGAAAACCCAGTTGTGTTCCGCCATGTTTTTATGTACACCCAGAGAACTTCAGGCAGCTTCTGAGCCCAATCCCGACGACGGTATGCCACAGTTTTTGTCAAGATATTTTCCAATGTCTTGTTTGTGCTTTCTACTTGTCCATTCGCCTGGGGATGGTATGGAGATGTCACCCTGTGTTTGACTCCATATTTCTGCATAAGCTTTGCTATCATGTGTGATGTAAATTGTGCTACTCTGTATGAAACAATCTCCCTTGGAGTACCATAACGAGCAAAAATTTCCTCAAATAGAAAATCTGAGACCACCTGCTTTGTTGCTTTTGCAATAGCTTTGGCTTCTACCCACTTAGTCACGTAATTAGTATAGACCAGAATGTGAAAATTTTGCTGGGAGGGTGGGTTGAAGGGCCCAACGAAGTCAATCCCATTTCTCAAATGGTTCGAGGACTACCTGTGCCTGTAAAGGCATTTCATCAGCTCGACTGGGCTGCCCCATACGCTGAAAACTATCACACCTCCTGACATAATTTTGTGCATCCCGAAAGATAGAAGGCCAGTAATATCACATTTATAGCACCTTATGGCCTATTTTTTTGTCTGCAAAATGCCCTCCACAAGGGCCATCACGGGCAGCCTTTTGGTACTTCATAAATATTATCCTCAGATACACAGCGTCGAATCTTCTTAACAACTCCTGTATGAAAAATGTACCCTGCGATCCAAGAATTTCGGGCACTGTGATGAAAATTTTGTTGTTGTTCCCTATATGACAAATGATGAGGCACTTTCCCTGTAGCAAGATAGTTAGAAATATCTGCATACCATAGAGGTTTAGTAGAAACTGCAAAAAGATGCTCATCGGGAAAACTATCTTCTATAGGTGTGCATTCATCATTGTTATCCATTCTAGATAGGAAATCAACAACTACATTATCTTTTCCTTGTTTGTCTATTATTGTAATATCAAATTCTTGAAGTAATGGCAACCATCTTGTAATACGGCCAAGGGTGATAGGTTTATTCATCAAAAACCTCATTGTTGCATGATCAATATGTACAAAAGTAGGATACCTGGTGATATAATGCAGAAACTTGTTGATAGCATAAATGACAGCCAGGAATTCTTTTTCCGTCACCGTGTAATTCAATTCAGTAGGAATTAAATTCTTGCTGACATAATAAATTGCATATGGTTTTTTTTCTACCTGCTGTCCTAAAACAACTCCTACTGTCGTTTGAGAAGCATCAACATGTATGTGAAATGGTAATGCCCAATCAGGTCCTCGAAGGATTGGAGCTTTGTCTTGGTTGCCCCTTAATTTTTGTGAAAGCTGCTTCACAGTCTTCAGTCCATAAGAATTCTTCATCTTTCGTTAGCAATTGAAAAAGTGGATGTGCTATCTTAGCAAAATTTTCTATAAAACGTCTATAATAACCAGCACAACCAATAAATCTACGTACCTATGTGGGTGTGTTTGGTATCGGGAAGTGTAATATTACCTCTACTTTGGCTGAATCAACTCGAATTCCGACAACTGAGAGAAAATGTCGCAATACTATCCCTTATTCCCTCATCATATGGCATTTGAATGTAGTCAAAGATACATGGGTCTGCTTACATCTTTTAAGTACTTTCTCTAGATTTTCTAATCCCTCTTCAAATGAATTTCCATATGGATTAAAATCATCCATATAGATTTCAACACTATCATCAACCAAATCAGAAAATATTCCCAAAATTTCCCTCTGGAAGGTAGCAGGAGCATTATAAAGGCCAAATGGGAGGACCCTGTATGGAAAGGTCCCCCAAGGGCATGTAAAAGTTGTTTTATCCTAGTCTTTCGGGGCTATTTGAATCTAGTTATATCCACTGAATCCGTCTAGGAAGGAAAATAAACTCTTCCCAGCCAAGGTGTCCAGGACTTGGTCAATGAATGGCAGAGGGAAATGGTCTTTTTGAGCTGCCTTGTTTAGCTCCCTGTAATCTATACTGATCCGCCACTTACCATTCTTTTTAGGAACAATAACTAGCCAGGATACCCATTGGCTATCTGAGACGGGGTAAATGAAACCTACATCCAATATTTTTGTAATTATTCTTTGACAATGTTCTTTAGAGCATGATTCATTCTCCATTGGGGCTGTCTTACAGGGCGACAACCTTCCTTAATATAAATATGATGAGTACATAAATTAGTAGGGATCCCATTCATGTCGGTATAATCCCAGACAAAAGCTTCTTGATGATCTTGAAGGACTTTTAAGAGATGTTTTGTCTAGGATTCAGACAGATTAGGGTTGATATTGAGTGTTTTCCCTGGTTCAATTTCAATTGGAATACTATCATGGGATGAGGTTACAGGAATGTCTTCCATTTCATCTTCTGGTTCAATGTTTTCATGTTTTTCACAGCTCATAGTAGATTCTAAAATTTGACGAGTTGAATTGGAAACATAACTGGGATCATTTATAAAAGTGTTGATGGCATCGTCCTCAGTTTCTGTTTTCAATTAAAGGGCCTGCCCAATAGTGAGGATTGGTCTAACTTCTTCATTTTCAGGTTTAGGCTCCTTTATTGTTAGAGTTTTCTGACTAGTTAATAATTTATCCGATGGGCTAGGTTCTGCAGGAGGGTAAAGAGTAAGATTCTTTGTAACTGTCCCATTTGATATGATCATATGCCCAGATCAGCACCCTATGTAGGCGTCTGTAGTTGCGAGCCGAGGCCTTCCCAAGATCAATGGATGAGCACCAACTAAAGATCAAGTTTGTAATACAAGGAGGTCCAAAGGTTAATGCCACGAATCCACTGAAATGGTCACATCTTCTAATTTCCATACCGGTTTAATTGTAGACCTGTCTGCTAGTTCCAGGATAGTAGGGGTTGGATTAATGTTTCCGAGACCTAATACATTAATTGTTTCAGAGGTAATAATGTTGATGGAATCTCCCAAATCTACCAGTACATTTGGGATTTCAACTCCATTGATTTGTTCTGTTAGAATTGGGTTTCCTGGGTCTCCATATTTCACAGGCATGATCCTTCCTAACATGATCTCAGACAATCAACCCATCACATGAATAGTTAATGGATCCCTAGGTTTCTTCCCTGGTTTCTTAGAGAAGTAATCTTTAAGAGTTTTTTCATATATAGGTACATCCCTCATGGCTTGTAACAGGGGTATTTTGACAAAAAAAAATTGCAATTCCCCTCGAAAGTCAAACTCTGCCTGAGGGTTCTGTTTGTTCAAGGTCAGTCTTTCAGGATATGGAGGAGAAGTTGAATGACCCCGATTAGGAACAGATTGGGGAGGTGTCTGATTTTTTATGTTTTGGTCTGGTTTATCCCCAATTTTCCTCTATTCTGGTTCTGTAACTTCACTGTCAATCTGTTCTATAATAATAGGTGAAGTGCGATAATTTACTACCCGCCTAGATCGTAAGTTTATTTCGTTAAGTCCTGCGGTGGAAATGCTATAAGATGGAAGGTTAAGAGTATATGTTTGTTGGACCCCTTTATTATTAGGATTCATATTGGGCTGGATAGGAAGTTGGGGTTGAAGGGTTGGATTGTCGGAGGTACATTAGAGGGCAATTGAAGTTGTTGTTGAGGCATAGGTTGAGGAAATTGCACAGTAAGAGAGGGTCCATGCCAGTTCTGATTACATGAAGGATTCGAACTAGTCTGGGGAACCCATTTTTGCCAAGGGGGGTATTGATACTGAGACCACATAGATGAAATGTTGCAGACTAGGGACCCATATTAAAATTATTAAAATACTGGGATGGGTCCTGAAACATACCTAGATTCATTGTTGGTGGTCGAGGTTGCCATGGCTTTTTCGGCCCCATGAAGTACAACTGGTCTACCACATTTTCTTCACTTGCCCCTTGAAAAACTTCCTTCATTCCGAGCAAGGAAGGCCATGCGCTGGTCGCATGAGTCTGTTCACAGATTGCGTAGGGTTCCACTGTGTTTAATGGGCATTCTTTCAAGGGATGCTTCTTTCTACACTATGGGCAGAATATAGCCATAGTGTTCTCCAACTCTATCTGTTTCTATTTTTCTTGTAGAGTGTCCATCTAGGCAGATAATGTGCTCATGATATCAGTCCTTATATTATCTAGTAGGTTTCCGATTTCAGCCTCTGTAACCCCTCCACCAGAAGTCTTTAATGACCGAATTCCTTGTCCGCTCCTTACAACCCCTCGTGAACACTAAATGCAATAGTCACAGATTGTGTCGAAGTCTTCTTTTGAAATATCCCCCTTTCCTACTATGTTCAGAAGTTGCAAAGAATCTTCCCTAAGTTCCCGGAGAAGAATGATCTTCATAATATCCTTATCCAGGTCACTATGGCCTGACCTCTGCAATATATATTTGAATCGTTCCACACAGTCTCCCATGTTCTCATCCTCTTTCTGTAAAAACTTAAAGATTTCCTCCTTAATGTCACGGGATTTACATTAATCTTGGTATTTCTCCAAAAAGGCTTCTTTCATTCCTTCCCATGAGGTAATATTTCTCCCTCCTAAACCCATGAACCATCGCAGGGCTATCCCTTTTAGGGTAGCAAGGAATATTTTTAGTTTCTGAGCATCAAAGATATAATTGTACCCTCGACAGACAATGTCAAATTCGAAGAGGAATGTATCAGGGTCTTCCGAAGAAAGCCCATGAAATTTAGGTAAAGCTGTTAAAGGTATGGGCTTCATTGGTGCATCGCCTATAATGCTTCCAATTGGAAAATCAATAGAAGAACTTGCAGGTGCCATAAATATCCTTCAATACTCACCTGGGATTTAAATTGGTTCTGTGACTAGTACTTGGGGTGATTTAACTGTAGGAGGTTTCACCGCACTCGGCTGGTCTCTTGGTGACACAAAATCCTTTAGGAACTCTCTTTCCAAATCAGAATTTCTTAATTCAACTGCAGGAGGCTTCACAGCACTCCCTTGGTCTCTTGGTGATGAAAACCCTTTCGGAGGTTCTTCTTCCTAATTAAAATTTCTCAGTTCTTCTAACCCTCTACTTTCTATTTCTTCCCCTTTTATTGAAAATAGGGATTGCTTCTCCACTAATACCTTATTTATTGCTTATTCCGCCATCGAAATAATTTCCTCTGTTACCGTGGCTGGAGCTGGTTGTTCAACCGTCTGCCCTTCGGACCTCGTCTGAACCCTTACCCTCACAGCAACACGAGAGGATGCTTTAGATTTATCCTTCTTGTTGATCTCCTGAATATACGTCTTCCTTCCCAGATCCTTTCCTTTCTTTGGGGGTCTTCCTCTGCCCCTCTTATTTATATCTTTGTTCATACAATTAGTGAGAAGAATTCATCAAAATAGCAAAAGCACTCAGGACCTGGAGCAGCACAGATAGCTTCCTCCCCGGGACCAAAGAATAGGTTCAAAACAGAAAATCAAATAAACCAAAAATAAAATCAAAGTTCAGGACCTGAAGTAGGGCAATCAAATACCCTCCCCAGGACAAGAAGTTGACCCTTTCAGAAAATAATCAAAAAGCAGAAAAGAAAAACTGAAAACTATGCCCAGGACTTAGAGGAGGGTAACAAATGCCCTGCCCAAGACGAGAGATCAATTCTAAAGAAAACAATAAAGAGGCAGAAAAACATAGAACACTACGCTCAGGACTTGAAGTAGGGCAATAAATTCCCTCCCCGAGACAAGAGATCGACTCTTAGATTAATTGCAGATCATGTTCTTGCACCTTGTTAACCTTCCCCGGAAACAACGCAAAAATGTTGGTGTATGGATGTGAAAAATATTCAAATCCTTTTTTCCACATAAATTATCAACCTGAGGGCATTTTTTATTTCAAGACTAACGACACTAATATATGCAAGAGCAATCACATAACCTGTTGTTAGATCACAGGCTTAATCAATGAACACACATACTACTGTAACATCAATTAAAATGGATTGCAGAATTAAAAAGACATTCACAGAAATTAAAGGATTATACTGGAACAATAGTAACAAAACCAACTAAACATGAAATCAATGAAAAGAAAGGTAACGTAGCACCTAACCAGAAGAGTGGGCCCAACTCTCTGATCAAGGCTGCGGAAACTCACGAATTACAGGTAAAACAACAAAGTGCTACGCATTCAATTACCTGTAGAATATTTCTGTTACAAAATTTGTATGTACTGGGCTTAACCCCTGATTCACAGCCCGCATGCCCTCTTTATACGACTGTTCAAGAAATCGCAGATTTCTTCTAACAACTACATGTCTACAACTATACAATTCGTTACAACAACAACCTAATTTCCAAAATGAAACCATGAAAAAGCCTGAAATATTGCTGGGGTGAAACCGAGTCTGTTGCGCTGTAGCAGCGAGTGAAGATAACGCTAGAAATTAGGAGCTACTCCACGACTCACAGTTATAATCTTCCCGCTTTTTCCAAATCTGTAAAAATATATGAGTTAACGTTTGCAAAAGGTAAAACCTCCTTGCCTATTACTTCATTAATAAAATATCCCATGTAAAATAAAAGAAAGGGGTTTACCTCGTGTGTTTAAGAATAATAATGATACAAAGAGATATAAAGGTGGGCGAAAATGTGAGAGAAAAGTATACAAATCCGGTACCCAACAAGAACCTCTTCCCTTACTCGGTGTAGAGAGATTCTTGGCATTGACAGACAACATAATTGTGGTGGCAAGATAGCTTCGGGTAGGGTATAACCCTAACCGCTTCTTTGTAAACCTCCACCATCCAAATACATTGATTTCCATGAGGATCTGATGCCGAGTGTCTACCATAGTAAATTCCATATGACGGATCAATAACTTACGATGGTGACATTCGAGAGATAACAGGTAATGTTAAACCTTTTTCTATGTTATATGTAGGGTTATTGATGCCATGTAAACCAGAACAAACAACAATGACTTCCCATAAAACCATTAAACCGTAGTTTGCCTTAGTCAACATAAGTACTACAATGCTGACCTCAAAAATCATATGTTAGTACAATCTCAAACAAGCAATATGTAAATGAGGCATGTGGGATTGTCAATTATATTGATACCCATGCCAATAATTTAAATCACCAAGTCATTCACCTGTACAATTATCATCCAACACAATAAATCATACTTATATAACATGTTGTGTGAGATGGGATGCCACATGGAATCATGTAAGGGTGCAATACTGTTAATTAGATCTAAGATTAACATCATTTTTTTATGTATATATGTATTTACCGTGGTAGATGTATCTAGAAGTAGTTGTTACACTCCAGGCTTGACCTGTGGTTGTAGGAGCTGCGACCTAGGGGCATCTAAGCCATCAAGGTCACTCGGGGATCACACCAGTATTGGGACACTGGATATTTTATCACGTCTCCTCCCCCTAGCACAAGGCAAAACAACCCCACGTGAGGTTTGATCCTAGGTCGCCTTGTTGACGAGGCTCATGCTCAACCGGTTGTGTTATTGGGACTTCACTAATTTACATTTACTTTTATTATTATTATTCACCTTATTTATTTTCATATTAACTATTATTTTATTTTTACAATATTTATAAAAGTTTTTCAATAGTAATATCCACTTTATTTTAAAAAGATGTGTGAAATTCAATTTAACAAAAAAATTATGTGATGTCATTTAATATTGTTCTAAATGGTCTTCTTAATGGCTTAGTGTAACTTATAAATGAAATAGTCATTTTTACCAAAATTCACTAATATTCGGTAATACAATTTCAAGATTTGTTGTTGTTTAAAATACAGTTTTGAATGCATAAACGTATTCAACATCATGAAAAACCCACGTGGCACTCAAATTATGCATATTAAACAATTTAAACTCAAGTTTTTAAAAATCTTTCTTAGAATTTGAATAAAATTAACCAAAAAAATGGTTGTGAAAAATACCATTTCATTTATAAGTTAGACTACGCCATTCTTAATTGATAATGATATTTATATCTTAAACATTTTAGATATTTACTTTATGGTTTTTATAGAATTATTTTATAAATATTTTGTATTGCTTTAAATTAGATTATTTAATTCATCATTCGATTAAATATTTTTAGACTTTTGTTTATAGTTAAAATACAAAAAATTATAATTTATTAGTTAAAAATATATATTTTATATTTAGTAAATCTTTTTTTTTTTTTTTTGGTAAGTTGGGCTGTTCTATTAATTTTGAAAACATAAAGTTACATATGCTACAGGCTGGTTTGGCAAGCTGCGCTTAACCAATCCTAGCCTTTGTTACATTGTTTTTGGGCTGCCTCGGGGGAGGAAACCAACCTAGACAAAACTTAGAACCAAGAAATACATTATGCGCAGTAGTGCTGACATATCTAAGAAACACAAAGTAAATGATAGCAGAAAGGCCCTGAGGGCAAGCATGACAAAAAACAGAAGAGAACTGTGCAGTTGTGCAAAATTTACTTATCATCTTCATCATTACTGTTGGGGTTCTCCTCCTCAATAGGACAAGCAAGAGCCTGCGCAGCGAGTGCCTCCACATCTGCCACAGTACACCTGGGAATGCTCACAGGAGCACAGAGGATGGGGTAGTCTAGGTCTACACCATCGGGAACACACGTCCAGATGCCATCGGAGTCCATGACCCAGATGTCCATGTCCTCATCTTCCTTCTCTTTAGCCGTCAGAGGGATTGAATTTCATTGCTGAGAGTGTGTTTGGGGAGAGGAGGTGGACTTCCTTGAACCAAAACCTCCTCTCTGCGCAGCATGCTTGGAGGCTTCTGCACGCTGCTCGGGATCGGGACTTTGTCACGCAAAAGTGTTGGAAGAGGAGCCGTCAGTCGACTCGAGATGATTATCCTCTCCACGATGATATTGTCCCAGGAGAGCCCCTCTCTGACCTCTGCAAATGGTGCGTTGGCGAAGTCTAGGAGCCATTGCGCACCTGGATTGGGGACAGCAGTTCAGGAGAAATAGTAGCACACAGGGACGAGAAAAGGAGACAAGTATCACACTGGGGCTAAAGGGGAAGAAATATTTGGGGGGAAGATGCGTAGGAGGGAGAGCAGCAATCCAAAGGACACTGCGTAGCTCCACGCTAGGACAGTGGCTTCGCAGTTGTTTGAAGTCGGTGAGAAGCCAGAGAAGAGTGAGGGGGGCGAAAGGCCAAGGTAACAGGCTACATGATGAGAGAGGAAGATAGCTCAACTTTATAAAGGGTTGTGGATGAGAGCCATGAGGATAGCAATGAGTGGTCTTCGCACGTATCTGCATGCTATGATTGAGAACTTGAGCAGGCTTGGGGGAGGGGGTATGGCTACGATACTGGTTAATAATGATGGACATTAATGGTGATAGATGCAAGGTGATGTTTAGGGCATGGTGACGCAGTGCCCATCCTCTCGTCATCATTTCTGGTTCTGTGAGGTTCGTGCAAGAGGCTAATGGTATTTGGATCCGCAGTAGATGAAGCTCTGTATGGGAGATCTCCGTTATCTGGGTGGAGTGGGATGTGATTGTCACTCGTGTCTATTCTATCACTTGCATCTGGGGTATTAAATCTATTCTTATTCAATATAAATAATTATATTTATTTTATTAAGAATATTATCTTTTGATTTATCAATTAGAAAAAATATATTAAAAAGTAAGGGGGGGGAAATTATTCCATTTTTTTTTTTTATAAACTGAAACGGTTATATTTTATTGATAAAAAGCCAGGTTGGGCAAAGCCTAATCAACCATTACATACTTGAGCACTGATAACCACTTAGGGGATGGTTGTCTTGTTCAGTACATCTGCGTTTATACTGATCATGCCATTTTGTAGAGTGCAGCCTATATTTGCCAATCTGTCCGCTTCCTTATTTAGTCCTCTGAGAATGTGGAAAATTTGGACCGAGGGGAAATTCTTCAAAATTCTGTTCACTCTTGTTAACTGTTTGTTTAGCACCAGATCCTTGAGCCCTTTTTTACTTACTATTTCTTTTATCAGCACTTCTGAGTCTCCAAAAACTAAGATTTCGCTTGGGTTTTCTTTTCTGGCCAATTGGCAGGCTTTCAAAAGACTGAGAATTTCTGCTTGGTTGTTGGTTTTCAGACCAAGGCCCCAGCTGAAATCATCTTTGTTCCCATTCAGAAAGAAGGTCACCCCTCTTGCTCTTGACCTCCCCGGGTTGCCTTTTGAGGCACCGTAAAAAAAAATAGTGCACTTGCCCTGGGATTTCCACCACTGGTGAAAGCTGTCCTCTGGTTCTCGAATCTGCCATCTTTCCTTGTGGATTGTTCATATGTTTGCTGGGAGTCTGCCCTTATAGGAGTAAGCATCCAACCACACCCTTTCTTCTGTTCGGAGGAAGTTGTCATCTTTAATTTGAGAGTGATTCAAAGTTTCTAATAGGAGGTTCTTAGCCGGTTCCGCCACTTTTGCTGTTGGCAATTCAATATTGTTGAAAATGATTTCATTCCGGGCTAGCCAAAGCTTCCAGCAGACATACTTTGGGGCAGCTATCCACACCCTATGCCATATTGATTTGCTGACAATGTTGTGAGGGTAGCTAGCTTTCCATGAGGAGTACATGGTGTTAATCGAGCATTGAGATGGAGGATGCACATTCAGTCCAGTCAGGAAAATGGACCAGACCTCCTTCGCAAACTCACATTCTATAAACATGTGGTCTAAAGTTTCCTAAGCACTTTTGTAGAGGACACAATGATGTGGGCCTGCTATGTTCCTTTTGCACAAATTTTCCCCTGTCATAATTTTATTGTGAAACAAAGTCCAGAAGAAGAAGTTGATTTTGGGGATGCTGAAGCTATCCCAAATCTGTTTCCACACGAACTCCGGGTGAGGCGAATCCTTTTTACTTTGCAACTGAAGGTATCCTTGTCTTGCTGAATACACCCCCGTCTTACCTCAACCCCAGGAGTCTTCTTCTTCTATATGCACCGGTGCAAAGTCAGAAATAGCGTCTTCGAGGGCATCTAACTGAGGTAATAAATGCACTGGAATTCTGGGAAAAATCTAGCGTAGCCAGTTTCCAATGCTGTCCCAGTCTGAAATGTCCTCAATTTTCCTAATTCCTTTCGCATGTAACCAATCTCTTAACTCAGAGATTTCGTTGACTTCTGCAAGAGGGGGATGTCCCATGATGCTGTCTCTCCAAAGCATTGCGTTTTTGCCATTCCCAGGAATTCAGTACAGGTAGGTTCTGAAAAATTCAATGCCTCTGCTGCAAAACTTCTAGGCCTGCGTTCCTTTGGGGCATTTCTCCACTGAAAAGGATTTTATTAGCTGATTCTTGAGATATTTAATCTTGAAAATATGGCTGACAAGGTGATTAGGCTCAGCGTAAAGCTGTCATAATAATTTGTAGCCCAAAGCTAAATTAGCGTGCAATGGATCACGAATTTGCAAACCTCCTTCAGCGTGAGGACGTTTCATTGTGTCCCAACTGATAAGGTGAAATATGTTGTTATTTCCCCGCCCACCGTTCCACATAAAATTGCGCATTAATCTGGAGATTTGGTCTGAAATTAGTTTTGGAGCCAACATTAGAGAAGCCTGGTAAGTGAGCAGAGCTGTAAGAACCGATTTGATGAGCGTGAGATTTCCTCCGGTGGTGAGCCAAAAGCCTCCCCATGCTGCAATATTCTTCTTGAATTTCGAAGTAACTTCCTCCCAAAGTTGGTTCTGTTGGAGCCCAGCGTTATAGGGAGACCCAAATATTTAATTTTGTCCCAATCTGCATAACCTATAAAGCCCAAATCGTTTGCAATTTTCTCAATTGTGTGCTGCTCAGAGTTCCATCCATAGAAAACGCTTTTCCTTTCACTTATAAGTTCTCCCGAGATGCTGCAGAATTTCTGAAGGATGTTTCTGTAGGAGTTTGTTATTCTTGGTGAGGCTCCTCCAAGAAAAAGCGAGTCATCGGCAAATAGCGCATGGTTCACTGGGTCAGTTCCTTTCTCGATTCTAATTCCAGGGATACTGCCATTTTTCTTTTCCAAGGTTAGCTTTCTGCTCAAGGAGTCTGCCATCAGAATGTATATAAATGGGGAAAGAGGATAGCCCTGCCTCAATCCCCTGGTGGCTAGAAAGAAATTCGCCGGTCTTCCATTTACCATGGGGGCAATCCATATCTTCTCTAAACAAGATTTGATGAGATTGATGAAATCCTGGCTGAATCCAAAGGATGAGAGAACCCTGTACAAGAAAGAGCTGTTAACTCTATCAAAAGCATTGCACATATCCAATTTAATTAGCATACCTTGTTCTTTGCGAGCATGGCTGGAATGTAGAGCTTCCGGGACTTGGATAACATTGTCCAGAATATGTGTTCCTTTCACAAATCCCCCTTGAGCTGGAGAGATTAATTTTTGTAGAAGGTGTTTGATTCTATTCGCCAAAAGCTTGGCCGCAATCTTGTAGGACGCATTGCAGAGTGAGATCGGCCTGTATCTTTTGAAAGAGCCTGGATTAGCTTCCTTGGGGATTAAGGCAAGAAATGTGGAATTTATTCCACCACCAACCTTTGCCTTCCTCATGAATCCGTGTATCATTCTAAGGAGATCAGGTTTGATTAGCTCCCAGCAAATTCTGTAGAAATGGATTGAAAATCCATCTGGTCCTGGGGCTTTGTCTGGCTCCATGGACCATACCATTTTTGAAATTTCTTCTTCCGTGACAGGGCTCAAGAGGGTGTCATTATCTTCTGGGCTGACTAATTTCGGAATGTTTGTAAGGAAGACTAATATATCCTCCTCGCTCCCGTCCTTTTCTGCACTAAGGAGATTTTGAAAGTGCTTCTCAGCAGCTACCTTTATTTGATCAAATCCTTTGCACACCTGACCGCTGGATGTAGTGATTTCAGCAATATGATTTCGCGAAAGATGAGCCCTGTACTGTCTATGAAAGTATGATGTGTTTCTATCTCCAGCTTTGAGCCACAAGCTGTGAGACTTTAGTCGCCAATATTCTTCTTCACTTCTGAAGGAGTTGTATGTTCTCCTTTGTGCAGATTTTTCCTTGTCTAATTCCATGGGGGATATATCCTTCTTTTCCAATTCTAGTTGAAGCTCTCCCAACTATTGAACTACATCTTTCCTCTGGCTGGTGGGGGATTTTAATGCCTTCTTTATACATTCTTTTAGGGCCTTCTTTGCATTTTTCATTTTTTGTTCCCACACAAAGCTTGGGGAGCCTGATACCTCTATTCCCCAGGCAATTTGGACTGTTTCAAAAAACCCTTCTCTTTCAGCCTAGAGAGGGCTGAAGCAAAAAGGAAGAGGTCCTAAGTCTTCTTCTTCCTTCAGGCATAGGAGAATTGGTTTGTGGTTCAAGGTGAGTTTTGGAAGAATATTGGTGAAGGCAATTCTTTTGTTCATCATGATGGAGTTGCTGGTGAGAAATTTGTCCAGCCTTGCTAATATGTGATTTTCCCCTGTTCTATTGTTGGTCCAAGTGTATTCTCCTTTCACTGGCTTGAAGTCTACTAAGTCCCACTGGAGAATGATATTTTCCACTGTGGAGAGAAGGGAGTCGCTTGAAAATATTCCACCTCTCTTCTCTTTGGGATCCAAGATTATGTTCAGGTCTCCTCCTATGACTAAATTCTGAGGATTGAGAATCTCTAGATAATCCGAAAGTGTCTTCCAGCACTCTTTCTTTTCATCATAATGCACAGGAACATACATATTGAACAGAGCTATGGTGAGGTTGCTTGCTGTATGATGCAATTCGGTAAGTATCCAATGTTGAGTCTCATGTGATCTTTCTAGTGAGAAGGAGTTTTTAGACTAGAATGTGTCTATTCCTCCAGCTGAACCTCTGGCACTGACTACCTTTCGTGAGTCAAATTTCCATTTTGTGTTGCTTGTGTTTAGAAGGAGCTCCCCTTCTATTTTTGTCTCTTGGAGCATGAGTATGTTTATGGATTTCATTTTCAATAAATCTTTAATGGCCTCTGCCTTAGTGGGATTCCCTAAACCCCTGCAGTTCCAAGAGACCAACTGCATCATTTACCACTTGTTGGGGTGGGTCCACCTCCCTTTGGAACCCTTGGTCTGGTATTCCTCCCGAGGGTCATCTCAATGGTGGCTTGACTACCAAGGGTTTTTTGTCTTTCTGTTTCTTCTTCCCTGTTTTCCTTATTTGATTTCCTCTCTGCTCTCTTTGATGGCCTTTCGAAGGTCTCATCATCCGAAGAGCCCACTTTTTCAATGTTCTTCTTCTTTTTTCTAGTTATATCTGCATATGAAGGGGAAGAAGTATTGCCTAGGAGTAGGTTTTAAGTGTTACCTGGATCCGGAGAGTCGATGTTGTTCAGCTGGGGAAGACCATCCCGCTCTGCCTCTGGAGGATCTGGATGTGATTTGAGAGATTCAAAGGGGTTTTTATCCGCCTCAATGCTGATGGTTTCCTTGCTTCCTGTGATTTGGGTGCTTATGCTTTCTTGCCCAGATTTTTTCTCTGATTCTTTGCCTTTGTTTTTATTGGTCTGCCTATTATTTGCTGATTTCTTTGCTTGTTTCCATTGATCTCCTCTTTCTTTCTCTGTTGTCTCCTCATTTTTTTTTCTTGCAGTATCTTGCGAAGTGCCCGTATTCGTGGTAGTGTCGAAATTTAAAGGGGAGCTGCTCGTAGTCAAGCTCCTGGAAAAGTGTCCAATCCGCAACCGAGAGTTTAGTGGCTTCAGGTAATCCAATTTTTAGGTTGACCTCTACACATATTCGGGTGCAGGAGAATTGGTCCTTCCTCGGCGCTTGATCTATGTATCTTCCTAGAGCATTACCAATGGATTGCAGCGAACGCTAATTTCAGCAGTGGAGGGGGAGGTGTGGGAGACGCACCCATACAGGCACAGCCGTGGGCACGTCCTGAGCTGGATCGAAATCTGGCGACCATTTATTCAAATAAAGCCCTTGAGGGCCCATGAAATACGACCCGTTTCTAAAAATCAGGCTTCTGTCTTTAGCGTTGTCAAACACAAAGACAAAGAACCCTTTGCCAACGAAGTGGCTTTTTATGCCTTCCGTGACCAGAGGTAACCAGTTCCTTTTGACCCATACTTCGACAGCTTTCGGGGAAGGCCATAGCCCTGTGAACTGACCGATGAGTCCTCTTTCGGCTAGGTTCAGAGCTGTTCTGTAGGTTTCTTCCACAGGCAGAGACACCGTGGGGATGTTTTCCAATTTTTTGACAAACTTTTGCTGAGACCCGGAGGACGGGCACTTCCCAGCGGCCGCGATAGGAGATCGAAATGCTTCAAGCTCGGAAGGCGGGGGAGGAGGAGCCTCTGGGCCGCCTCCGTGATCCATGGCGGAGAAGACCACTCGAAGGAGGAACGCGCTGGCTAGGGCAGCAACAGGGCATCCATGTACGCGCGCAGAGAACGAGACCGAGCAAATATGAAAGGAATGGTGCAAAAAGAGTGGTCCGGCCCGATGCGCCGCGCAGCCAAACCAGAGCGCCGCGCCCTTTTGATGCACCGCGCAGAGTCAAAACAGCACACACAGGAAACGACCCTGTGCGCCGCGCACGCTTGATGCGTCGCGCCAGCAGCCCAGTGCGCCGCGCTCTGCAACAAGTCTCAGACCTAAACCCTAGAAGATTTGCAGAGCTTGAATTTCCTCATCCAGACCTAATCATTTGAACATTCCATTTTTTTTTTTTGAAAAGACACAATATCCTGATATTTATTGTCGAAGTAAATATAATTACAAAGGATAAGTTATTCTATCAAAAAAAATCTGAAATTTGTTTGGTATCTAAATATGCTAACCAAAGATCAAAAATATTACAAAGAACTAGCTCTTCCAACAAAAAACAAATCTGAATGCTCACTGAACACCTATGAAAACAAATAAAAAGTACAATTTCTCAGAGTCGAGGACTCCTGAAAGCACAAAAAAATCAACCACTAACTTTTTGAGAGAACAATTTCCAAACATTGGAAAAACACCTACAATATGAGAGCTATATTATTAGAGCAAGTTACAATCAGAGACCAAAAAAGCCATGTTGGATTCACTTAGAGAAGTTCATAAAGGCATGAATGAAGACTATTTCCTATGTCAGATTCTTCCAGGAAGATAGTCCCAGGCTGCATTAGAAGGCCTTTCTTTGAAAGCAGATCAACTTTATGGTTAAATTCTCTATAAACTTGAAAGAAGGAGATAGATTTAAAATTGTTGCACATCTTCTCCACCATGGTTTTTCAGTGATATAGATCCAGAACCTGAATCTATGATAATCCTAAAATCCCCTCCAACCATCAAGTTAGAGATTGATAAATATTTAACAATTACCATGGTAGCCCATGTAGCCAGGAGCTCTGATCTCATGTTTGTGCCTAATCCAAAACACATATTGGCTTTAATGTTTTGACTTTTGTCAAGAATAATTGTGAAACCACCTACACATTTATCCTATTGAGCAGCTTCATTAAAGAAAGCAACATGATAGCAGATGTTTACTGATGGGTTGAAGGGATTGCGTCTGCCATTATCCTTAAATTTGGGAGGATATTCTATCCAAAGAGAAATAACCTTAGCTGCTGTCAATATCACATTAAGCTTGTAACTTTCAAAAATCTATTTGTTTCTCATCCCCCAAAATTTCCAGGCAATGATAACCGGAAGAGAGTTGAAATTGATTTGTTGTGATGCCAAAAATAAAGGTTGTTTAAGGAGAAATTAAAGTGATCCGCTAGCATAATTCCAAGAAATTTTAAAATTTAACTCCACATACTTTTAGCCACTTCACATCAAAGAAAAATGTAATCTATATTTTGCAGAGAACATAATAATTTGACCCTTGAAAACCCCCTTTCTGCAAGTTGTCCCACGTTAAGATTTTGTTTCTCAAAATCAACCATAGGAAAGTTTTGAGTTTCTTAGGAAGATTCCACTTCCAAATGGATGAATACCACCAAAGGACATTTTCTTGACAATATAAATTTTCTATAGAAGAATATACTGAATAGGCTGTGACTCCTTCAGAGGATTTCCCCCATGACCACAAAATATTATATTTTTCATTTGAAAGGGAAATAGCATTTAGAGATAAGTTGCGAATAAAACCATTCCATTCAGCTGCAAGGTATCCTTGAATACTAAGATCTGTAGATGAGAGCCAATGATACTTGATATAATCGAAAGGGAAGGTGATGAAAGTAACCAAAGAGTCAGATAGAATTTTTTTTTTTTTATTGTCACCAATAAAAGGATCTTTACCAAGTAGGATTTGGTAGCCATTACTAATTTTCCAATTTAACCATTTGAAGGTCCAAGAGAAGGAGGCCACGGTAATTTTCCACATTTTCGAACTAGAAACATATGAAGAAAACACACCAACTGATTTTTGGACCTTTTACCCACTGCTTTATGGGTAATATCCCTAGGGGAAAATTTTTCTCCAACATGGTCCTCAGACATTAGCCAACAACCCTTGCAACCACCAGATAGCTCGATGTGCCATTTTCTCCGCCACATGAGCCAACCTTGTGGTCCCTTGCCCATCTGTTAAGTTGGCATGTTTTAAGGTGGGCTTCTTAACCCCTAAGGTATGTATTTTCATTGGTATAGTTGAGTAATTTTCCTTACTTATAATGGAACCTTTTGGGCATGTATTGGTGGGGAGATTTGACGGAAAGAGTGCGTTAGGTCTGTACTCTTGTCTCCTCCACTCGATTTGGTGGTTAGCCTTGTATCCTAGCCATGTGGGATCTCCTTTACTGGCCATTAAATTTATGGTTGTCCCTCTCAGTAAAACCCTATTTTGGTTGCATGGTCCCGCTTCCTGATACTATATACATCATTCTCTTCCACTCATTCTAACCCCATTCATCATTTTTCCCATCTAGATCCACATGTGTCCACTAGGTCCACATAGGGTTATCCCCCCCCCCTTGTCCACACCTTGGGTCGAGCCTAGAACATTGCCCCAGAAGTTGATGCAACTAAAAATAAAATAAAAAAAGCATAATATGGCCGCTCTCATAAGGAAATGTACCACAAAATTCAAAAGATGGTCAGGACATGCATATTTAGCACATGGGAAAAATCCAAACTTGAGCTCTACCCATTATCTATGGCCATCACCATGGTTCCTATGGGACCTAGATGAGCCCCATCCACATTAAGGAACCCATGGTTGTCCCAATCCCTGGTGGGAAACGAAGTGCCCCAGCTCAAAGGGGGTATCTACTACTATATTCTACACATGATGCTCTTATGCTCTAGAGCCCTGACCAATTATGAAGAAAAACCAATCAAAGGAAAAAGGCATATGAAGAAGGGTGTAAAAACAAAGATCAGGGTAACTCATGTACCACTATTTTTCTCCCTCCTACACTCATATACCTAGGTGTGGGCTTCCCTTATTATAGCTATCCTTGTACCATGGCATATGGCTTGGAGCCATACCTTGATCCCTTCTCCAGACCATCATTATATAAATTTCCACCTACCACCTAATGAATGTACCATGGACATGTCACCCCCTTTAAAGGATGAAACCACCTAATATGGTCCTTGGTTAACCCACTTATTGAGCTTGGAGACACTTGTACATGCCAAATCCCACTATGGAAGGGCATGCCATGATGAAATGCCCCATTGATTCCATGATATGTGAGTTGTTTTATTTGATTATTTATGATTTTTTTTATTGGGGGAAAGGGGACACATTGGATCTTATGCAAGATTATAGGCGGGTCTCCTTTTGGGGCTTGGTCTCCCTATATGGGGTCTAAGTCATCCATAGGGCCACATTGGCACTTGTTGGGTGAGCGTTGAGAGAGATGGGCCTCCACCATAGTAGAGATTACTTCATGGATTCCAACATCGTTCATATATTGCTTGTGTTCCATATTTTGGATGAGGATGATGCACCTAGATCTCCATGCCCAACCGAATTCACATTTTTACCACACACTTGGCAGAGGTTCCAGGGTCCAGATGAGGATTTGTCTCACTACATGTGACAAAGGGAGGGTTTATGAAATCATCTTAGCCCTTACAGATCGTTTGCAGGTAGTATCGATCCACTTGAAGACGCATGAGGATGTCATTGTTCCCCCACACCCACTTGGGAGAACCATAGTGACTTTCTTGGAGATTAAGGCGTCACCCCTTTCACCACTGTTATTGGAGCCCTCCTATTCATTATGGCATGTGAAGGAGCTCATTTGGCCTTCCAACAACCATTCTAGCTATCTTTTTATCATTTCGACCCTGTTGGAAGGCTAATTATTCTTATTATGGAGCTATTTTGTGGGCTTGTCACCAAAAGTATTGTTATTATGCACATTATTTTATTGTATGGGCATTATTATTCCAAATTAAGCCATTCGAATCCCTTAAAGGATTGTATAAATAGAAGAGGGGCATTCTCTCTCATTCATCATCACTTGGATTGGATTAGTATCTCTTGAGATATTTTCTAATGTGAAGTTGATGTCTCTCTCATGTAAGGGAAATTTTGATTTTATTGTTTTTATTTTACTAGTTTACTGCATTTTATAGTTATCATTATCTTGTATGGATTAAGTTAAATGAAAGAGAGTGGGTGAATTTTCCTAGAGGTACCTAATAGGTTTTAAGCCTCAAAAATTTATCTCTTGGGAAAATTTGAAGTATGAATCTCTAATTACCTAGTTGTTTCCCTTGAGTAGGCTAGCGAAGGTTAATTACGGATCCTTAGATCACAACAATTATTGGTCTATGTGTATCTTGACTCCATTAATCCCAAGCAACAAGGCACTAATCCTCGTATCCCTTTGGTGGTCAAATTTACCTCTATTTCCTTCACCTCTCCAAATTCTAGGCCTAACCCTAGTAGGCCACCTAGGGCATCACATAAATTTAATTTTATCTATCCAATCTCCTTGATTTTTGGTCCACTATTGCCTTAGTTTTCTCTAGAGGTCCTAAAAATTTCAATCAATTCCAACAGTGGAATCTCGAGATATAGCAAGCCATAGCCATGTCAAAATCAACTCTTGCCCTAGGTTGATTTTGGGTTAGTGTCCTCATTGGGACAATTGAATTCAAATCTCAAGAAAATTATGTATTTTATCCTATTATCCTCCCCACTTAGGTCAATCCCCTCCTTGAGTGATCAACTCCATACCCTTGACCTATTTTTAATCCAATTTGCTTCTCGGTTGTCCCACAACCTCGTAACTCATATTCTACAAGTGATTACATAAAATCCATTTCTCCACAAGGACAATTAGATGTAGGAAGCATCTTTTCAAGATATATTTTCAAACCTTAGGCTTGAGTATCCTCTTACCCCTCCCTAGAGATCCCATCACCTTTCTTTTTAAGAATTTAAGCCACATAATTGACTCTCTCTTGCGAATAGGCTCTAGGAATCACCTTCTATCCATTCATTGATCCACTCATCCTTGTGATTCTTATTATATCAGGTCTCCTCCCAATGGTGAAAGACTGTAAAGTGCAAGGAGCCAGAGCCGAGCTGACAATGGGTTATCATTCCATTATTTCCCTAAAACTAGTAGTTTCCCTTTAGGATCCCCTCCTAGGACCCCTACAAGTTTGAGCAGTAACATTTTTGGTGTTATTTCCGGGGAAACTGAGACATGTGTCTTGTTCCCTTATGACATCATTGATATATTATTATTGGTGACTCCATTGGAAGAATGAAGCCCTAGTTCTTCATTAAACTCTAAATTCAATGCTTGTAGGATGAAGCAAGCATATCTCTAGGAATATTTAAATCCCACTTGGCGACTCCTACATAATTTACATGTATATCCAATAGGATGTATTTCTTTGATTATTTTCCCGCTTTGGACATCACTGGAATCCCTGGGCACCCTAATAATGTCACAAGAAGGATGTTACGTGGGGTGCCCGTGTTTGATAGTAATCCACTCTCTGCAATTGATCATGTAGAAAGATTTATTTTTACACACTTTAAAGGAGAATGTGGTCCATCAGAATATCCTTATTATATTGTTCATGAGCTATCTCCATAATCATAACTCATGGTTGCATAATACTGAACCTAGGAGCATCTCATCCATTGAGGAGTTCTTTGAAGGATTTCTTAGACATTTTCAAGTGTGCCCCGCATTAAACAGTCAAGAGGAAGCCTTCATTGAGCATCATCATCACCTTGGGAATCTAAGAGGGTCCTCCCTAGGTCCACTTGACAAAAATATGCATGATGATTATTTCGAAAGCACATGTGATAGGGCGGGCGAATCTATAGAGGGTGAAGTTAAGGTTAACCCTACCTTTTCCAAAGGTACTATCTTTGATGATCTACCCTTTGAAGACCTTGGAGAAGGTGATACCATAGCCCCTGTTGGGCCGCAAATATGTCATTATTATTACCACTTTCTAACATCTATTTCATCCATTTATATCATTATTTATCACATTCTTTATCATAATTTATCATTTAACTCCATTTTATAATAATTTATGCTCTTATGGATAAGTAATACATATTCTCCTTTATTTCTAATAAATTAATAATTATTATGCATGATTTTGGTTTATTAATATGTTATAACATCACTCACGTTTTTAGCCTCCAATATCTCTTCCAGATTGGAAATTCGATCTCCAACTATTCTAACTCAGAAATTTGTTGGGATAAAAAGTAACGATTTTGTGTTGGCAGTTTTGGACATATGAAGATTAATATTGAAAATCTGAGACATGGGTTTTGTTTAGAACATATCAATTCAGTTTTCCAATGAGCCGTTTTCCAAAATTTGGATTGGATTGAGAGAAATAGAAGGTTCTCTGAAGGAGATTTTCTCATATTTGTTGTTGTGGATCTTTTCCAAATTCTTCCGGTTGCAATACCAGATTCAACTTGTTCCAGCTAAGTCATGATATTTCATATAGATCTTGTTGATCAATTTGTTGTAGAAAATATCCAATTGTAATGGTAAATCGTTTTGTAATCAAGTTAGTTGTAATTTCCCTTTGCTCTATGTGTATTTAAATGAAACTAGAGATCAAAGAGAGGATAATTGGGAATGAACAGATGAACAATTGCTCGATGAACGAATGAACAATTGTTGAATAGGAGAAGAAAAATTGTTGAACTTGAGACAAAGCTAAGAGCTTCATTCTGATGTAATTATTTCTCTCATATATTTCAATGAAGGAAGTTATCCATTAAGTGCTACATCTGTTACTTGTAATCTGATCTGAGTTATTTCTCAAGGCAGAACTGAGTCTTGGGCAGTTGGGCCCACTACCTTGGACAAGGTGTTACCTTGAACATTTGAAGTAGTTTAGTTACATGCTTGTTTACTTGAATTTCAATTCTCATTCCTTAAAGTAGATTTCCTTTATTTCAAGTAATTTGTTGTTTGCTACATTTTCCAGATTGTTATTTCTTGCAATTTCTAGATTTCATTTAATTCACTACTCACGATTAGCATTTGAATATTGTTGAATGCAATAGGTTAAATTTATAATTCAGAAATGTGTGATTTAATTTAGTATTGATTCAAGTCGTGTGATTAACATAATTATTTTCCTGTCATTTACTTTCTGTTTTTGAGATTTAGTATTGCTTTTCAAGTCTTACATTTTATTCCTTTCAAATGGGCTTGATAGTGTAGAACATAATCATGTAGAACCAGTGTTATCTATTGATGTTTTCTATGCATATATTTTTCCGATTGCCTTTGAAATAAAAAGGCATTCCTTGGTTGATATTTAATGAATAGGTGATTAGTTGTTTTTATTAAGCAATTAATTTTGCCCAACATTTTGGCACCGTTGCCAGGGAAGGCAGTCAAATAGCACTACCACACTGATATCTGGTTGTAGATACATACCTCATTCCGGGGAGAGTGTTTAGGAGTGATGTACTTTTATTTTTTCCTTTTGTTGTGAAAGAATTGGTTATTGAAAACGAGAGGTAAGAACCTGCATATTAGCAAGCAAAACGCTTGCTCTCTAGCCCGCTTCTCAGAAATTGTGCATAGGTTAAATAGGATGGGTGTTTGTTGTTTTATGAATGAATAAGTAGAAAAAGGTAGAAATTTGAAGAAATATTATCATTTCACTTAAATGGTGATGTAAGCACCACCCATTCCACTAACCAATTGACAATAACATTTGAAGGAGGAGCCTTAAAGTATCACATGAATAACATCTTCTATAATGGTAAGAAATGACAAAACTACTACTTTTTAATTTCCTATCATAGATGTAGGAGGAGTGACACAAATGCACATAATTCCCCCATCTTCTCCACCAAATTTTCATGTTTTGGAAAATGAGGATCCAAATACCTTCTTATTTGAGTTTGAAGTATTTTGTAGAGCATATGATTATTATACTAATGATAAAAGGTTGAAAGTGTTTCCTCTTACTCTAAAAGGAGAATCTCTCCGATGGTTCATGAGCCTTGGTGGAAACTGCATTCAAACATGGGAGGACATGAAGAATGTATTCTTGAAGAAGTACCAAAACTATTGCAAGGTCATTGAAGAAATTTTCAGTATGATACAGGGGGAAGATGAAATATTGGAGGACTATGTGGAGCGATTTAAATACAACCTTCAAAAATCAAAGCATAAGAATTTGGAAAAAGAGATATTAAAAACACTCCTACTCAAAGGAATCAAAGACGAATTTTTAGAACTCTTTAAATCTGATAGGAAAATGTGATGTTTTCCAGCTATCATGTGATGATGTTTGTGATTTGTTCATATGGTATTCAAGAAGAATCTCCAAGGCTGGTAAGAATTATAGAGAATTTTCTTCTTTCATTTTGAAATCTACTGCAAGAACAAGAAATATAAGCGCTGAAATCAATGATTTATTTGAACATTTTAAAATTGATTTTATTAGCTTTCTAAATTCACAATTGCATGTTTTGTAGGTAAAGAAAAAACAGGAAAAAATTGAAGAAGTGTTTTTCCCTCATTGCTAAAAGGAGCATCCCATGCATAGTTTCTCTTTCTTACCTAGGATGAAAGAAACATATCAGAGAGATTGATAAAATACAAGCTCACAACCATGGAAACCATGGCCTACATGTATGGTTCAAAACACTTCCTATCCATTTTCTTACTTGCATAATCCATTATGGAATACTCCTTTGTTAAGGCAACTATGTCAATCTCAATATAACCACCACCAATCTTGTCCACAAGTTTGACATGGTTCATCTTATGATTACATGAATACTCTCCCTCATCTTGTAAAACAAGCACATCATCCATATTCTTTACCAAATCTTCAACAACATCTTGCTTCCCTATCAAAATCATCCACACAACCCAATCAACTACATCATCAAAATCCTCCATGCCCTACACAATTTCCTGCTAAATCCATTCCACACCCTCATAGTAATAAATCAGTACAACATGCTTACAATGTTGAATTGCAAAATTTACCTACCCTTCCTACCCATTCTATCTCACATGGACCATTACAGAAAAATTATCTTGAGATTGGGAATGCTTCAAATCAAAAAATTGCAGAATTCATGATATGAAAACCATAAGACATCAAGAGAGTCAAGGCTATTTTGAAGATTGGTTTCACTCCATCATTTGTTTGCAACATCACTCCATAATTCAACAATTTTTGGCACCATCATTTCAAGGGAAGTTGGTCTCTCATACCCTATTATTTATTAACATGTATTTTTCAAATTTGGATATGTACAAACTTGAGGCCTTATTTCGAAAATGGTTCCATTGGAAGTACTCTTACACGTAAGTATATTTTATTTTTCAAAGTGGAGTAGGTTAGTGTAGAAAATAGAATAAATAAGAACACAAATAAATAAATTTCTTTATCTAAAAGAAATAAAATTGTTTTTGTTGCAACACGTTGTGGAAATTAACATCGGTGATAAATGTTTGAATTTATTTATACATGTAGATGTATTATGTTTAAGATAATGTTTCTACAGACACTCATATTCATTTTTATCACCAATTTGGAAAAATTGCTTGAATATCATATTTTTTTGGCTTGCGAGCTTGATAAAATATCTGCAAACACAATAGGGACAGTCATGTTTTGAGGGACCAAAATGGAATATTTTTAAAACCCATTTCTATAATAAGTATCCATTTATGTCTACATTACAACCCAATTTGAATCCTCAATTTGGATTTGAAACGAAAAAGTTATAACTAAAACATTGACAGGGTGTCTAGTTGGCAGGTCAGGGACAAAGTTGAGATAGTAATATTTTGGAGGCTTAAATGACTAGATCTTGAAAACCTGTTTCTATGGTATATTCCCCTATGAATCTAGTTTACAAGGCAATTTGAATCACTCTATTTCGATATTGTATGAGAAAGTTATGACCAAAATACTGACTTCATATCTTAAATCAACATTCTCAAAACTTCATTTTTCCGGTTGTTCACTAGGATATTTGACCCATCAATTATTCTTGCCTTAAAAACCTGTTCCTATTGGAGATATATAGATGAATATAATTTAATCTCCAATTTTAATCATTTTAATCCGCCATCAAACAAAAAATTTATGCCTAAAATATCAATTGTTGGTCTATGTTGGGAAATTGAAAATGACTTTATTATGCAGCTTGTTCTAAGTATATTTGACATATCATATCATGGAATTTCTATAAACCATTTCTATTGGCGCTCTTTGAAAAAAATTTCATTTGGATTTGGAATCACTGAAATTGGATGAAAAACAAATAATTTAAGATTAAAACACTGCTGGTTAGTATGGTTGACCAATGCTCTCCCGCACGTGACATAAATTCTGCTTTGTTTATTTTTATGGATTTGTTTTACAGAGTATGTACTTGTTAGTTTTTTTCATATTTCTTGGATTAAGATAGCCCGTACACCTCTCTTCTTCCATGATTTTATGTTTTATTGCAGGTAGATACTCATTTTTTTGCAGGTCCGAGAAGAATACAGAATGTCCATTTATGAAAAATTGATTCTTGAAGACAATGTTAATGAAATAAGGGCATTTCATCCAAAAATATATTAAAAAGTTTAATATCATATGATGTTAAGTTTTTTAGGTGTCATGATCTAAAATATCTTATAAGATCTTGCCACAAATGTCCAGCTAATACCTGCCAACAAGAAAACGATGTGAAGATATTTTCATTGTTTGAGGGATTCATAAGAGGAAAAATGAAGAATTGAAAATTCAAGTCATTTCCACCAAAGCATTTTTGTTTTTCAAAGGATTTTTTTTCTTCCATTAATTCACCATTGACATATTTCTGTACCTGTAAACAAATTGATGTTCCCTTAGGAAACAACATTACTGCAACTGAAATCACAACTGTTGTAACTTAATTAATTTATTTATTTACTCTTTTTAATAAATTGTTGTTTCTTTTTTTTATTTCCCTTATGATTTTGTGTTTCAGGTGTTGCTTCCTTCAAAGTTGTGGTTGCCATTCTGTTGACGAATGCGCAGTTGCTATAAATAAACAATTGTCTTTCCGTCCAACGAACATTTGTTGTTTCATCAAATGAAGAGCTGGTGTTCCATTCCCGACTGCACATTTGTTGTCCCGTCTTCGACTACATAGTTGTTGTTCGATCAAATGGAAAACCATGTTTCCTTTGCGTGTGCTTAATAGCTGCTGTTCAATGAATTGAACAACATAAAAAAAAAAAAAAATTGGTTTGTTTTTGTTGTTCAATCAATTGAACAACACAATTTTTTGGTGTGTTTTTGCTGTTTACCCAATTGAAGAGTTGTTGTTCGATCAATTGAACATCACAATTTTTTTTTTGTGTTATTTGTTGTTCAATCAATTGAACAACACAATTTTTTTGTGTGTTTTTGCTGTTCAATCAATTGAACAACACAAGTTTTTTTGGTGTGTTTTTTGTTGTTCAATCAATTGAACAACACAATTTTTTGGCGTGTTTTTGTTGTTCAATCAATTGAACATCGCAATATTTTTTTGTGTTTTTTGTTGTTCAATCAATTGAACATCGCAATTTTTTTGTGTTTTTGTTGTTTAATCAATTGAACAACACAATTTTTTTAGTGTGTTTTTTTGCTGTTCAAACAATTGAACAATTGTTGTTCAATCAATTGAACATCCGTGTTTTTGTAATAAGTAGCTGTCTGAATGAATTTTTACCTTTTTGTCATGGAAATCACCTTGTGAATGGGGAATGTGCATCTAAGAAGGGGAAAAACAACGACACTAATAACAATTTTGATCTTTTTACCTTTGATGTATATCTTTATTTCCAGACATTGATATGGCCTAACCATGTAATGGCTTGGTGGACATCTTTTCTCTAGACATAATATAAATAATTCATTATCTTAATACCATGTTGAGCTATCTTTTTACATTATCAATGGCTAATTTTCTTGCGTAGGGTGACTTAGGAATAAGTGTATAACTTTTATTGGAATTTCTTCACTCCTCACACCATCCTTAACTCTTAATGAGTTAATGAGTCTCCATCTATTTATGATTATATATATATATATACAAAAATGAAAATAATATGCAAATCTCTTAGAAATGATAGGGGGTCTCATCATGAGCTAGCCTACCATGATCATAGGGAGATAACAAGTAACATTCTCACAATTGTTATCACACCATGGTAATGATCTTTTAGCCAAAGTAAAAACTGCCTGAAGGACAGGAGGTCTCATCACGAGCCGACCTGATTACTTTGTTAAATCCTAGTGAATGGCACTGTGTCTATCAGGTTACCATGCCAACGCGGTGGTATTTCTATAAGAGAAAATAAACTATCCAAATACTAAATAGAGGATTCTGGCTCATTTTTGGGTTTAAAAACAACCGTGTCGAGGCTATGAACGCCTGTTGGTATGAGTGGCTATGCTTGTGGCATTGGAGTTTCATGTTAAACAACCAATCATTTTTCACTTATTCTTACCAACCTATTCTCAAAGGAGAACTTACCATTTGAATAATATTATCTCTATAAACACCAGCGTGCATGGTGAAACTACATATGAACTAACTTAGTTA
This sequence comes from Pinus albicaulis, assembly GCA_034641835.2. NCBI lineage: Eukaryota > Viridiplantae > Streptophyta > Pinopsida > Pinales > Pinaceae > Pinus > Pinus albicaulis. The sequence continues at coordinate 1,095,072,796 of CM076578.1, forward strand.
TGTCTGATTATTTAATCCCAGCAACTATTACCACTCTTTACATATCATGTTATGTCACAATTTTCCATCAAAGCAAAAATCCTTTTCATAACAATTATTTCTTCGTTTTTCCTTTCTAATCATTCCCCCATCCTACTTATGATTTGCGTTGATTTGATTGATTTCTACCGCCATATATGTCATTTTGGTTATTATTCTGCCGCATTTATGAATCCATAACGTCTTTTCCAGTGCTTTCTGGTCGTGGACACCTGGGGGAAGAAAAACCCTGCCACACTTTGTACTTACTTCCAGCTTGCATGGCTTCCACCTTTTTTCATCACTTTCAGCATCAACTCAGCCTACATCAGCTTCAACAAATGCCAGTCCATAGATACCATTTCACATTTTTACAGAGGTAAAACTTGAGTTAAAATAACATAAGTTTATGATTTATTTAAAATTTAGGAGAATTTCATGAAAATCCATTGAGCATTCTTTATCTTCATTCGTTCCACTTCTTTACCACTTTCCATTTTTCAGAGACACAAAAGCTTTTAGTTTGGGGGAGTGTTAATTTCTTTCATTTCTTTATTATGACCATGCCATCATCCATCGATCTATTTATTCATTCTCAAAACCTCCCATGTTGTTGAACACAAAGCATAACGATTGTAGCAATTACCTCAATCTGTTTTCTAGTATAGCATGGGGGCATGCTAATTCTCTAGTTTGGGGGAAGAATTGCTACACATGACTGATTTTTTCTACTTCCTTTCTCATTTAAGGCATACAATTTCATTTTTATACAGTGGAAAAATTGATTTGTACATATTTTTAAAACTATGAACTGAATTCTTGTGATTTTTGGACAACAAAGAGGTATCTTTAAAATACACAAACCCATAAAATTTCAAGCTAAATTAGTTTGTAAAATTTCAGAAACTATGCACTGTCACCTACAACCATTTTTCTTATATCTCATGATCCATGCATCAGAACAATCAAATTTTTGGATTAGAGAAGCATTAACATACGATTGAAAGTCAATGTGAAAATTGTTATTGTGCCTTCACCAATATCGCTAAAATTGAATATTTATTATTTGAGGAAGAAGTCATTTGTTCCATCAATACAATGACTTGGGGTGAACATTTTGATTATTATATTACAACTTGGTTAATACAGAGGCTTTGGGTTGCATGAGGACATGCAACATATCCAGTTTGAGGGTATGTTGGGTAGAAATATGTCATTATTATTACCACTTTATAACGTCTATTTCATCCATTTCTATCATTCTTTATCACATTCTTTATCATAATTTATCATTTAATTCCATTTTATAATAATTTATGCTCTTTATTGAAGGGCTTACCGGATTATCCACAGTCTTACGAAATGTTTCGTAAGACTGTGGATAATCCGACAAGCTCTTTAGTAAACAATAACCACAGGAACTTGAAAACCAAATTTATGCTCTAATGGATAAGTAATATATATTCTCCTCTATTTCTAATAAATTGATAATTATTATGCATGATTTTGTCAAATATGGTTTATTAATCTGTTATAACATCACTCGTGTTTTTAGCCTCCAAGATCTCTTCCAGATTGGAAATTCGATCTCCAACTATTCCAACTCAGAAATTCGCGGGATAAAAGGTGATGGTTTTGCGTTGGCTATTTCAGACAAATGAAGATGAATCTTGAAAATATGAGACATGGGTTTTGTGTAGAACGGACCAATTCGGTTTTCATCTGAGTAGTTTTCCAAAATTCGGCTTGGATTGAGAGAAACAGAAGGTACTCTGAAGGAAATTTTCTCAGATTTGCTGTTGTGGCCGTTTTCAAAATCCTTTCAATTGCAATACTAGATTTGACTTGTTCCAGCTGAGTCATGATATTTCAGAAATGATCTTGTTGATCAATTTGTTGTAGACAATCTCCAATTGTAATGGTAAATCATTTTGTAATCAAGTTATTTGTAATTTCCCTTTACTCTTTGTGTATTTAAATGAAACCAGATATCAAAGAGAGGATAATTTGGAATGAACATATGAAAATTTTTTGGATGAACGAATGAAAAATTGTTGAATAGGAAATGAATAATTGTTGAACTTGAGACAAATTTAAGAGCTTCATTTTTATGTAATTATTTCTCTCATATATTTCAATGAAGGAAGTTATCCATTGAGTGCTACATCTGTTACTTGTAATCTGACCTGAGTTATTTCTCAAGGCAGAACTGAGTCTTGGGAAGTTGGGCCTACTACCTTGGACAAGGTGTTGCCTTGAACATTTAAAGTAGTTTAGTTACGTGCTTGTTTATTTGAATTTCAATTCTCATTCCTTAAAGTAGATTTCCTTTATTCTAAGTAATTTGTTGTTTGCTGCATTTTCTAGATTGTTATTTCTTGCAATTTCTAGATTTCATTTAATTCACTGCTCTAGATTAGCATTTGAATTATGTTGAGTGCAATAGGTTAAATTTATAATTCAGCAATGTGTGATTTAATTTAGTATTGATTCAAGTCATGTGATTAGCATAATTATTTTCCTGTCATTTACTTTATGTTTTTGAGGTTTAGTGTTGCTTTTCAAGTCTTACATTCTATTTCCTTTCAAATGAGCTTGATAGTGTAGAACATAATCATGTAGAACTAGTGTTAGCTATTGGTATTTTCTATGCATATATTTTTCCGATTACCTTTGAAATAAAAAGACGTTCATTGGTTGATAATTAATGAATAGGTGATTAGTTGTTTTTATTAAGCAATTAATTTTGCCCAACATTTTGGCACCGTTGACGGGGAAGGCAGTTGAATAGCACTATTACATTGATATCTGATTGTAGATACATACCTCATTCCGGCAAGAGTGTTTATGAGTGATGTGTTTTTATTTTTTCATTTTGCTGTGAAAGAATTGGGTATTGAAAATGAGAGGTAAGAATCTGCATATTAGCAAGCAAAAAACTTGCTCTCTAGCCCGCTTCTTAGCAATTGTGCAGAGGTTAAATATGATAGATGTTTTTATTTTTATTTTTTTATGAATGAATAAGTAGAAAAAGTTGGAAATTTGAAGAAATCTTATCATTTCACTTAAATGGTGATGTAAGCACCACCCATTCCACTAACCAATTGGCAGGAACATTTGAATGAGGAGCCTTAAAGTATCACATGAGGAACATCTTCTATAATGGTAAGAAATGACACACACTGCTACTTTTGAATTTCTTATCAGAGATCTATGAGGAGTGACACAAATGCACATAATTCCCCCATCTCCTCTACCAAATTTTCATGGTTTGGAAAATGAAGATCCAGATACATTCTTATTTGAGTGTGAAGTATTTTGTAGACCATACAATTATTGTACTATTGATAAAATGTTGAAAGTGTTTCCTCTTACTCTAAAAGGAGCAACTCTCCGATGGTTCATGAGCCTTAGTGGAAACTACATTCAAACATGGGAGGACATGAAGAATGTATTCTTGAAGAAGTAACAAAACTATTGCAAGGCCATTGAAGACATTTTCAGTATGATGCGGCGAGAAGGTGAAAGCTTGGAGGACTATGTGGAGCAATTTAAATACAACCTTAAAAAATAAAAGCATAAGCATTTGGAAAGAGAGATCTTAAAAACACTCTTACTCAAAGGAATCAAAGACAAATTTTTAGAACTCTTAAATATGATAGGAAAATATGATGTTTTTCTACTATTATATGATGATGTTTGTGATTTATGCATAAGGTATTCAAGAGGAATCTCCAAGGCTGGTAAGAATTCTAGAGAATTTTCTTCTTTCATTTCCAAATCTACTACAAGAATACGAGATATAAGCGCTGAAATTGATGATTTATTTGAACATTTTAAAATTTATTTTATTAGCTCTCTAAATTCACAATTGCATGTTTTGCAGGTAAAGAAAAATCAGGAAAAAATTGAAGAAGTGTTTTCCCCTCATTGCCAAAAGGAACATCCCATGCATAGTTTATCTTTCTTACCTAGGATGAAAGCAACATATCAAAGAGATCGAGAAGCTACAAGCTCACAACCATGGAAACCATGGCCTACATGTATGGTTCAAGACACTTCCTCTCCATTTTCTTACTTGCATAATCCATTATGGAATACTCCTTTGTTAGGGCAGCCATGTCAATATCAATATAACCACCACCAATATTGTCCACAAGTTTGGCATGGTTCATCTTATGATTACATGACTACTCTCCCTCATCTTGTAGCACAAGCACATCATCCATATTCTTTATCAGCTCTTCAACAACATCTTGCTTCCCTATCAAAATCATCCACATAACCCAATCAAGTACATCATCAAAATCCTCCATGCCCTACACAATTTCTTGCTCAATCCATTTTACACCTTCATAGTAATAAACCAGTACAACATGCTTACATTATTGAACTACAAAATTTACCTACCCTTCTTACCCATTCTATCTCACATGCACCATTACAGAAAAAATATATTGAGATTGGGAAGGCTTGAAATCCAAAAATTGCAGAATTCATGGAAGAAATTCATGATATGAAAGCCATAGGAACTCAAGAGAGTCAAGGATATATTCAAGATTGGTTTCACTCCATCATTTGTTTACAACATCACTCCATACTTTAGCAATTTTTGGCACTATCATTTCAAGGGAAGTTGGTCTCTCATACCCTATTATTTATTAATATGTATTTTTCAAATTTGGGTATGTACAAACTTGAGGCCTTATTTAGAAAATGGTTCCATTGGAAGTACTCTTAATCTTAATTATATTCCATTTTTCAAAGTGGAGTAGGTTAGTGTAGAAAATAGAATAAATAAGAACATAAATAAATAAATTTCTTTATCTAAAACAAAAAAAAAAAAAAAAAATTTGTTGCAAAACGTTGTGGAAATCAACATCGGTGATAAATGTTTGAATTTATTTATACATGTAGATGTATTATATTGAATATAATGTTTCTACATGCATTCATATTAATTTTTATCACCAATTTGGAAAAATTGCTTGAATATCATATTTTTTTGGCTTACGAACTCGATAAAATTTCTACAAACATAGTCGAGACTGTCATGTTTTGAAGGACCAGAAGGGAATATTTTTACAACATGTTTCTATATTAAGTAGCCATTTATTTCTACATTCCAAGCCAATTTGAATCACTCAATTTGGATTTGAAACGAAAAAGTTATAACCAAAACATTCACAGGGTGTCCAATTGGCAGCTCAAGGACAAAGTTGGGATAGTCAGATTTTGGAGGCCTATATTAATAGATCCTACAAATTGTTTGTATGGTATATTCCCCTATGAATCTAGTTTACAAGACAATTTGAATCACTATATTTCGATATCATATGATAAAGTTATGACCAAAATACTGTGTGCCTATCGTAAATCAACATTTTCAAAACTTTATTTTTCCGGCTGTTCACTGGCATATTTGGCCCATCAATGATTGTTGCCTTCAAAAACTATTTCTATTTGAGATATATAAATTAATCTACTTTAATCTCGAATTTTAATCATTTGAATCCGTCATCAAACAAAAAATGTATGCCTAAAATATCAACTATTGGTCTAAGTTGGGAAATTGAAAATGACTTTGTTTTGCATGTTGTTCTAAGTAAATTTGACATATCATATCATAGAATTTTTATAACCTGTTTCTATTGGTGATAAATATTTGAAACAAATTTAATTTTGCTTTGGAATCACTGAAATTGGACGAAAAACAAAGAATTTACGATTAAAACACTTATGGTTAGTATGGTCGACCAATGCTCTCTCGCAGGTGACATATAATTTATGCTTTGTTTATATTTCTGTGGATTTGTTTTACAGAGTAACTACTTGTTATTTTTTTTTTCATATTTCTTGGATTAAGAGAGCCTGTAAACCTCTCTTCTTCCATGATTTTATGTGTTATTGCAGGTAGATACTCATTTTTTTGCAGGTCCGAGGAGAATAAAGGAAGTCCATTTATGAAAAATTGATTCTTGAAGACAATGTTAATGAAATAAGGACATTTCATCAAATATCTATTAAGAAGTTTAATATCATATGATGTTAAGTTTTTAGGTGTCATGATCTAAAATATCTTATAAGACCTTGCCACAAATTTCCAACTAATACCTGCCAACAAGAAAACGATATGAAGATATTTTCATTATTTGATGGATTCATAATAGGAAAAATGAAGAATTGAAAATTCAATTCATTTCCACCAAAGCATTTTTGTTTTTCAAATGATTGTTGTTTTTTCATTCATTCACCATTGACAGATTGTTGTTCCTCTAAACAGATTGATGTTCACTTAGGAAACAACATTACTGCAACTGAAATCACAGTCGTTGTAACTTAATTTATTTATTTATTTACTCTTTTTCATGAAGTGTTGTTTCTTTTCTAATTTCTCTTATGATTTTGTGTTTCAAGTGTTGCTTCTTTCAAATTTGTGGTTGCCATTCCATTGGCGAATGTGTAGTTACTATCAATAAACAGTCGTTGTTCCATCCAACGAACATTTGTTGTTTCGTCAAATGAAGAGTTGTTGTTCCATTCTCGACTGCACATTTGTTGTCCCGTCTTCGACTGCGTAGCTGTTGTTCGATCAAATAGACAATCATGTTTCTTTTGCGTGTACTTAATAACTATTGTTCAATCAATTGAACAACACATTTTTTTTGTTTCTGTGTTTTTGCTGTTCAATCAATTGAACAACACAATTTTTTGTGTGTTTTTTGTTTTTCAATCAATTGAACAACACAATTTTTTTGGTGTGTTTTTGTTGTTCAATAAATTGAACATCATAATTTTTTGGTGTGTTTTTGTTGTTCAATCAATTTAACAACGCAATTTTTTTGTTTGTTTGTGTTTTTTGCTGTTCAATCAATTGAACAACACTTTTTTTTTTTTTTTTTTAAATTCAATCAATTGAACAACTTATTTTTTTTTTTGTTCAATAAATTGAACAACTTAATTTTTTTGTGTGTTTTTGCTATTCAATCAATTGAACAACACAATTTTTTTTGGTGTGTTTTTTGTTGTTCAATCAATTGAACATCGCAAATTTTTGGTGTGTTTTTGCTGTTCAATCAATTGAACAACGCAATATTTTTTGTGTGTTTTTTGTTGTTCAATCAATTGAACAACGCAAATTTTTTGTGTCTTTTATGTTGTTCAATCAATTGAACAACAAAATTTTTTTGTGTGTTTTTGCTGTTCAATCAATTGAACATCACAATTTTTTTGGTGTATTTTTTTGTTGTTCAATCAATTGAACAACTACTGTTTAGTCAATTGAACAACCGTGTTTTTGTAATAAGTAGTTGTTTGAATGAATTTTTACCTTTTTGTCATGGAAATCATCTTGTGAATGGGAATTGTGCACCTAAAAATGGGAAAATAAGCAACACTAATAACAACTATGATCTTTTTATCTTTGATGGATATCTTTATTTTCAGACATTGATATGGCCTAACCATGTAATGGTTTGCTGGATATCTTTTCTTCAGACAGTATAAATAATTCACCATCTTAATACCATGTTGGGCTATCTTTTTACACTATCAATGGCTAATTTTCTAGGGTAGGGTGACTTAGGAATAAGTGTATAACTTTTATTGGCATTTCTTCAATCCTCACACCATCCCTAACCCTTAAGGAGTTAATGAGCCTCTCTCTATTTATGATTATATATATATATATATATATATATATACAAAAATTAAAATAATATGCAAATCTTTTAGAAAGGATAGGGGTCTCATCATGAGCCAACCTACCATGATTATAAGGAGATAACAAGTAACATTCCCACAATGGCTACCACACCAGGGAAATGACCTTCGAGCCAAAGTAAAAACTTCCTGAAGGACAAGAGGTATCATCACAAGCTGACCTGATTACTTTGTTAAATCCTAGTGAATGGCACTGTGTCTATCTGGTTACCATGCCAGCATGGTGGTCTTTCTATAAGAGAAAATAAACTATCCAAATACTAAATAGAGGATTCTGACTCATTTTTTGTTTAACAAGCAACTTTTTCGAGGCTATGGACGCCTGCTGGCAGTAGTGGGTCTGCTTGTGGCATCGGAGTTTCATGTTAAACAACCAATCATTTTTCACTTATTCTTACCAACCCATTCTCAAAGGAGAACTTACCATTTGAATATTATTATCTTTATAAATACCAGTATGCATGGTAAAACTACATATGAAATAACTTAATTATGTCTGATTATTTAATCCCAGCAGTTGTTACCACTCTTTACATATCATGTTCTGTCACAATTTTCCATCAAAGCAAAAATATTTTTTCATAGCAATTATTTCTCTGTTTTCCTTTTTAATCATTTCCCCATCCTCCTTATGATTTGCGTCCATTTGATTGATTTCTACCGCCATATATGTCATTTTGGTTATTATTCTGCCACATTTATGAATCCATAACATATTTTCCTGTGATTTTTGTTCGTGGAAACCTGGGGGAAGAAAAACCCTGCCTCCCTTTGTACTTACTTTCAACTTGCATGGCTTCCATATTTTTTTATCACTTTAAGCATCAGCTCAGCCTACATCAGCTTCAACAAATGCCAGTCCATAGATGTCATTCCACATTTTTATGGAGGTAAAACTTGAGGTAAAATAGCATAAGTTTATGATTTATTTAAAATTTAGGAGAATTTCATGAAAATCCATTAAGAATTCTTTATCTTCATTCGTTCCACTTCTTTACCACTTCCCATTTTTCAGAGACACAAAAGCTTTTGGTTTGGGGGAGTGTTACTTTCTTTCATTTATTTATGATGGCCATGCCATCATCCATCGATCTCATTATTCATTCTCAAAACTTCCATTATTCCATGTTGTTGAACACCAAGCATAACGATTGTAGCAACTACCTCAATCTGTTTTCTAGTATAGCATGAGGGCATGCTAATTCTCTAGTTTGGGGGAGGAATTGCTACACATGACGAATATTTTCTACTTTCTTTCTCATTTAAGGCATACAATTTCATTTTTATATAGTGCAAAAATTGATTTGTGCATATCTTTAAAACTATGCACTGAATTCTTGTGATTTTTGGACAACAAAGAGGTATATTTAAAATACACAAACCTAGAAAATTTCAAGCTAAATTAGTTTGTAAAATTTTAGAAATCATGCACTGTCACCTACAACCATTTTTCTTATATTTGATGATCCATGCATCAAAACAATCCGATTTTTGGATTAGAGAAGCATTAACATACGGTTGAAAGTCAATGTGAAAATTGTTGTGCCTTCACCAACATCATTAAAATTGAATATTTATTATTTGAGGAAGAAGTCATTTGTTCCATCAATACAATGACTTGGGGTGAACATTTTGATTATTGTATTACAGCTTGGTTAATGCAGAGGCTTAGTGACGCAACGAAACTGAAGTCACTCCCGAGGAGAGCTAGTCTACTATAGTTGTGGCTCGTCGTGGCCGTTTTCTCTTTGTTCACTTGTCTCATCTCCATGTGGTCTTCTTAGATTTCCATGGGAGTTTATTTATCAATTTCAAAGAAATTGACAAATAAATATATTCAGCAAACTTTGGCGAATGTTAAATATATCTCCGAACCTTATAATAGATGTTTAATCCTTTCGGACTTTATATTAATACTCTAAGCCTTTTAAACAAACGGCTTATAATAAACCGTTGGCTCCGGCCCCACCTCTACTTGCCAATGGTCCAATTAGACGCATGCCCCGTACTCAGCTTATCCTCCGTGCATCTTTATCAAATGACCACCGTCCGATGGCCCCTTCCCAAATCAACAGTTTTGGGCAAATCGCTGGCTCCCGGTCGAACGAGATAACATACGGTGGCACGCTCAACGGTGGTTTCCCGGGGGTTCACCTCACCACGTGTCGTCTCCCCTATGTAATCGCTCGTGTTCAGGAAATACCACCTACTCCACAAAAGTGGTGCGATATGGGCAACCCGCCTTTGCAAATCCACTCACGGTTTTGAACAGTGACTAACCACGGGTTTAAATCGGGTTGGGTTTTCCTCTGTGTTCACTAACCCAGGTCTAGCCTCGGGTAGGATTCTAATTAACAATGAACAGATTATCTTTTTATTTAGCGAGGTTTTCCTATTTAAACTGTGTTCGCGACCGTGGATCCTCTACACAGGCCTCGCCTGCGCGGGTTCAATTCACAGGGTTATTCGGTTAACTTTTGAGAAAACAATAGGCAGAGATATGTGGAGATTATACAATAGTTCAATTATACATGCACAGAGCTCAATCACCTCGCAATCAAACAATTTATTCACAATTAAGGACTCAAAATGACTCTATGGCGATGCGCACTGATATTATTCAATTGGAAGCAATTGTGAACACACAGATTTGATTGCAGAAATCTCTCCTCTCTTCTCCTCTCCCCCTATATACATCCGAGGGATTACATTTATATACATGAACATTTTTCTGTTCGGTTCCTCTGTGAGGACCGTTTTAGAAAATCAACAGTCTAATCAAAATAATTCAACTAACTAAAATATGACAGATAGACTAACTGAACTATTCGACTTCTACGACTCTAACTGATCTAAATGATACAGTCAGCTGAGGTATTGACACCTAGCTGTTACAATTCAATTGTTTTCGAACCCTCCTAGCCACAACATGTGGAAAAAACCTCCTACATTGCTGGCTAGAGTCTAATGCCCCTGCATCACTTTGGTTTGCATGAGTACATGCAACATATCTAGTTTGGGGGTATGTTGGGCTGCAAATATGTCATTATTATTACCACTTTCTAACGTCTATTTCATCCATTTCTATCATTATTTATCACAATTTATCATTTAATTCCATTTTATAATAATTTATGCTCTTATGGATAAGTAATACACATTCTCCTTTATTTATAATAAATTGATAATTATTATGCATGATTTTGTCAAATATGATTTATTAATATGTTATAACATCACTCACATTTTTAGCCTCCAATATCTCTTCCAGATTGGAAATTCGATCTCCAACTATTCCAATTCAGAAATTCTCTAAGATAAAAAATGACGGTTTTGCATTGGCTATTTCGGACAAATGAAGATGAATCTTAAAAATTCAAGACATGGGTTTTGTGCATAATAGACCAATTCAATTTCTATGAACAGTTTTCCAAAATTCGGCTTGGATTGAGAGAAACAGAAGGTTCTCTGAAGGCAATTTTCTCAGATTTGTTGTTGTGGCCATTTTCCAAATTCTTCCAATTGCAATACTAGATTCAACTTGTTCCAGCTGAGTCATGATATTTCAGATATGATCTTTCTAATCAATTTGTTGTAGACAATCTCCAATTGTAATGGTAAATCATTTTGTAATCAAGTTAGTTGTAATTTCCCTTTTCTCTCCATGTATTTAAATGAAACTAGAGATCAAAGAGAGGACAATTGGGAACGAACAGATGAAAAATTGCTGGATGAACGAATGAACAATTGTTGAATAGGAGATGAATAATTGTTGAACTTGAGACAAAGCTAAGAGCTTCATTCTGATGTAATTATTTCTCTCATATATTTCAATGAAGGAAGTTATCCATTGAGTGCTACATCTGTTACTTGTAATCTAATCTGAGTTATTTCTCAAGGCAGAACTGAGTCTTGGGCAGTTTGGCCCACTACCTTGGACAAGGTGTAGCCTTGAACATTTAAAGTAGTTTAGTTACGTGCTTGTTTATTTGAATTTCAATTCTCATTCCTTAAAGTAGATTTCCTTTATTTTAAGTAATTTGTTGTTTGCTGCATTTTCTAGATTGTTATTTCTTGCAATTTCTAGATTTCATTTAATTCACTGCTCTAGATTAGCATTTGAATTTTGTTGAGTTCAATAGGTTAAATTTATAATTCAGCAATGTGTGATTTAATTTAGTATTGATTCAAGTCGTGTGATTAGCATAATTATTTTCCTGTCACTTACTTTCTGTTTTTGAGATTTAGAGTTGCTTTTCAAGTCTTACATTTTATTTCCTTTTGAATGAGCATGATAGTGTAGAACATAATCATGTAGAACCAATGTTAGCTATTGGTATTTTATATGTGTATATTTTGCTGATTTCCTTTGAAATAAAAATACATTCCTTGGTTGATAATTAATGAATAGGTGATTAGTTGTTTTTATAAAGCAATTAATTTTGCCCAACAACCCCTTCAAACATTAATATCAACACATACTTAATTATTCGAGAAGGGAAATGGGAGGTCTATTCCGACAAGGACCATATCTATGACACTAATGATGAAGATATCCATAGGACCCTTGTTCTTCCCCACAATCATAGGGTCATAGTAGAGTCCCATGTGGACCCTTTCCTCAACCTTTATTACATTATCACTAATAATGAGGAATATTCCAAATCTCCCAAGTGTACTAACCATGGGCCACCTGCTTGTTGTGTCTCTCTATCTCATTGGTATCCCTTTCCCACTAACCATGACCCTATGATGGCCATAGAACATGACATAAATAACAAAGACAATGATGAAGGTGATATGCCCGAGGTTTCCATCCATGCAAAGTTTATGAGCCTAATTGTTGGCATCTATATCTTTTGGTTAGAGGAGAGTATCTCATGGACTAGATTACATCCTTTTTTTACCTATTCTCGCGTGATCATCCATGTATGGGTATTCCATTTTCCCACCTCACGCCCTAGTGACCCTCCATATGATTGTTTCTGTCCTTACTCCTGGATTTTCTACATAATTAATCATTGGGAAAAATGTTTTTATAATGATCTAATGATGTCCTGGTTGCATTGGCTCTATGATTACACTTAGTGCTTCTACGTTGTAATGTGCATGTTAGGGTAGGATGCATTTCATGTTGATTTTCCTCATTAGAACCAACATCATATGATATTATCATGTTACATTAGTTGCATTTAGATTAATATTGCATTCGAAATTTTATTTAATAGTTTATTTTTAGTGTATAATAAAAGCATATGCAATCATGAGATGTCGTGAAAGCATATTGTCCCGTATGTTTAATTTGTGATATGTGTAGGTGACAAGTCTGTAGACCCAAGCGATTGCTGGAGTTTCTCATGAATGCCCTAGTTGAGTACATTTTTCACTCTCCGAGAGATCATGTCCCAGTTGGAGCTAGATGTTACCCACCACTTTGTGGATGATATCCCTAGGAGAAATTTTTTCTCCAAGATGGTCCTCAACCAGCAGCCAACATCCCCTTGCAGTCACTAGATAGCTTGATGTTCCATTTTCTCCTCCACCTAAGCCAACTTTTTGGTCCCATTCCCATTGGTTATTATTTCATGTTTTAAGGTGGGCCTCCCAACCCCGAACGTATGAATTTTCATTGGTATAGGTGAGTACTTTTCCTTACTTATCATGGAAACTTTTGGGCATGGATTGGTGGGGGGATTTTTCGGAAAGAGTGGGTTGGGTCTGCACTCTTGTCTCCTCAACTTGTTTTGGTGGTTATCCTTGTATCCTAGCCTCGTGGGATCTCCTTTACTAGCCATTAGTTTTAGGGTTGGCCCCACATGGGAAATCCTGATTTTGTTTGCATGGTCTTGCTTCCTGACACCATATACATCACTCATTTCCACTCATTCTAACCCCATTCATCAATTTTCCCATCTGAGTCCACATGTGTCCACTGGATCCACATAGGGTTATCCCCCCATCCCCTTGTCCACACCTTGGGTCGAGCCTGGAACGATGCCCCAGAGGTTGATGCAGCTGAAAAGAAAAGAAAATAATTTTTTTTTCCACTCTCAATAGGAAATGTACAACAAAATGCAAAAGATGGTCAGGAAATACAAATTCAACATGTGGGAAAAATCCAAACATGAGCTCTACCCCTTATCTATGGCCATCACCCTGGTTCCTATAGGCCTTAGACGAGCCCCTTCCATCTTTAAGGAACCCATGGTTGTCCCAACCCATGGTAGGTAATGAAATTCCCCACCTTAAAGGGGGTATATATTTCTATATCCTACACATAATGCTCTCATCCCCTTGAGCCCTGAGAATTTATCAAGAAAAACCATTTAAAGGAAAAAGACATATGAATAAGGGTCTAAAAACAAAGGTTGGGGTAAATCATGTACTACGATTTTCTACCTCCTAAACTCATATACCCATGTGTGTGTGTTACACAACAATTTGTCACCATCCCTGCAATTCCCCGTCCCGCACATTGGAGGGCTTATTTCGTGACCTGTGAGCAGTGACATGATCTGAGAACAATTTCATGGCATTCCCCTGAACATGGAATTTCATTCCTCTAAAGACAACTCCTTGTGAAAAACCCTAAAAATAGCCTTTTTATCCTTGGTGCGACTGCTCAGTGTAATACTCGCGCCAATGGGGGAGATCCTCCAAAGAGGGCGCGCCAACTGGTGCACTGTCTCAGTGTTGTAACCATGCCAGGCTTAATAAGGAGTGTTTAAAAAAATAAATGGCGGAATATTGACTCCAACAAACTCCTGAATTGGACTCTAAATCGAGTTGGGACGTTTGGCTCTGGTTCTCCATGTATAGGAAGTAGTTTTCCACCTCTCATGGAAGCTTCCTTGAGGATAGGGCCAATCCCACGATTGTAGGGATCCCAACTCCCCTTCCACCATCTATATAAGCTTGCCATTTCCCTTTGCAATCTAGTCTCCAAGAGCCTTCAAAGCCTAAAGAATGCTGCAATAGTCCTCATAGTGCCAAATCAGTAGCAAGGAGATTGACGATCGAAGAGAGAGGCTTGTCCCCATTCCTGACAAGCTTTACCGAGACGTATTCCGCTGACGACCCGCCGAAGGAAGATTCAACGTCAGAGCCTAGTTGTATTTTCCTTTGTATGAATTAATGATAAGCGACTATTGGTTATGGTTCCACTCGTATTTTTCATTATGATCATGAGTTGTGTCTTCTCTGACTGATACATAATTGCATATATCGGGTTTTACGCTTGTGTTTATCGTGTTTCTTGTGTGTGCAGGTGTTCGATCGCGACGAGCGAGAGGATTGTGATCTGCTGGATCAAGGAAACGGGAGCACCATCTTCCCTACAAACAACAGCGTTGGACTTGAGGTAGGCCTTCATCGCAAGTTGGTCTATTGCAATTAGGAACTTGCACCTTAGCATGGTATGATTGTTGCTAGACCCGATCTGGGCTAGTAGGGATCACCTTTGTACGCAGAGGGGATTTACCTCTACATGCAGAAAGTGACTACACGAGGCAGTTTGGACGGCTCTTTATAAACTACGTACCTGAGCCTGAAGTATGCCAGATAGTTTCTTCGAAATAAAAATGCTCTTGCTCTGCATTAGCGAAAGTAGATGAACGCTGCTTCAGTCAATCTCCGGTCTAGTTTATGAACTGAACACTTGGAGTATTGTCTTGTCTTTCGGTCGATTCTTGACTTTGCTTGCTTGATCAGCTCTTTTGGCTGGGTCTTTTCATGTGTTTGGCTTTTGTTTTCAGCTTCAACATCACTGGTCTGCTTCTTGGATTGCTTTTTTTTTTACATAGTAAACTTGACTGGCGCGCTTATTAGCTTGACAGTCGCGCCAATTGGCGCTAGTTTCCAGTTTACTACCAGCGCCAATCCTGTTCTGGTGCTAGATTTCGCCTGACAGTCGCGCTAATCCTGAAAGGTGCTAGGGTTTGCTCTGTTTTGAGCTTTCTGAGCTTGATTTGTGTGTTTGGTTTCATTTTTATGACTGCTTGAATGTTCTGGAGCCTTCTTTGACTGACCGTGACCTTCATCCTTTGGTTGTTTTCCCGTTTCTATCGATTTTACATTCTAGCCCTAGGGCATCTAGGTGCTATTGTGCGTCGAGCCTCCCTTGGGAGTTTTTGGTTTCTATTTGTTCAGTCAACTTTGTGATTGCTCCTCTGCATTCGTTTAAGTGGTTGTTTATCGTTTCATTGCATTATTTGAGTGATTGGCTTCTTCTTCATTCGAATTCCGCCTTGTCTCGTTTTGGGCCTGGATTACATGGTTCATTTGAGTCTTTGGGATTATTTTGGTTTTGAGAGATTGTTTTGTCAATTTGAGGTCTGATTGTGTGCTTGCATTGAGTGAAATTTGATTGTTTTTACTCTTTTGGTATCACTTCTCAAATTGCTTCTTATTAGTTTTCATTTTGTTTAGTGCATTTTGCTCTTAAACATTGGAAATACAAAAAACAAATCTCTTTTGCTTTTGATTAGTTAGTGTGAATTAAATATTTTCTCTGTTATTAGTGATTAGTAACTTGGAAAGAAAAGCTTTTAGTTTCCATTAGCTGCATTAGAGACATTACTGGTTGTTGTTTGGTCATTTTGTTATTGTGTGAAAAGCTCTTAACTCTCTCGTAATTAGCTTTCATCGAATGAAATGATATATTGTGGCATGTAGTGTGCATTTAGGAGATTTTGAGACATAACACTCGCTAGGGCCTGAAAACTGAAACATAATTGAAGATAAACATTAAAATTTATTCAATTTACACTAAGGCAGCATTGAAACATTAACAAAATATTTAGAGGTCTAGGCTAGAGACGTGTTCTGGCGTCTTTAAACCTAGTAGCTGTCGTTCGCCTCTTGGCTTTAGACAGCACTAGTACGGACTTGTGCTCCCTGTACCGTCACGTATATAAAGGGAGACCCCACTAGGTTTCTATCCTTTATCCATAGGAAGCCGAGTCTGCCGCCCTATACCCGTGATACACCGGACACAGCATTCGGGGAGATTGCCTGCACATACGTTAAGTCCTTGGTTGATTTCTCTTTCATTTTGAAACCAAGGTGTATATTGCAGTTCACGGTTATTTGGTACACCCTTTGCCTAGTATTCCTGAGCAGTCATTTTGATCTTATCTAACTCTTTAAATTTGAAAAGATCACCAAGCGCTTGTCCTTTCACGCTTGCTTCAAAACTGAAAGAGATAGAGTCATCTTTCATCCGTTTCTCGACTCTTAAAACATGAAACGGTGAAGTTTCTAAGTTTCAATGTCGTAAAATAAATCACCCGCGATCACACGCCCTGTTATATTTTGCTTGTTGGCCGTTTGATTGTGTGCCTTGAGTATTTTTCAGCCCGTGTGTTGTGTTTGATCTTTTCCTTTCGTCGTTACTGTCATAGTGGCGGAACCTTCAGTTTCGTCTACTGGTAGTCCATATACGGACGATTCATCAGAGGTCTCGTAATCCTCTGCTGAACATCAACAGCCCATTGTTTTCAAGTTTCCCGACGAGGGACCGGTTCTGTCTGAGCTTCCCTTTGGAGGACCAGTTGAGTTCAATTGGCCCTTTTCCGACCCTTGGTCTGGATTTGGAGTAGGGGAAAATTTCCCTCCTCTGACATTGGGTTCGCCTTTTATAGCTGCTGTTATTCCTCCTAGTCCTCGCCGTCTATTACGAGATCTAGCGGTAGGTTCAGATATGGGTGCATCCAGCCATTATCCCAGTGAGGAAATCCCCACGTCTGGTGAAGATTACCAGTTGTTCCCAGAAGACAACCCCGAATTATCTGTCATGTCCTCGCCTGGTCCTTCACTACCAGCAGGGTATAGATCTTTAGGTCAGATTATCACCATCGTTGCCTCTATGGGGATATCGAATCCTTCTACGAGGCCCGTTATTCCTTCATTGGGGATGTCTCCTAGGACACCCATCACGTCATCCCCTCAGGTCACTTCTGTACCCGTCAGGCCCACTGTTTGTGTGGCTGCATCTACACCTGCTGTTACCACTCAGTTCGTAAGGACCACATCACTTCCCGAAGACGTCTATAAAGCATCTGCTATGCCGGAGAACATATCTCCTGAGGAGTATCGATTGTCCTTACAACAATCGAATCCCGAGGTCGGACAATCCTCTCAAGATCCCAACCGCCCATATTTTTCGCATTATGCACAGGATGGTACCCTTATTTACGTTTTTCCATATCAGTATGATGAGTACGAGAATCCTTTACATTTACCCGCTCCAAAGGCTCACCTTCATGCTCAAGGTTTTCCATCTAACCATGTTGGGCAGTCTTATAAGCCGCAAGGACAACCTTTTCAAGGCCAACCTTCGGGCCAGCCTGGCTATCCTTATGACCCGCAAGGACAACCTTTACAGGGCTACCCTTCGGGCCAGCAAGGGCCATTATACGGTCCACAAGGACAGTATTACAACCCTTTAGGTCAACCTGTGCAGCCTCTCCCTGGAGTCCGACCTGGGCAACCTCAAGGACTCACAAGACAACCGGGGTACCAACCAGGGCCATAATATGGTCCCGGGGGGCAAGTCCAACCTTCCCAATCCATGCAACCTCAGTATCCTATTGGTCCGAATGTTGCACATTAGCCAGGATCATCTTATGGTCCTGCGGTAGGTCAAATTGGTTACCAGCCACCACCTGGCTCTATTTCACCACCAGGCCAACCGGCCCATCCAGTACAACCTGGTGTTCTACAACAGCCAGGTCAACCTGTGCAACCGGCACAACCTGTTCACCCGGGGCAACCTGTTCAACCAAGTCAGCTCATTCAGCCTGGCCAGCCTGTCCAACCAGGCCAGCCTACACATCCTATCAACCCTGCTCAATAGCTGATTTACTCGATGCCACAACCGAATCAACCGGTGCATCCTAATTATCGCGCTCAACAGGGTCCCACCTATCAGCAGCCCGCTCAACCTCAAGGCGGTTACTACCCCCACGGTCAATCTCGACCGACTTATAATCCGCCCCAAGGTTCCCATTATTACACTCAACAACCTGGCTACACCTATACTCAGCATCCAAATCCACAGATTTCTCAAATGGGACCGACATATAATCAGGGTCCATACTCTGGTTATCAACCCCCGTACACTGGTTACCAGCAACCGAATCAGGCTGGTTATACACCCTATACCCCCTACGGCCAGAATCCTTCGGGACAGAACCCATGGGGGAAAGGATACACTCAACTAGCGTGGAGTACAGGTACAGGTCCTTATCGAGGGCCTGGCATGCCGTTCAATCTGCAATTGTCGTTCTTGGCTACCTTGGAGTTACCAGACGTTTCTAAATTAACCAATGATCCGATTCTTCATAATCCTTATTGGCCTCTGGTTCCGACCAAGGTACCTGGCGACTGCCCTAAGTTTGAAGGTAAAGCTGGTGAAGACCCCCAAGCTCATGTAATGACCTACCATTTGTGGTGTTCGTCTAATTCTTGGGTCGATGATTCAATTCGTCTACGTCTCTTCCAGCACACTCTTACCGGTGTTGCTGCTAAGTGGTATATTGAACTACCCCGTGGCATCTTTCAAGATTTCAATACTTTAGCAATGGCTTTTCTGACCCACTTTCAGTTATCGGTTCGCTATGAAGCCGGGACACATCTCCTGACTTCCTTGAAGCAGGATAAATCCACCCACATATCTGACCATATTCATGAGTGGCGACGTCGTCGTAGGCTGATCAAGTTTGATATACCTGATCAACTACTAACTCATTGGTTCACCACGTCCTTCGTTAACAAAATCGCTCAAGATATTGATATGGGGGCATGTGTGACTGAGGAACAGGCCATTGCGCATGTCCAGTATCTTGATCTGGTATACTCTCAGTCCGGCACGCTTTATGATATTTTCACTGATGCTCCACGCCCAGGAACCTCTAAAGCTCCACCTACCCCAGTGGTGGATGGTGTTATTGGTTTCGTGTCTCAAAATTCTCGGAAATATTCAAATGGGAAGCAGAAGTCCAATTCTTCCAATAATTTTGCTCTTCCCAGCCCTTCAGATTCTGGAAAAACTGCGGAGGTCAACGCCGTTCAAGCTAATCCTACGGAAAAAGCCTCCAAAGGAAAGAAGAAGGGCAAAGGAAAATCCAAACCCGACGCCCCAAAACCAAAGTCTGCTAAACCTCGTACTGAGGACGGTTCTCAACGTAAATCGAAGTACCCTTGCCTTATTTGTGAAGGAGATCATTATACCAAGGATTGTCCCCGACGATATGAAATTAGTCAACTTCTCAAAGGCTCCAAAGGGACTCCGATAGTTCTCAAAGAACCGTTCCCATCTCAGCAGACCCAAATGGTTGAACAACCGTCACCATCTGCACCATTTGGGTCCCAGGTATTTATGATGAATGGTGCTGCACCTGTCTCAATTGCTACGCGTTCGAAGGATTACGCTGGATCGCGTCAGGCAGATGGGAAGGAAGTTGTGGATGGCCCACCTCCTCCTCCTGTCTCCAGT
This sequence comes from Pinus albicaulis, assembly GCA_034641835.2. Lineage (NCBI taxonomy): Eukaryota > Viridiplantae > Streptophyta > Pinopsida > Pinales > Pinaceae > Pinus > Pinus albicaulis. The sequence continues at coordinate 1,095,093,032 of CM076578.1, forward strand.
CCTTTGGAAATTTAGAAGTCTACTGCTGAACCTGTTGTGAGGCCACCTTCTAAAGGTGTTCTGCGAAGGTCTTCCTACAATCCAAATGTCTGTTCCGCTCAGCACTATAGTATTGTTAAGGATTTTGCACAGGCGCCTTCTGCTATGTCCGCATTGGAAGTCCTTCAAATTTGCCCTTCGCAACGGAAATCTCTGTTGTCTGCGATCGGTGGGATCGATCCCACCGATTCTAGTCTTCTCACCTTCGACCTAGAAAAATTTACCCCCCGAATTCCGCATCAAATTGCTCTTGTGATACAAGTCAGGATCAACGGTCTTAACATTCATAGGGCCGTTGTGGATGAAGGTGCTTCTACCTGTGTCATGTCGTCTGCCTGCTGGAAGGCCGTTGGCTGTCCAGCGCTTTCATCATCTCCCAATGCCTTAGAGGCATTCTATGGTCGGGAATCGAAACCCCTGGGTGTTCTCGAGAGTTTGTCGATTACGTTACAGGGGAAGACAGTCAACGTAGAAGTAGAAGTGGTTGATGCCAAGCTTAACTACAACTTACTTCTCGGCCGCAGTTGGAATCACGCAATGCTATGCGTGCCATCCACCCTCTTCCGACTTCTTAAGTTCCTTCATGAGGGAAAAATTGTTACTGTGGGTCAGTTGTCTTTCTTCACCTCCACCTCTAAGAACAACGTTCCTTACGTGGATAAGATCCCTAATACCCTTGACAGTGTAGGACCCGGTCTCTTCAAGGACCCCGTCCTCATGGGTATTTTTCTTGCGCCACCACCACACACCGTTCAAGTTAATATGGTCTCTAGGTCTGACGACCCATGGATCATCCCTTCGCCTGAACAGGTGACCGATTTTAGAGAATCGATGCCCTTAACTCCAGTAGAGATTAATTACTGTGAAATCGTCGCCGCATCCAATCCTCCTCCCTCTCAACATGCTCCCTCAAGCATGGCTTTAGATATCTACTCTCAATCCCCCTGGCTTGGCGAGGCCGACTCGCCTGACCCTCTTAAAGAGACTTTCCCTTCTGACGAAGCCATTGTTGAAACAATGTCTCTTGAGGAGCTGCCTTGGAGCGATGGACATCATCGTTCCTCCTTCATGCCCAGCCTGGGGGCAATGTTCGATTTTCTAGAGCGTTTTGCATCTCAGGTTCCTACTCCCCCTCTCCAGACGCCTATATTGGTACATGAGGTCCTTTCGGAAGGAAACCTGAGCAACATTACTCAAACCACTCCGATCGACATCTCCGTCAAACCGGGGATAGTTGAAAACATACATGTGGGAGTAACTTGTTCTCCTGATGAGATACGAGTTTATACTGATCTTTTCTGTGAATTCAGAGACGTGTTCGCTTGGTCCTTTGAGGAAATGCCTGGGATTGATCCCAGCATAGTAGTGCATGAGATTCCTACCTATCTCGGTGCGAGACCCGTGCGCCAACGCCTATGCCCAGTGCACCCTCGCAAAGCCGCTGCCATTAAAGCAGAAGTTGAAAAACTTCTGAACGTGGGCTTCATTTACCCGATTCCCCTCACAGAATGGGTCTCAAACATTTTCCCTGTAGATAAGAAACAGGGTACTATAAGAGTCTGTGTTGATTACCGTGATATTAATCGGGCCTGTCCTAAGGACAACTACCCCACCCCCTTCATAGATCAAATCATTGACGAATGTGTTGGGAGTGAGATTTATTCCCTGATGGACGGCTTTTCTAGGTATAATCAGATAAATATTTTACCTACCGATCAACACAAGACTGCATTCATCTGTCTGTGGGGTACCTTTGCTTATAAAAAGCTCCCATTCGGCTTGAAAAACGCTGGAGCTACTTTCCAGCGTGCTATGTCTTACGCATTCCACGACATACGCCATATCGTTCAGCCTTATCTGGACGATCTACCAGCTCACTCAGCTCGGCGGGAGGACCATCCCGAACACCTCCGCCAGATTTTCCTTCGTTGTAGACGCTATAATATCCGGCTTAACCCTCATAAATGCATCTTTTGCGTGGATTCTTACCGTCTTTTGGGGTTTATAGTCTCCAAGGACGGGATTCGCCTCGACTCTCTAAAGGTCAAGGCTATTGTTAATCTCCCATCACCCTCCTCGTTACACCAATTGCAGAGTCTGCAGGGAAAAGCTAATTTCCTTCGACGCTTTATACCGAACTACGCGGAAGTGGCCAAAGGATTCACACGTCTTTTAAAGCAAAACGTTCCCTTTCACTGGGACGAGATTGCTCAACGATCCTTTGAGAAGCTTAAGACGTTACTTGTTAATGCTCCGTTGCTTTGTCCTCTTAACTATCACCGTGATTTCACTCTATATTTGGCCGCCGCATTTAGCACCATAGCTATGGTTCTGGTGCAGGATGACGATGATGGCAATGAACACGTTGTTTATTATCTATCACGAAATCTTCTCGACACAGAAACACGTTACACCCACGTCGAGAAATTGGCATTAGCCGCAGTGCAAGCTGTACAGCGTTTCCGCCACTACATCCTGCTGCGTACAGTAACCGTGGTTTCGGATTGCAACCCCATGACGTACATTCTATCTGGAAAATTACTGAGGGGCAAATACTCCAAATGGATCGTTATCCTTCAAGAGTTCGACTTGGAGTTTACCACTGCTAAGTCCACCAAATCACTGGTTTTTGCGGATCTCATTTACTCCCTCCCGACAGACTCCACCCCATCTCACTCTGAGGAACATATCCCGAACGAAACCCTCTTCCTTATCAGTACTCGCGATCCATGGTACGGCGACATTATTGTGTATCTTCAAACATCAACGTTCTGGTCTGAGTTGACCAAGGATGCCCGACGTCGGATTCGGCATCAGTCTCAACCCTACCGTATTGTAGGAGATACTTTATACCGGGTTCGAGTAGATTCGGTGCTTGACCCTGGAGGAGGCTGAAAGAGTCTTGAATGACTGTCATAGTGGTGCCTGTGGCGGTCACATGTCCGGATATGCCACCGCCCAGAAGATTCTGCGTGCAGGCTACTTCTGGCCGTCGATATTCAAAGACTGTATTGTTGCAGTCCGAAAATGTCATGCTGGCCAAGTTTTTCAGCGCAAGATGCGCGCGCCACCTCTCCTTCTGCATCCTGTCATTACTGTCGGCCCTTTTGCAAAATGGGGCGTAGATTTCATGACGTGTAACCCTCATTCGGCCGGGGGGCATGCATATATAATTGTCGCTGTCGACTACTTTACTAAGTGGGCCGAAGCGATGCCTACACTAGCCGCCAACGATAAGACAGCTGCCCAGTTTATTTTCAACCACATTATTGCACGTTTCGAGGTCCCTCAGGCCATTGTTACCGATCATGGTACTCATTTTCAAGATTACATGATGGCAGAGCTGACATCAAGATTGGGCTTACGACATTTACGACATGATAGCTCAACGCCATATTACCCCCAGGCAAATGGCCAAGTTGAGGCTGTGAATAAAGTTTTGGTCACAATGCTTCAACGGACAATTGGTATTCACAAGTCCAATTGGCACTTCCAATTGTTCTCAGCTCTATGGGCCTACCGGACGTCAGCAAAGAGTGCGACCAGATTCACACCTTTCCAATTGGTGTATGGTCTGGAAGCAACTCTTCCGGCTGAGTGCGAAATTCCTTCTTTAAAGTTGGTTGTGGAACTTTTTCCCGACACTTCTCCTGAAGAAGAGCGTCTCTTGTATTTGGAACGGCTGGATGAAACCCGCCGCTTGGCTGCTTTAGTCATTGAAGCACAGAAGAAGCGGGTCAAAGCCCACTTTGATCAATCTGTATCTTCGCGTTCCTTTGTCGAAAGGGACCTCGTCCTCCTATACGACCAAGCGCACAACAAACTTGGAGCAGGCAAGTTCCAACCCATGTGGCATGGGCCTTACCTAGTAAAACGAGTATTGAAAAATGGGGCTTATGAGCTCATTGATTACGAAGGAGTTCCGTTGGCGCAGCCTAGAAATGGGCTGTACCTTAAAAAATACTACGCTTGAGTTATTTTTTGGTGTGGTGTGTGTACATAGGTGTGTATATTCATTTGTGTGCATGTTTGGTGTGGTATGAAATGTAAGCATTTTTATGTTGATCGGGTCTTCCTGATTGTGCAGATGTCTATTACTCTGTTTGTGGGTTTCGCGGATGGTGCTTCCCGCAGTACCAGGAATCTGTCCTCGACAGCCTGGGTAATCTATGATCCTGCTGGTGAGTTGGTTAATTTGCAAGGTGTGTGTCTAGGGTCTACCACAAATAATGTTGCGGAGTATAGTGCTATTTTAGAATTATTAACCGAGGCTGTTAACCTCGGCATTCGTGCATTACTTGTGTATCTGGACTCACAGCTTGTAGTATTACAACTTAACAATCATTATTCAGTAAGAAACCCATCCATTTTATGTCTGTATCTACGTATTCGTTTACTGGAAAGAAATTTTGATTATATCACATATCAACACATATCCAAGCATATGAATACATTAACAGATGTAGTAGCTAATTTGGTTTTAGATAGACATTTGCACAACTTATAAACAAAAACATCATCACATGTAAAAAGATCCATCCAGAAATAGATATATAGATATATGTGTCGAATAGTTTGCAGTACATCACATACAGTCAAAAAATACACATCTTTGTCTGATAATAGACGGAGACAACATGTCTCTCAAAAAATATGCATATGAAAGCCCTAAATAAGCTAATCAACATGGTTCTCATGGTAGCACGCCACCACACGCACCAATCGCCTCAGCAGTCTGTGAAGGCGACAAGGCACCCCCACAGTGTGTCGCTGGTAAGCTAATGGGACGTCTGCCAGCCGTGCATAGTCCGGAATTCCCCGGGAAATGCCCTCCAAGTTCTGGATCAGCTCGCTCCCTTCACCACCCTCATCTTGAGTGTCATGTACAAGATGGGTCCTCCGCGTAATGGGCGACATGCCCGCGGGCCTCTCTGGGCCAACGTCTGCATACACATAAAATTGTTGTTAGAATAGACATGTATTACTAAAAAAATCATAAATACATAAAAATCAAAAGAGAATCATACCCAACTCCTCATCACAGTCCTCCCCCTCCGGGAGCGGAAGATCGGGATCTCTGGTGTAATCGGTCACAGCATAAGGCCAATCTTCAACCACGATCAATTGACGTCGTAACCGCCCAAAGAACTCGGGTCTCCAAGACATCTGTTGACCTCCTCCTGACCTGGGCATAAGTGCTGCCCCGCAAGCCATCCTTGGCTCCCTCGGTATCAGCTCAGCAACTATTGCCCCTTGGCCTTGGAAAATGGGTAGTCGTTCCAGGATGAACGACATTAGAATGGAACCGTAGCCAAACTTCTTTAGTTTGGCTTGCTTGCATCTTGTTAGCTGCCTCTTGATATTTCTTGTCACTACTGTAGCCCAATCGAACAGTGTAGGATTCATACACTCGGAGGCTAGTATGAGTTGGGCCTTGGTTGCCTCATGTGGAGCTTGTGATCCTATAGCTCGTGTAATGGTATGAAGCACTACCTTGAGTGCTAGGTCGCGGACAGTGTGGATGTCCACCTTCCCGCTTCTCGATCTTGTTCGTGCCCCTGGGCACACTCTTGCCATTAGCATCTCCATTTTCTCTCCGGAAGGTGTGCTACCAGTTACGATTGGCACTGGACCTATGCACGACAATCCAGTTATAAAGTAAACATCAGAGACCTCAAGAGCTAATACTTGGTCCCGAAGTTTGAATACTTCCTCATTCTCGTCCCATATGTTGACCAAGTACTGCAGCATCTCAGGTTGAGCTCTTAAGCATGGCATAAGGAAGAATTTTTTGAGTCCACAATTCTTGAGTGCATTCATACAGGTGTCGTTTTCCATAGCCATTTCATCTTCCTCCCCATGTTCCCTCTCCTTCCATTCGATAACCATTGTGCCTGAATACCTGCATCAACATGATTAAAAATGCATTGTTAGATCTCCGTTACACCTGAAAATCCATATGGATGGCTCACATTTGAGAAATATAAAGTGGAAAACAACGTTGCGCCATTGGCGCGACTATTTTCCTAACAGTCGCGCCAGTTGGCACGACCCCTTTGTGAGAAAATTTCCATTGGCGTGGGTCCATGCCCGATACACGCGCTAATGGAGCGAGCCCTAAAATTTTAAAAGGTTCTGCCTAGAGGTCTAATTCACAATGAAAAATCATAAAAAATGGATTAAAATGAAGCTTAAGGGAGCGCCTTTTACCTGGAACAGATGAGGATCTGAATGATGACCCGGATCAGTCGCAATCACCACCACAAGTTTCCACACAAATAGACCACTGTTGCTCTCCGAGTGAGGTAAAAAGTAAAAGTAAATTTGTTTTACCATTTGAAGCCTATTTAAAGCTTTTCAAGTCAAAAATTAGGTTTTAAATGTCATTTTTTTCAATATTTTAATATATTTTTGTCGAAAAATGGATTTTACAGTTGCTTTTTTGTGTAGCGACAGGTTTCTAATTCGCAGCTTCGATGGTGATACGAGTTGTATTTTATACTTTTTTGGACTCGGTAAAAACACAAAAAAGTCATTTTGGAGTCATCTTTCAGCTCTTTTCTGACTCTCTAAATATGAAAATATTGTCGAGTCCCTTGTCGTTTCGATCTCGTTAAAGTGGCCCCGAAACGACATCTACCCAGTATACGTTTACCCCTTTTTCGGGCTGGGATAGATTACTTATGAAAAAGGAATACCCTAGCCTATCACAACTAGGAGGTTTTCTCAGACATAGTTTTCTACCTTTTCGGATCTGAGAAACTATTTACGAAAAGGGACCATTGGAGTTTACTTTTCCATTGTCTTTTCAAACTCTCTAAATATGAAAAGACGTTGATTTATCCCTTTGTCAGACTCGTTAAACCCTGATGACATCGGATTCTGTCGTAATGACGATATTCGAGTTCCTCCTTCCTAGGGCTCATTAAATGTACTAGGATGGATTCGTCCGAAGGACGGACTTATATGACAAGCATATGGTATCATCTTCAATCTTGTGTAAAAATAAAGAGGTACTCACCAGAAATGGTGGGGAAAATGTAACCAGTATCATTGTCGTGTCGGCAGTATGTCGCTCTTGAACATGGCACTTGTCTGCATTCGTGTCGGGTTGGGGACATCTCATCTCGTTTTCCACTTGCCTCCGTGGGTTTGGGTGATCCCTTTTGACCTCTCATCTGCTCTTTGCCTCGTCATCATGACCTTTGATCTTTTGATGTCAAATACTACCAAACTCACTGTCGTGCCGCCATATGTTCAAGAGAAGTTGACCTCTGCAAATTTCAACCTTCCTCTGATTCTCATCTGATCTTGATTCACAAAGGCATTATGTTCCTCTGTCTCGCGTCGATGATGTGGGAAACATTATGGCCCACCTTCGATCAAGGTCACTTCCTGTCGACTTCATCTCATTATCCAGGAAGCTGATCTAGAGACTCCCTTCTGGTACCTTGGAGCCTGCATGCCTCAATGGCAGGTTCTTCACATTCGACATGAGGTTTTCATCATTGGCCTCCAATCGAGTGATTCTATGGGTGTTCGACGCCAGCTCACTGATTCACATGTCGTAGATTGTACCTATAGTACCTTGAGGACCATTTTCATTATTGGTGGTACCTCTCACGTCTGTTAACAGCTTTCATCATTGGCTGGTAATCAGGCGATGTTCTTGCATGTTCGACTTCAGCTCACTTATTCGCATGCTTGAACTTGTACTTTCTTCGGGTCGAGATGGAGTGCAAGACCCTGGATTTTTTCTGTTAGGATCCAGGTTGCGATTTTGTGGATTATTATGATTGGTTACATGACTCACTAATTGGATGGTTGCGACCATACCTGAGTCTCTTTTATCAATCCTTACTGTATGGTTGCGTCCATGCCTTGGATCTAGATTCTTGTATATTCTGTTATGGGTGGCTGTGCCCATACCGCATATATCATGTATTTGAGATATCAGTTTTACTTCTCTACGCAGGTTTTCCGATGGCAGTGTTTTCAGTTGGACATGTTCTCGTAAAGCATTTCACCCCTCTCTCTCTTTCGGGCCTCATGCTTTAGTGGGCATATGTTACACAGTAATTTGTCACCATCCCTGCAATTCCCCGTCCCGCACATTGGAGGGCTTATTCCATGACCTGTGAGCAGTGACATGATCTGAAAACACTTTCATGGAATTCCCCTAGACATGGAATTTCATTCCTCTGAAGAAAAATCCTTGTGAAAAACCCTAAATATATCCTTTTTATCCTTGGCGCGACTTCTCAGTGTCATACCCACGCCAATGGGGGAAATACTCCAAAGATGGCACACCAACTGGCGCACTGTCTCAGTGTTGTACCCGCGCCAGGCTTAATAAGGAGTGTTTTTTAAAAATAAATGGCAGAAGATTGAATTCAACAAACTCCTGAACTGGACTCTAAATCGAGTTGGGACGTTTGGCTCCAGTTCTCCATGTAGAGGAAGTAGTTTTCCACCTCTCATGGAAGCTTCCTTGAGGATAGGGCCAATCCCATGATTGTAGGGATCCCAACTCCCCTTCCACCATCTATATAAGCTTGCCATTTCCCTTTGCAAGCTAGTCTCCAAGAGCCTTCATAGCCTAAAGAATGTTGCAATAGTCCTCATAGAGCCAAATCAGTAGCAAGGAGATTGACGATCTAAGAGAGAGGCTTGTCCCCATCCCCGACGAGCTTTACCGAGACGTATTCCGCTGACGACCCGCCGAAGGAAGATTCAGCATCAGAGCCAGGTTGTATTTTCCTTTGTATGAATTAATGATAAGCGACTATTGGTTATGGTTCCACTCGTATTTTTCATTATGATCATGAGTTGTGTCTTCTCTGACTGATACATAATTGCATATTTCGGGTTTTACGCTTGTGTTTGTCATGTTTCTTGTGTGTGCAGGTGTTCGATCGTGGTGAGCGAGAGGATTGTGATCTGATGGAGCAAGGAAGCGGGAACACCATCTTCCCTACAAACAACAGCGTTGGACTTGAGGTAGGCCTTCATCGCAAGTTGGTTTATTGCAATTAGGAACTTGCACCTTAGCGTGGTATGATTGTTGCTAGACCCGATCTGGGCTAGCAGGGATCGCCTCTGTCCGTAGAGGGGATTTACCTCCACAACAGTGTGCTTCCCTTATTATCGCTACCCTTGGACCATAGCATGTGGCTTGAAGCCTTCCCTTGATCTTTGCTCCGGACCATCATTTTATCACTTGCCACCTACCACCTGATGGATGTACCATGGACATGTCACCCCCTTTAAAGGATGAAACCACCTAATAGGGTCCTTGTTTAACCCCCTTATTGAGCTTGGAGACACTTGTACATGCCAAATCCCACCATGGAAGGGAATTCCACTATGAAGTGCCCCATTGATTCCATGATTTGTAAGTTCTTTTCATTGATTATTCTAATGATTTTTTGTATTTGAGGGAAAGGGGATGCATTGGATCTTATGCAAGATTACAGGTGGGTCTCCATTTGGGGCTTGGTCTCCCTATATGATGTACAAGTCCTCCATAGGGCCACATTGGCACTTGTAGGGTGAGTGTTGAGAGCCATGGGCCTCCATCAAAGCATAAATTACTTCATGGATCCTCGAAACTATTCAGAGATTGATTATGTTCCACCTTTTGGATGAGAATTGTTGAGAGTTTTAATTGGTGATTAAACCTATTAATATTTAATTTTCAATTTGGGGCTCGTAAGCTTCGAGTTGTACTGCGTTTTTGGCTCAGCTTATGATTAGAGTGTATAATTTTCTTTTTTCATGATCGTTGAGTACACACTCTTCTATCAATTAAGTAAACTAGCACTCATCTCTCTCTGCCTTGAATTATATCAACCAAATTGAATCAATCTTAAATTAAATTCAAATAAAAATAACTCTAATCTACATCCGAACAATATTAATCGCAATCCAAGAAATGCAAATTACTATTTAAACATATTAATTTCAATCTAAGTAGTGGAAATCTCAATCTAAATACTAAGATCTATCTAATCTAAATACAAGAATCTTAAATCAATCAAGATTAATTTAAAATGATACCAAACTTATGCTAAATCTTAATCCTAATAAAATTCACTCTCATTCAAATCATCTTAAACTAAGGCAATGAAAAAACAAGGCTTCAAATAATCTAGTTACCTGGATGCATAAAACAAATCAAATAAGCATTCAAACAAACCTTTGTCACCAGTCTGCAATTGCGTCAAAAGAAACAAAGTAAAACAAGATTCTAATTGACATGATTTCATATCTAAAAGCCTGCAAAATAAGAAACTATTTTATCCTTAGATTACTTTAATCAAAATCAAGAAATCATTCAAACATAAGCACATTGACTAATGGTTCTACCAATAACTAATTACAATTATAATGAATTGCAAAACCAAACTACAACTCTAGACAATGATTCAATGGTCTCGTTGCATTGCTTTCAAATACTTGGTTGCCAAAACACAATGTTACAAGAAATTATAGTGGTTCAGTATGGTACATAATTGATTTCAATTCATACTTAAAAGAAATGGAGTTATCGATCTCTTGTTTATCCAATTAAGAAACACCTTTAAATATTCCAATCGTAAACCTGTAACAAAGGGGTTATTCATGCGAAAAAATCATTGATCAACACAATTAAGTTTGGTATGCAACGAGTTGGAGATGAAGTATCTATTGAATTTGAAGAAAATAAATTACAGTCTTGAGTACAGAATCATAATTATGAGATTTAATTAGCAAATTCTTTCAGAATAAAATACCCACACCTAGATCTATCCTATGAAGTTTTACAGAACTTACTTCAAGGAGATGGTAGGCCTTTGCCACTCCCGAAGCAAGTCTAAACTAAATCAATGCCTAAATATTAAGCAAAACTATAACATTTACAAAGAATCCATGACAAAGTAAAATTGTATTAAGATTCAAATTATAAGTTTACTTACATACATTCCTTCAATCATTTGTCTCATGTTCACACCTTGTCTTCCTCCTCCTTCAAAAAATTCCCAATCTTACAATACAAACCATGGTTGAGCCATTTATAAGATTTACAAGGCGAATTAGTCTTTTTCCTCAATTCTGGAAAATAGAACAATTTTAACAAACTGACCTCAAAGAGATTGGCATATCTTCCTAACCATGGAGAATTTTGGAAAACTGTTTGGAGGGAGACTAATTTGTTATATTTGAAACAAAAAAATCTATTGGATTTTCCTCATTCAAATATAGATCCCCAGAAATCGTGCCGAATGTTGGTTGTCTAGCTCTTTTTGCAAGGTTCTAGAATTCTAGAAAAAGAGTCATTTTTTACCAAACTACCTCCAAGACCCACGTATAACTTTTATACTAAATAGAATTCAGAGAAAATATTTTGGATATAGATAATTGGTTATATTTTTAACAAACCCATTTGATTAGATTTTCCAGATTCACCTCGAGTTTCACACAGATCGAGGTCAAATTTGGTAGTTTGGAAACTGGGCACATTTTGAGCAGATTTGTTAATCAGATCCTAGGGACCCACATGTGCGACTTGGATGCAATCCAATGCATGGGAAGTTATTAAAACATTATTTTGGTCAATAACCTCCCTCGGTTTTCCCCGGAAGCTTGTCGAGATGTCGAAACTCCAAATTGGACATTTCTGTACTCTACTTATAGTAACTAGTTTAATTGGCTTGTGAAGAATTTGACAATAGAACCCTGCGAAAAATGAACTTAGAAAAAACAACATTAAAAAATCATGACTAAATCATCTCTAATCATATAAAAGTTATGAAATCTAATGATAATCAACCACGAGGCGTAAGTCATGAATTGGCGACAAGTGATGGAATTATGGTGTGAAATGAGTGTAAAGGTGTCAGAATTTAGGTTATGAATGGCGATAATATATAGTGGAAAATTGGGCATATTTGAGGCCCAACATCCCCCCATGCCTGAGGGTTTGCATGTCATCGTGCAAACAAATCTCTTGCTCATTGACATATTCTTAACATTGTTTTGTAGATGTTAGTTTTTGTGGGACAACATTGCTTGGATATTTAAAGGTGATGGTTCCTATGGAGAAGCATTGCTTGAATTCTTGGAGGTGTTGGTTCTTGTGGATCAACATTCTTCACATTTAGTATGTCAAACTATTTTCACTGAGAAATACAAATTGAGGACAAGAAATGAATGGACGACGGAGAGATGATGGATGAAATGAGGTGGTAATGGAGATGGTGAATTGGTGGTTGCATACTTTGTCATCGTAAGGCCAATGTTTATAGGTGGTTTCCTTTATCATGTCATGGAAGTAATTAATTCATCTTGTGAATAGAATGCTTGAAGAAGACACTATAGAGACTACTTTTATTAATGCACCATAAGGTTTTTTCTTTTAACATGGTCTTGTTATCAGAGTTTATGCATAATGAATGGAAGGAAATAGAAGGATAAGGTTTATGAAGGATGAAATGCATGGAATGAGAAATGGTGAATCATTACGCTTCTTTAAACTTCTAATGAATTAGAGAGTCATAAGCCAAATTTACAAGTTTTACCTTTGTCGTTGCTATGCCCGGTGTTGCAAAATGAAGTGGAGGATGGAATGGCTAGAGCTGATGTGACTATTGATCTGATTTGATGAAGAAGACTAAAGGATGAGATGAAGAGATGAACTAAATGGCTGAAGGGTTATCTGAAGGTCCCCTTCCCCCCCATTCCTAAGGAGTTGTATGTCCCCAAACAAGTGAGGAAAGGTGACTTCTGCTGCAAATGATAATGGAAACGTTGATACAAAAATCCAAACTGCTGCAAATCTGTGTCGAGATCTCAAAACCATATAGTCTTCAACCGTTACACACCCATGTGCAATCTTTCTTATGTGAATAATTGGTGTTGATGTCAAACATAAGCAAGAATCATTGGATTACCGAACATGGAGGAGATCATTAACCAATGCGAGATATCCCACCTTTGATGTCAATGGGAATCAAGGCACTAGGTACATTCTACTAGCCATGAATAGATTTGTCAAATTCGAATGGACTGCAGAATTCATCCACCAAGAAACATTGATGTATTTCCTTAGTAGATGGCAATGATATCTGCTATTAAGGCATGCATGCTACCAGGTACCTTCTCTAACCCTAACCTTGGTCCCGGATAATGTGATGATGTCGATGGGACAAGGTTGTTGGCAGGTGGGCCTTAAGGAATCCCACATCAACCAACTCGAGTACAAAACATAAATACATGATTTGAAGGTTACCTGATTTGAAGAACTCATACAAATTTACAAACTTTATTGAGAACCTTTCCCTCCAGCTACCTGGTTTTCAAGTAAAGTCCCTGTCCAGTTCCACCAGAAAAGGTGTTTTTCACAAAATGACTTATTTTCTCTTTACTATTTTCATTTATTTATGTATTACAATACTAACTTTCCTACTACATTGAAGAAAATATGTTGTCCTTCAAGTGAAAGATAACTTCTAATGAATCCATGTATGGATTAGGTAAAAGGATATAATCATGCCCAGATTTAACATATAAACCTTAGAAGGTATAAGATCATGAACAATCATCAACTTTGAAATATGTGATACAAAGATTATTTGAAGATGAGTGTGGTACTTTAACTGAATTGTAATTTGGAACCAATGCTTGATGTAATATTGGTGGTATTGACTCATTTCTTCCTCTGGACCACTCTGAAAGTATTCCTCGGTCGTGCCAGGAAAACTTGGATAATTGGTATCTGGAATGCCTACAAGGCTTGTTGTTGGACATGGTGAAAGTTCTCCGATATTAGGTTCAACTGGATGCTCCCCATTGGATTTGGTACATGATTCATCGATCTCCTTGGTAGATAGGAAAGAGGAATCAAGGGAGACTTCTAAATCTTTTTCTGGTTGTGGAGAGATAGATAATTTCCTGAATGTGGTCAGGATGAACTCTTCCTGAGAGGTAGATATCCCAGCTACTGCTAGGATTTTAGACAGTACTTCGAGGGACATTCTTCAAGCTCTAAATCATTCTTGAATTTCTCCTGCTAGTTGATGATCCCTGTCTCGCAACATGGATTAGTATCCAGGGGTTCTTACATCACCCAAAAAATTATATAACGTTAAATATTGGAATCTAAAGATAAATGAAATTAAAAGCTATTGGTTGAAATAAATCTCACCACACTCATAAAAATCTGGATCAAAGTACGATTTAATGTATTGAAAGCGAAATAATTTGGAAATTAAATGTCTCACTGAATGTTTCAGACTATTCTAAGGCCTATGCTGCTTGTGAGGCTTAGCTATGGTTCCTGTAGATGTGCCTTACTAAGTATGTGATATTTACACACTTTGCGAATTACATGAAATGCGGAAATGAAATCACTTACATAATGTTTCAAAATACTCTAAGGCATACTTCTATTTCTACACATAAATGAAAGGAAATAAAAGTTCAAAGATAAGAAAAAATGATTAGAATTTGGAGAAACCCCACCATAGTGGATGCGTGGCTCTTCACTCACGTCTTACCATACTCTCTCCGCTTCAAAAAGCTGAAGCAGACGATATCTGGAGTAAATCAACAAACATTCAGTTTGATAAATTGAGGAAGTTGAAGCTTCCCTATCGAGTTGTAGCTTGATAGCTGTCAGTTGTAGCTGACTGAGGTTGGAGCCTCCTGTAGGTTGGTGCCTGCAGAAAATTGAAGGGAGTTGGTGCTTCCTTGCAAGTTGTAGCTTGCAGAATTGAGGTAGGAGCCTCCTGTAGGTTGGTGCCTGCAGAAAAACAGTGGTGAGAGGGAGTTGGAGCTTGCCTTTGCATCACAACAATAATAAGATGTGGTTTTCTCCCTTTATGGGTTTCCACTTATATTTGGTGTCTCTGTGTATGATATTTATGTATTGATCTGATATGTATCATCTGCTTAATACCTGCTGCTCTCATATTAAGTCTACTGTTATATTATACTAATACCTGCTGCTTACATTCTAAGATTACTCGCACATTAAATTGGATATGAAATGAAGGTGTAAATAAGTTTAATGAAAAGTTTTAAAAGATCAGGAAGGTGTTAAACTGATTCAACCCCCCCTCCCCCCCTCTCAGTTTAACTAAAGGTTCAACAATTGGTATCGGAGCAGGTTCCTTTTATATCAGTATAACAACTGAAAGGAGATCCTAGGCTCTCAAGATGGCTATTCAAGAAGGAAGCTCAACCAATAAAGCCCCTTTATTTACAGGTGCAAATTATGCCTTTTGGAAAATCAGAATGAAAGCATATATAATGTATTTAGGATTAGAAGTTTGGGATGCTGTGGAACTTGGATATGTCACAAAGTCAACTGATTCAGAGAAAGAAGCTAAAAAAGCTTTGTAGCTAATGCAAAAGAAATTAATGCAATCTTAAATGGACTATGTGAAGCTGAGTTTATCAAAATAATGCACAGTAAGACTGCCAAGGATATGTGGGACACTCTAGAGAATACCCATAAGGGAAATAAAAAGGTAAAGACTGCCAAACTTCAAATATATAGAGCCCAGTTTGAAAATTTAAAAATGAATGATGATGAAGATATTGGCAGCTTCTTAAAAGTTGCAGAAATTGTTAACAATATGAAAGCTCTTGGAGAAACCATGCCAGAAAGTATAGTTGTGCAAAATATTCTAAGATCACTCCCGTCCATATTTAATCCCAAGGTGTCTGCAATAGAAGAGACAGCTGATTGGGAGACTTTGACCATGAACCAGCTACTTGGAAATCTAATAGCATATGAGATGAGGCTCCCACAGAAGAAGCCAAGTACGAGGGAAGCAGCTTTTAAAACAGAAAAGAAGAAAGAAGAAAAAGAAGACATATGCTCTTGCTCTGATGAAGAAGAAGCTAAATTTGTCAAGAAACTGGATAGAGGCTCAGGTAGATAAAAAGGTAAACTTCCCTTCAAATGATTTAACTGTGGAAGAGTTGGACATTATGCTGCTAAGTGTCCTCACAAGAAAGTAAGGAATCAGGCTCAAGAATCAAAGAAAAACACATCAAAGAACTGGTAGAAAGGAAAGAAATTCAGCAGAAAATCCTTCTATGCTCAACAAGACAACAGTACATCTGAAGACTCAAATGAATCCTCCGGAGAAGAGGGAACCTCTGACTTTTTACTGATGGCCATAGAAGATCTTGAAGGACTCTTACTAGAAGATGAAGAAGAAGAAGGGGAATTCGACCTTGAGGGGGAGCTAAGAAGTGCTCTGGAGGAGATTGACAGACTCAAACTAAAATGTAGAAAACAAAAAGAGATTCCCCTCAAATGTGTGAAAAAGAAAAAAATTCAGAAGTCCTCATGTAGTTGAAGGTAAATCTTGAAGAAGCTAAGAATATAGAAGATATGTTACTTTAGCAAATCAAGGATAAAACTCGAGAACAAGAGAAGCTGGAAGAAGAAATTGTATGTCTGAGGAAGAAATTAGAAAGATCTCAACAGAAAGTGTATATGAACTCCTCTCAAACAAAAAGCTCTGGTAAGTTGGATGAAATTTTGGATGCTCAAAGATCTCCTTTGATAAAAACTGGAATAGGCTCTGAAGGAGAATCAAGTAAAAGCAAAGAAAATGAAAACAGAAAAATTATCTTTGTAAAAGCAAAGAAGAATGATGAAGCACCTCAAATAATGCCTACAAAAGAATAAGCGGGTAAGGAGGGAAACATAACCCAGAAGAATCCTCGAATAACAAAGAATGAAAGAAATACTTAGACAATAGAAAAAGGTTCATATACTCCTGGGTCTGTCAAGCTTGCAAACCATCAAAGGAGATTCTTCCCTCCTATGAAGAATGCCACCTGTTATGTTTACCACAAGCTGGGACACATTGCTGCATATTTTCATACAAGGAGGAGTAATTCAAACTTGCAAAAGATGCAAATAGTGAAGAGACTGCCTCAAACAAGCAACTGGAGAAGACAACCTCACATCAGGTATGCAAAAAGTTTATATGGTTACTGTTTTTATTGTAAAGAATTTGGCCATAAAATCATTGAATGTAGAAATTATGGACAAAGATTGATTTTCAACACTTCAAGGAGGTTTATGAATCAAATAAATTTTGTTCATAATCACAATTCTGCAAAAACTATGATTAAATGCTTCATGTGCAATCAAGCCAGACATATGCCTTCCAAATGTCCTCTAAAAGGATGCAATTCATCACTTTACAAAAGATATCAAACAGAAGGATGCCTCCAATGGAAAAAGAAGGAGAATAAGTGTGACCTGGCTCTAACTGCTCAAGATTTGAAAAGCCAGTGGTATTTGGACAGTGGCTGATCTAAACACATGACTGAAGACAGAAGCAAGTTTATAACTCTTGATGAAAATAAATCTGGCAATGTTACTTTTGGCAATGATAAATTAGGAAAGATCAAGGGAAAAGGCTCAGTCAGCATAGACAATGGCGGAGGAAAGGCCCAAGATGTACTACTTGTGGATGGACTGAAAGCAAATTTACTGAGTGTCAGTCAGATGTGTGACAAAGGCTGTGAGGTTCTTTTTAGAGCACAAGATTGTGTGGTCAGGTCAAGCACAATAGGAAAGACTCTGCTCAAAGGTGTTCGAACAGAGAGTAATGTGTACATAGTGAAAGAAGAAGATGAAGCCTGCCATCTTAGCAAACTTGAGGAGTCATGGTTATGGCATAAGAGATTGGGACATCTCAGTTTCGACCATATCATTAGACTGAGCAAGAAGAAAGCTATCAGAGATATGCCAGAAATAAAAAGACCTTCAAATACCATATGCAAATCTTGTCAATTGGGGAAACAGACTCGCACATCCTTTAAATCTAAAGATGAGCTATCAACAAGAAGACCACTCTAGCTTGTGCACATGGATCTATGTGGACCTGCTAGAACTAAGACACCAAGTGGAGAATCCTACTTCATGCTGATAATAGATGATTTCTCCAGAATGACATGGGTTGCTTTTTTCAAGAACAAATCAGAAGCACTGGACAAATTTAAGATATTCAAAGCATTAGCAGAAAATCAAACAGGATGCAAAATAAAATGTATTAGATCAGACAGAGGAGGAGAATTTACAGATTATGACTTTGCTGACCTATGCAATGAACATGGCATAAAACAACAATTCACTATTGCAGGAACACCTCAGCAGAATGGAGTAGCAGAAAGACAAAACATATATGTTCAACAAATTGCCAGAGCCATGATGCAAGAGAATAATATAGCTCAAACCTTCTGGGCAGAAGCAGTGCACACATCAGTGCATATCCTTAATAAAGCTCACTTAAGGCCAAGCACCGACAATACTCCCTATGAACTATGGCATGGTAAACCTGCATCAATCAAACACTTTAGAGTCTTTGGAAGTAAGTGCTACATAAAGAATAATGATGAAAATCTGGGGAAGTTTGATGCAAGAGCATATTAAGGAATATTCTTGGGATATGCATCCAAGAGTAAAGGATATAGATGCTACAACAAGACTCTTCAAAAAATTGTAGAAATTATTGATGTAAGATTTGATGAAGAACTCACAAACAAGACAAGAGATATAGACTGTAGCAGCTATTCAAAAATCATGAAGAAGAGGACCAAGATGATGATGAAACAAGTAAGACATCAGAAGATACTGGACTGAACCTGAAAACCCCCTCGAGATACACTCAAAAGAACCATCCAGAAGATAAAATCATAGGAGACAAGAGTGTAGGAGTGCAAACAAGAAGGCAGCTAACTGAACAGACATAAGAAGTATACATAGCCATGTTATCACAAATAGAGCCAAAGAAGTTTGAAGAAGACAACAAGGAGAAGTATTGGGTAAAAGAAATGAATGAATAATTGGACCAAATTGAGAAGAACAATACCTGGGAACTAGTTCCTAGACCAATTGAGAAGAATATCGTTGGTTCAAAATGGGTATTCAAAAAAAAAATGAATGAGCAGGGACAAGTAATCAGGAATAAAGCCAGGCCAGTCTGCAAAGGATACTCACAAATTGAAGGACTTGATTATGAAGAAAATTTTTCCCCTGTAGCCAAAATGGAAGCTATCAGAATGTTCCTGGCATTTGCATGCTACCAAGAATTCAAGGTATATCAAATGGATGTAAAGTCTGCTTTTCTTAATGGAGATCTAGAAGAAGAATTGTACATGGAACAACCAGAAGGCTTCTCATTGACAGACAAAGAAGACCGTGTATGCAGACTGAAGAAGGCCCTATATGGAATGAAACAGGCTCCTCATGCTTGGTACTAAAGACTGGATAAATATTTGCAAAAATAGGGTTTTAAGAGAGGTGGAGTAGACAACAATCTATACATAAAAGCCCATGAAAATGAACTCCTGATTATTGTAGTGTATGTTGATGACATTATGTTTGGAAGCAACAAAGATGAACTAGAAAAAGGGTTTTCTAATGAGATGAAAACAGAGTTTGAAATGTCTATGATTGGAGAGCTCAGTTTCTACTTAGGACTGCAAATTCAACAAAAGAACACAGACACCTTCATCTCTCAAGAAAAATACTTAAAAGAAATGTTGAAAAAATTCAAAATGGAAGACTGCAAACCTGTGACAACACCCATGATCACGGGATGCAAGCTGTGTAATGATGATGGGACTGCAGATGTAGATCAAAAACTCTACAGATCCATGATAGGAAGCCTACTGTATCTGGCAGCATCAAGACCAGACATCATTCTAGCAGTAGGACTAGTGGCAAGATATCAAGCAGCACCTAAACAAAACCATCTTCTGGCAGTAAAAAGAATACTCAGATATCTACAAGGAACAACACAGTATGGACTTTGGTATCCTAAAGGCAAAAGCTTCACTTTAACAACATACACAGATGTAGATTGGGCCAGTTGTGTTGATGACAGGAAAAGTACAAGTGGAGGTGCTTTCTATCTAGGAGAAAGTCTGGTGGCATGGTTAAGCAAGAAACAAACATCCATCTCTCTGTCTACAGCTGAAGCAGAATATATAGCAGCAGCACCATGTTGTACACAATTCATGTGGATGAAGCAAACTCTTCAAGACATGAAGGTAAGAATTGATGAACCTATCTCAATCAAATGTGATAATACAAGTGCTATAAGTATATCTAAAAATCCTGTACTTCACTCAAAAACTAAACATATTCCAATCAAGTATCATTTCCTCCGAGAACAAGTGGCTCAGAAGATAGTAAAGCTGGAATATGAACCAACAAAAGAACATACAACAGATATATTTACTAAACCTCTTGCTAGAGAACCATTTCAATATTTGAGAGATAAACTAGGGATAGTATCTGCAGATGCTACTCTCTGATATAAAGAGAAAACACAATTTCAGGGGAGAACAAAAACGAAAATATCATTTCAGGGGGAGAACAAAAATGAAAATATCATTCCAGGAGGAGATCAGCCAGCAAGGAAAGCATGAATCAGGTCCTCAGGATCAAAGGACTAAGGAAAAAGAACACCAAGTTATTATCCTAGAGTTATCTGCATTATTCAAGCATCAAAAGGTCAATTACAGAGAAAAAGGATCAGTATTGTGTTCTGAAACATTATATTAAGAATTTGAAACATAAAATATGAGTAGTGATTATCATTTGAAGCCTCTCAGCATTTTTAGTTGTTGAATCCAATCATACATCTCTGACTAGATAAAGCTGATACAATGTATTCTATGAAGTATCATTATTCTCACTTTTAGCTCTATACAAGTGAAAGAATTGTATCAATTTACAGTGTATATTCAAAGCCGATAATCCTCAAAGTGTTCTCTCAACAAGTCTTATACATCACTATGGAGCAGCATGGTACAAAGTCAGCAGAAGAGGGCCTAAACATAACTCAGAGAGAGGAAATGCAAAAAGCAACACTTTGCCATTGATGTCAAAGGGGGAGGAAAAGCAAAAGGAGAGGTTTTGCCATAAATTCCAAAGGGGGAGACTTGATGGCAAAAGAGATGGCAAAGGAGGAACACCTGATGGCAAAGGGGGAGTCAAGGAGCAGATGAAATAAAAGAGAGAGAGTAAGACAAATAGCTACAGAGACAGAGCTGCTATCATGGCAATAAAGACAACAAAGAAGCAAATGAAGGAAATAAAGGAGACATGCAGAGGCAGGGGAAGCGAATATAATAAGAGACAGAACCGTTATCAGAGGTAGAGGCAGAGGAAGAATGATAGAAGCAGTAGAGGCAGTGCCAGGGCAGAGCCGTTATAAAATTCCACGCCGGGCGTTATTTATATATATATAAACAAAGTCTGTGAACTGTGTTGATGTTTGGCGATAATACAGTGAAGTTATCCATAACACTAACGGAGCAAAAACACGACGATGTTAAACTAAATAGAGGTGGAACCAGAATTAGATGTGCAGTGGTAATGGAGCTGTGTGTTATACATATCGTAGGGCCACTTATAAAAGACCAGAACCCAGAGTAAAAGTGTTGGACCAGAACCTGGAGTGGAGAACGGAACCTTACGAGAGGAACAGTGACGTGGTTTAGAATGAACAGTAAAGGCCGTAAGTAGAATTCATCGCACCGCCTATCGACCATAAGTGGTATTTCCCAGAGGAGGAGCGATTCCATACAGGAATCGACACGTGGCCTATGGACCCATTCCAAAACCGCTTGTTAAACTATGCCATCGCGCGTTAACGTTCTGCGTTGGAAGCCGCGCGAAATGGACAGGAGCCGTTGATTTGGAAACGGGCCATCAGACGACGATCACGCGTTGAACATGCCTACAGTTTAATGAAGGTGTGCGGAGGTTAGCGAAGGTACGATTCGACCGTGTTGAACCCACGTTGGCAATGTGTTGTGGGTGTGTGGGCCCAAATCAAATATATATTAAGGTTTATGAATTAATAAGGACGAAGGTGTGACCATATATTGATATATATTAAGGTTGAGAGTTAATAAAAGAACGCCAAGTATTGTTGGACTCGGGTATAACGTTTCCGGATTAATTCAAGCTTGCCCACATTTTAAATCAACTATTATATAACTACAATGAACAGGGAACTGCATATAGGAGAAAACAAAAAAGAGAGTAAGGTTGGATGAATGTGTAAGGAAAAGAAAAGAAGAGGAGAGCGTGCAGAGATGAAAGTTTGTGAACAAGAAAATTCCAGGGATTCAAAAGTGAATTGGACAAGTGAAAAGCTCAGAAAACTGGAGAATGTGCAGGAGATAGTGAGTAGAAGAAGGCAGAACAGTCACTCAATAGCAGCAGAAAAGACAAATCCAATAAAGCCAAAATCCAGAAAAGGAGTTGAGTGAAATTGATGTATAACTGAAAAATGTAAATGTTGTAATTATTTTTATTGTTTGTGATGCAAAGGAAAGTATCCTAAGGAAAACACAAAATCCCACTGTAGCATGAAAATTTGTACATATTGTAGTAATTCTAAAAATGAGTTGGAAAAAGGAATAAGAAGACAAAAGCCAAAGAGTCATGACTGTTCACTTCAAATTCCTTGTGAAATACAAACAATCATGTGAGAATTTCTATATATAATACCAGTTTTGATAAGCTCGAGAGAGAGAGAGAGAGAGAGAGAGAGAGAGAGAGAGAGAGAATATAGAGAATGTAGAATATAGAAGAATAAGGCAGAGAAGATTAAGAGAAGAAGAGCAGAAAAGAGAAGCTACAGAACAGAGCTGATATCTGAAGTAAATCAGCAAACATTTAGTTTGATAAATTGAGGAAGTTGGAGCTTCCCTATCAAGTTGCAACTTGATAGCTGTCAGTTGTAGCTGACTGAGGTTGAAGCCTCCTGTAGGTTGGTGCCTGCAGAAAATTGAAGGGAGTTGGTGCTTCCTTGCAAGTTGTAGCTTGCAGAATTGAGGTTGGAGCTGTTGGGCCGTGAATATGACCACTTTTTATCACTTACTTCATTCAATTTTACTCTTGTTTATCATATCATTTATTATAATTTATCATATAAATCTATCTTATAATGATTTATGCTCTTATGGATGAATATTATTTCTTCTCCTTTATTTTTAATAAATTGATTATTATTATGCATAATTTTATCAATGATGGTTTATTAATATCATTCACCATTTTAGCCTCCAAGATAATTGCCAGATTGCAGATTTGATTTCCAAATCATTATGAAATATTCCAACTCAGAAATCCGCTGGAATAATAAGTGACAGTTTTGCGGTTAAGATTCTGAGAAAATGAAGAAGAATATGGAAAATCCGAACATGGGTTTTGTCCAGAATGGACCCAATTAACTTTAGCAAAGAACGGTTTGCCCAAATTCAGCCTGTATTGAGATATACACAGAGTTCTTTGAGCACGATTTTCTCAGTTCTGTTGTTGCGGCCGTCCTCTAAATCTGAGCTGCAAAGCCAAATTCGCCTTGCTCTTGTTAAAAGATTGTTGGAAATATATTTTCTGGTTGATCATATTGTTATGGGAAATTATATTTTCTATTTAATTTCTCCTCCTTATGATTATAAAAGGAGAACATGTATTGTGTATTAAAGAACAATGAGAGGATGGAGGAGAATGGATGATTATTGTATTCATTTTGTATCACTGTAATTCCTTGACTCTTGTGATCAAAGAGAAACTGATGTAAAAGAAATTCATGTTTGATTAATACAAAGAGGCGTTTTCATTCCATTTCTCAAGCTCTGCAGTAGCCCAGTAGCGCTTTCATCGGCGGTTGAGGGCCCGACCCTGGTGGAGCAATCCGCTGTTTGTATTCCTATTCTTTTATTTCTGTTGTGTGATAATTGCATGTAGATTTATTATGATTACAAAGTTATTTGATTGCTGTTCATTTCATGTTACTGTTCCACTTTCTGTTCATTGTTTATTTACAGCTTGCGATTTGCAAATAGATGAGTTACAGTTATACGCTGCTGTTCCTTTTCAGATTGTGTTTCTTTTAAATTGCTTTTGTTTATCCTGCTTGTGTTTCATTTGCTTTAAGATTTCCAACTGTCGAGGATAGAGGCTTTTGCTTCCAAGTCCCCAGAATTGGTAATCTTGCATCGATTTCTAAGGGAAAGAGTTATTGCTACTTCATCCCTGAACGATGTTCTGCAAGATTGATGTAGTTTAATCTTTCCATTCATGTCACTGTAAGTAGGTTTATTTACAAGAATTTGTTACCTTTGCATTTGTTCTGTACTACATCTTCACAACATTACTCTTGGATAAATTGCTGCCTCAGACTGAGTACACTCTTGAAATAAAAAGTCGCTCCTGAATTGATAATTAATGTGAGATAATTAGGTGTTAAAAATATACATTTTTATGCCTCGAAATTTTGGCGCCATTTCCGGGGAGAGTGTATGCCATTTAAAAAGAGTGATGCATATTTAATTTTTTTCTGCTTGGGAAGAATTGGGTATTAAAGACGGAAGGTAAGAACCTGCGCATCGAGCATGAAACACACTTGTTCACTGGCCCGCGTCACAGCAAAATTGAGTAAAAGCTTAAGGTAGGAATGAATGCTTGCGTTTTTTTTTTTAATTTTAGAGGTAGAGTATTTTTTGAAAAAAATCTTGTAATTCCCCTCGAGTGGTGATGTAAGCACCATCCATTTCACTAACCAATTGACAAGAACATTGGAAGGAGGATCCTTAAAGAAACGCCTGAAGAACATCTTCTATTATGGTAAGAAATGGTTGACATTGTAACTTTTGAATTCCCTATCACAGATCTAGGAGGAGTGACACAAATGCACATAATTCCCCCATTGTCTCTACCAAATTTTCATGGTTTGACAAATGAAGATCCAGATACATTCTTGTTTGAGTTTGAAATACTTTGTAGAGGATATGATTATTGTACTAATGATGAAAGGTTGAAAGTGTTACCTCTTACTTTAAAATGAGTATCTCTCCGATGGTTCATGAGCCTAGGTGGAAACTGCATCAAAACATGGGAGGACATGAAGAACATATTCTTGAAGAAGTACCAAGACTATTGCAAATCCAATGAAGATATTTTTGGTATGACACAAAGGGAAGATGAAAGCTTGGAGGATTATGTAGAGATATTTCGATACAACCTTCAAAAATCAAAGCATAAGCATTTGGAAAAAGAGATATTGAAAACACTCCTTCTTAAAGGAATCAAAGATGATTTTTTAGAACTCTTAAATCTGATAGGAAAAGGTGATGTTTTTCAGTTATCATATGATGATGTTTGTGAATTGTGCATAAGGTATTCAAGAGGAATTTCCAAGGCTGGTAAGAATTCTAGAGAAGTTTATTCTTTCTTTTCTAAATCTACTACAAGAACAAGAGACATAAGAGCTGAAATCAAGGTTTTATTTGAAAATTTTAAATATGATTTTATTAGCTCTCTAAAGTCACAATTGAATGTTTTGCAGGTTCAGAGAAATTAAGAATTTGATGAAGTGTTTTGCCCTCATTACCAAAAGGAGCATCCCATAGATAATCACTCTTCCTTATCTAATTTGGAAGTAGCACATCAAAGAGATGTGGAAGCTGCAACAAGGTTAAAACCATGGAAATCATGGCCTATAGGTATGATTCAAAACACTTCCTCTCCATTCTCTTACTTGCATAATCCATTATGGAATACTCATATGTTAGGGCAGCCATGCCAATCTCAATATAACCACTACCAATCTTGTCTACAAGATTGGCATGGTTCACCTTATGATTACATGACTACTCTCCCTCATCTTGTAGCACAAACACATCTTCCAGCTCTTCCACAACATTTTGTTTGCCAATCAAAATCATTTACTCAACACAATCAACTACATCATCAAGAGGCTCCTTTCCCTACACAATCCCCTGCTCAACTCATTCCACACCTTCATCGTAATAAACCAGTACAACATGCTTACAGTGTTGAACTGCAAAATTCACCAACCCTTCCCACCCATTCTATCTCACATGTACCATTGGAAAAAACTTACACTGAGACTCAGAATGAATCAAATCCAAAAATTGTAGAAGTTATAAAAGAAAATGAGGTTTCTTCTAGTTTGCACCAACAAACCATTTTAAAATCTCAAGAACTTCATGACATGATGGTTATGGGAAATCAAGGAAACAAAGAATATATTGAATATTGGTTTCACTCCATCATTTGTTTGCAACATCACTCCATACTTCAACAATTTTTGGCATCATCTTTTCAAGGGAAGTTGGCTTCTCATACCCTAATTTTTATTAACATAAATCTTTCAAATTTGGGTATGTAAATAATTGAAGCCTTATTTCGAAAATGGCTCCAATGGAAATAATCTTATACGTAATCATATTCATTTTTCAATTCAGAGTAGGATAGTGGAGAAATAAATAAAAGAGAAAATAAAACAAACACATTTTTTTTATTTTTGTAAAAATAGTTGTTTTTTTGTTTCAACACGCTGTGAAATAAACATTGATGATAAATATTATAATTTATATGTGTATGTAGATGAATTATATTGAAAAAAAAAAATTCTACAAACACTCATATCATTTTTATCATCAATATGGAAAAATTTCCTGAATATCATATTTTTTTGGCTTGTGGGCTTGATGAAATTTCTGAAAACACAGTTGGGACAGTCATGTTTTGGGGGACCAAAATTTAATATTTTTAAAACCTATTTTTATCCTAAGTATCCCTTGATTTCTACTTTCTAACCCAATTTGAATCACTCAATTTGGATTTGAAACGAAAAATTTAGAACCAAAACATTGACAGGGTGTCTAGTAGGCAGCTCAGGAACAGAGTTGGGACAGTCAGTTTTTGGAGGTCTAAATGACTATATTTTAAAAAAATATTTTTATGGTAGATTATTCTATGAATCTAGTTTACAACGCAATTTTAATCACTCAATTTTGATATCGTATGAGAAATTTATGACCAAAATACTGACTGCCTATCATAAATCAGCACTCTTGAAACTCTGTTTTCTCGGCTGTTCCTTAACATATTTGACCCATCACTTCTTCTTGTCTTCAAAACCTATTTATATTGGAGATCAATAAATAAATCTACTTTAATCTCCAATTTGAATCGGTTCAATCCATGATCAAACGAAAAATTTATGCTTGAAATATCAACTGTTGGTCTGAGCTGGAAAATCGAAAATGACTCTATTAGGCAGGTTGTTCTAAGCAAATTTAAAATATCATTACATAGAATTTTTAAAACCTATTTCTATTGGAGATAAAAATTTTAATTATCTCTCATTTGGCTTTGGAATCACTCAAATCGGACAAAAAACAAAGAAGATATGATTAAAACATTGTTGGTTAGTATTGTCGACCACTGCTCTCCTGCAGGTAGCAAATATAATTTGTTTTATTTTTCCGTGGAATTGTTCTATAGAGTAACTAATTGTTAGTTTTTTGCATAATTATTGGATTAGGAGAGCCCCGCACCTCTCTTTCTCCATGATTTAATGTTTTATTGCAGGTAGACACTCGTTTTTTGCAGGTCTCAAGAGAACAAAAAAGGTCAATTTATGGACGAGTGATTCTTGAAAGAACTTTTAGTAAAACAAGGGCATTTCATCTAGTTCATTACCTAATAGTTTCATAACAGAAGAAATGAAGAATTTGTTCCCATTTGAAGATTCATGCCATTGCTGCCAAACATTTTTCAAAAGATCAATTTTTTTTTTCCATTAATAGATTTGATATTATCTTAGAAATAACGTCATAGCTGTTGTAATTTAATAAAGTGTTGTTTCTTTTCTGATTCCTTTTATTTTTTTTTGTGTTTCAGGTGTTAATCTATTCAAATTATAGTTTACGCTCCATTTGTAATTAAACAATAAGGACCCCACCATGCAAGCTTCAGTTACAGAAGACAATTCTTCAATAGCTGCAATTCTGTAAAAAAAATTCTTGAAACTTGTACATAAACTTTCCTTTCTATTTGATTGGATTTTCTTGGCAATGGATTGCATATTAGCGTTGTTCTTTTCTTTATTTTTTTTTATTTTTGTTTTGTTTTTTTTTTTAAAGAACAACATTTTTGTTGCATGTTTTTGTTGTTCCTTTCAAAAGGAGCATCATCGCTCATTTTGTTGTTCCTTTCAAAAGGAACAACACCGCTCAGTTTTGCTGTTCCTTTCAAAAGGAACAACACCATTCATTTTTGCTGTTCCTTTCAAAAGGAATAGCCCCGACTGTTCTTGCTGTTCCTTTCCAAAGGAACAACATTTTCGCACACTGTTCTTGCTGTTCCTTTCCAAAGGAACAACATTTTCGCAGATTGTTTTTACTGTTCCTTTTCAAAGGAACAACGCTTTTTTAGTGCATTTTTCTTGTTTTTTAAACAACATTTTTTAGAATTTTTTTTGAATTTTTCATGACTTTTTGAAAGACAAACATACAATTTATGAAAGGATACACAATCATACAAATTAGAGCTTACTGTAATCATCAAATCAAAAGAAATCGTCATTTTTAAAAAAGTTGTTTAGTAATGATAAGAAAAAGGAAAAATGGACATAATCAATAACATGATTTTGTTGTCTTATTACCGCTAAATTCATATGATCGATTATATTTATCATGTTGGTTCTTCCCCATATTTTATAACTTTCTTTGATTTTTACTTATGGAGTAGGAACAAGGGCATATTCTCTTCTATTGAGTTGTTCAGACTTCTTCCACCATTCCTACTCTTAATGAGTGTTGAGCCATCCTTTATGACTAAATAGGAAAGTGCTATATGAAAAGAAAAATATTTATATATTTTATTAATAATGATTTTGCAGATGGAGGATAGAGGGTCTCACCAAGAGCCAACCTACCATGATCATAGGGAAGGCAGTGAAGTGGCATTCCCATTATGGCCACCAAACCAGGGAAATGGTCCAACAGACAATTGAAAAAATCAAGAAGTACTTGGAACAGGAGGTCTCGTCACGAGCCGGCCTGCCCACCTTTCACTTCTTCCCGGTGAACGGCATTGTGGTTTATCTGGTCACCAAGCCAGCACAATGGCCTCTATCATGATATTCAATAAAAAACACTTCCTCAGCATACATAAAGGACAATGGTTTCGTGGGTAAGAAAGAAATTCTGTCAAGGTTATGGACACCTGTGGGCAGCAAAGCTCTGCTGATGGTATTGGAGTCACACTTATACACATCAATAGTTATATTTAACCCTTTTCCTATATCTTTATTTAAATGTCAACTGAAAATATGAATCCCTTATCTCCGAACCTATTATAAATGAAAATCTTCATAAATCGATCACATTAGTTTAAGTGGGTAATAAACGCATTTGTACTTATGTTTATCTTAAGTTGTCCCTTCTCCTTATCCTTGAATCATTACAAAACGCTTCTATATCTGTTTACGATTTATCACATGCATGGATTTCAGTAATGCAATAATTTGCTGATCATATCATAAGTATGTATGTCTTTCTATGCTGTACAATTGTTGTGCAATTCGATGCTATTTTATTTTGTTGATTTGTCACAATATTGATACTGCATTTTTACAGAGTTTTTGTTCTGCTTGAACATTTTTTGCATGCATCTTATATGTTGCCATTTAAAACCAAAACCGTGGATTCAAGAAAATTGCATACATAATTGTGATTTGTTTATAGGAAAACAACTAGTATGGGGAAAATTCTATTTGCAGCATGATCACTATTGCAACTAAACATCAAAGGCTTGCGAATGCACACAATTCTTCAGACATGATGTGCTTGCATGGATTCTACCTTTTGTATCACTTTCAGTATTCGCTCAGCCTACATCAGCTTCAACAAAGGCCAGTCACTACATGTCATTCCACATTTTTTCGAAGGTAACACTTGAGGTAAAACAACATAATTTTCTGATTTATTATAAATTTAGGAGAATTTCATGAAAATCCATTGAGCATTATGTATCATTATTCATTCCATATATTTACCACTTCCCATTTTTTTAGACACGTCTCATCTTTCAGTTTGGGGGAATGTTGATTTATTTTATTTCTTTCTTATGACCATGTCCGTCATATTCTTTATCATCCATGGATATTCTTATTCATTTTCAACACCTTCCTTATTCCATGTTTTACACCAAGCATCAATTTCAACAGATTATAGCAACCACCTCTCTTTGTTTCTAGCATCGCATGAGGACATTCTAATTCTTCAGTTTGGGGGGAGGGAATTGCTACACATGATGGATGTTTTCAACTTTCTTTCTCATTTAAGGCATACAATTTCCATTTTTAATATCAATGCGTAAATTGATTTCATAATATGAACTCAATTTTTGTGATTTTTTAAAACACAGACGTATCATTAATACAAACCCGTACAATTTCAAGAAACACCGGTTCATAAAATTTCGGAAATCATGTACTCTCACCACAAATATTTTGTTTATATCTCATGATCCATGCATCAAAATGTACCGATTTTTGGATCATAAAGGCATTCATATATTATAAATTTACTTGCCAAATTTCAACAAAAACTCGGTTTGTAGTTTTTGAGAAAATGGTTAATGAAGTTTGTTGTTACTTATATCATATTTTGCTTCAACTTCATACATAGTTGAATGTCAATGTAAAAATTATGTCTTCATCAAGATTGCTAAAAGTGAATATTCATTAATTAATGGAAGGAATTCGGCCTTGCTCTATCCATTTCAAGGAGCTAAGATGAACATATTTTTTATCGCTTGGTTAACACATGGGTTTTTGTTCTTGGGTTGCATGAGGACATGCAATATATTCAGCTGCTGCATGAGGACATGCAACATATTGAGTGGGGGCATGTTGGGCCGTTAATATGCCATTATTATCACTTGTGAACGCTTATTCCACCCATTTCTACCATTCTTCATCACGTCATTTATTATAATTTATTATTTAAATCCATTTTATAAATGATTTATGCTCATATGGATGAATATTATTTATCTTCCTTTATTTCTAATAAATTGATGATTATGAATTATTTTATCAATGATGGTTTTAATAAGCTGGTTATAACATTATTCACCATTTTTAGCCTCCAAGATAATTTCCGTACTAAAGATTTGATCATTGAAAGTGCCAACTCGTAAATGCGATCGTAACAAGGAGTGACAATTTTGCGGTTGAGATTCTGAGCAAATGAAGACGAATCTGGTAAATCCGAAACAGGTTTTGTTCAGAACGGACCCAATTAACTTTAACAAAGAACGGCTTGCCCAAATTCGGCCTGTGTTGAGAGATTCGTGTTCTTTGAGCACGCTTTTCTCGTATCCGTGGTTGCGTCGTCCTCCAAATCTCGTACCGCAAAGCCAAATTCGTCTTGTTCTTGTTGATCAAATGGTTAGAAGCAATCCACCCTTGTAATAGAAATCATGTTGTACTTATCTTTATTGTAATTCTCTGATCTCTATTTAAACACAGCAAGATCGTAGATGGGGAGGATTGAGGATGGAGAGACTTTTCTTATTGTAATTTGCGTAATCAGGCATTGGCTCTCGTTAAGAGAGTGTGAGTCGTTTGTAAACATTATTAATGCCCTCGATTAATAAAAGAGTTCAATCGTTGTTCCATTTCGGTTACCGGAGTAAAAAGCGCGCAACGCCCGACCGTGGCCGAGGGCCCGGCCCGGTGGAGCGATCCGCCGTTTGTATTTCTATTAGTTTATTTCCGTTGTGTGAAGTTCGTTTATTACAATTAAAGAATTGAGTTATTGCTAATTGGATCAAATACGTAGTCATTGTTATTCCATTCTTTACAAGAAGCATGATTCATGATTCAATTGTTATAAAATGTTGTTTTTCCGTATCTAATTCCGGCTTGTTGTTCCTTTGTTTATGAATTACGATAGCCAGATTGTTTGGCAAGTGGTCGCTTTGCTGCAGATTAAAGAGTAGAAATCTAGTTTGCTTGGTTATGAAATTGAATTCTACCTCTGCTTATTTTACGCCGTTATTCAATTTCGTTCATTTCTTTTAGATTCATGTTCTTTCAGCTTGCGTGCGCTTAGATTTCATTTCCTTTGGAGTTGTTTTCACTTTCGTCGGAGATCTCTAAACCCGTAGAGTGCGCAGCTAATCATTCCAGGTCCCCGTATTTGGTCATCTCACATCGATTTCTAGAAAGAGTTATTACCATTGCGTCCATAATCGACAGTTCAGCAAGGTTGCCGTAGTGTAGTCTTTACATTTCTCGTCATTTGCAATTAGATTTCTTTTCGCGCATTTCTTTTCACATTTATTATTTCTCGTATTTGTATTTCTATACTACATCTTCACAAACATTACTCTTGAGTAAATAGCGTTCTGACCGAGTACACTCTTGAAACAAAAAGTCGTCCTCGGGTTGATAATTAATGTGAAGGTAATTAGAGCAAAAGACACCTTTTTATCGCTCCATGCCTTCATATCAAGGAATGAGAGGGTCGCACTCGTCAGAAGAGGTCGTCCACATACAACACTAGAATGAGAGGCTTCCCCCCGCACAACCTTGAAGTAAAGGTTCCTGATCAGCATTACTTCGAGTGAAGCTCAAACTCATCAAGCAACTATCCATCCCCGTACCAAGCTCCCGGGTGCTTGCTTTAACCCATAGAGGCTTCTTCAACTCGGCAGACATGAGTGTTTCGATCCCGATCTCAAATCCCGCAGGTTGTTCCACATACACCCTCTTCCTTTATTGCACCATGCGTAAAAGCGATCTTGACATCCATCCGATGAAGACTCCATCCTTGCGTAGTAACAAGGGCTATGATCGATCGAATGGTGGCATATCGTGCCACAGTGCAAACATGTCACTAAGTAACAATTCCTTCCTTTTCGAGAGAAGCTACCGGGCAACAAACCTTGCCTTCAACTTTTCGAAGACTCCCACCGCATCCATGTTTCTTGATCTTTGTAGAGCCATTTTGCGGTGAAAACATTTGTCCTTCGGTCCCGGACCGACATCCCGTACATCATTCTTCATTATGGACCTGTATATTATTCGTGCATAGCATCCTTCCGAAACTCGATGCTTTACCGCTTCCTCGAAAAGATCCAGGTTCGTATTGTACAATAGTACTCATAAGGGCCTAGATACCCTTGGTATTCACACGGCTTCTTTCTTTCTCGAATGTCCCCTCGCGCATGACCTCAAGATCTTCGAGGGTGTCCCTGAGCTGCTGATGGTCTCTTTCCTAGTGAAGGAGATGGATCGATAGGGTCCATTGGTCCTTCAATATCGTGCATTGTCTCATCCTCAGCTTCTTCCATATTTCCGTGTTGTGCCTTTCTTCATGATTTTCCGCATCTTGAAGATTCACCACTTTCTTTGTGAAGCATCTTCGTCAAAAGTGACATCATGGCTTATCTCTACTTCCCTTTGACCAGGTAATAGACTCTATAGGCCTTAGAAGTCTCACTCCGTAGCCCACAAACATTCCTTTCTTCCCGTAGCATCTGTACTTACTTTCTTCTTTCTACATACGTAAAAATAGACAGGACATCCAAAATTCTAAAATGTGAGACATCAAAGCTTCTTACCAAGAGAAAACCTCTGGGAGTTTTGGAGTCTAGAGCGGAATGAGGGCATCGGTTTTGAATGTACATACCCGTATTTGCGCCTTCTCCCCCACAAAAACTTCGGTAGACCCCCGGTCACATAGCATGGCACGGCAACTTCCACAATAGTCCTATTCTACATTCAACAACACCATTATGCTCGGATTATGGCGTGTGCTGGTAGTCTCCTCTCTTAATGCCGCCTTCTCTCACAGAAGTCTTTGAACCTGGCTTCTGACTCATATTCAAGGCCATTGCTTTTCATCCTCAAAATCTTGATCTTCTTTTTCCGTCATATTTTCCAACAAGGCTTCAAGGTACTAACCACATGAAAGCCTCATCCTTCTTCAAGAAGTATATCTAGGTTTAAGTAGAGAATTCATCAAGAAATGTCATGTAGTAAGAACATCCCCTAGGGACACCACGGCAAACATACCGTATAGACCGTAATGGACCAACTTGCAATATACCGCATGTTCAGACACTTGAGTGGAAAGGTCCCTCGTATGTTTTCCTTCAGCACAACCCTCCTACATACACCCTTCATGATTATTTCCAAAGCTTCATCCTCGTCACCACCTTCCTAGCTTCGGAAGGGCCTTGTAATGAAGGTGTCCAAATCTTCGGTGCCATAGTTCGGTTTGATTGATAGCATCACAAGTCATAGCTCCCAACGGACTCCTCCAACCGGCAGAGTACCAACTCTAAAACCAATTGAGATAGCTTCCTGAAGCTCTCCTTCCACATGAGCACCTTTCCATCGCAGAAAGTTACATTGAACTCGTCTTCCACGGCGTACATATACACAAGGTTCTTCTTCAATTTAGGTACATAGAGCACATCTTCGTAAACGTAGGACTTGTCCTTGAGACAAGTGGAGGGCTTCATGGGGCCTCGTCCTCGACGGACATGTGGCATTATCCCCAAGGACACCGAGATTAGTATCCCTTTTCAACCACAAGCCACGCAGAGTGCTTCTAATCCAAAGGATGTGTCTTCGAGGCACCACTATCGACTAGCCGTACATCCATAGTAAGCCGGCGGAGATGTAGCGCAGGAGAGCAAGAGCACAAGAATATACTCATTTCTTTTATCAAACAACATTAGACCCTCATACCGGTATTTCTAGACCTTTTAGAAGGTTGATTGTTTCCACGAAAGTGAGCTTCCTCCTCTTTTCCTTTGATTTGTCATTTCTTTGATTCCCATTCCTTCGGTTTTTGTTGTTATCATCACTACCTGGAGAATCCTTCTTGAAGGGGCATTCTCTAGCATAGATTAAAGCCTATGGCAAGTGAAACACTTGCCCATATTTTCTTGAGTTCTTCATTCTTCCTTTGTCCTTAGGACCACCGCAGTTCTTCTTCGAGAACGAGCACCATATGCGTATTTCGTCATTATCGAATTCCTTCATCCTTGTTTCTTCTTGCATACATATAGACAGAGCTCATCAAAGTTAGGAATGGTATTATTGTTGAGAATGGTAGTTGTGAATACTTGCCATTCATATGGAAGTCCTCCAAGTGCGGTGAGAACTATCCTTACCATCGCCCATTGTCTCTACAAGATTGTTCCTTGTTTCGGCCAATTTCCGAAAGTAAGTTCGAATGTAGACTAATCCCAACCCTTCTTCATATTCTTCAACTTGTTCTTGAGGAATAGCACTTGGTTCACATTGTTTACCTTGAACATAAGGATCAATTTGTCATACATCTCCTTGGATGTGCCTAGTTTAGATACATAGGCAAACTGTGCTCTATGTATGGATCGATCATCATCTTTGCTTTGATCTCTCCTCTATAGTTGTTTCTAACAATGTAGCATTGATGGAGGTTCTTGAAATATTACTTTCCAACACATGATCCAAGAGACTTTGTCTTCTAATTTGAGATCTAATATCATCTTCCAAGCATGGAAGTCATCCCTTCCTGTACTGCCGCCCTTGTCATTCTCTCGAATTCAAGACTAGTGAACCCATTTTCCAAAGGGTGATTGCTAAAGATAGAGTTTGTTCTCACCTCACTCGATACCATGGCCTCTTGTAGATGTTCTATGCTTGGAGCAACTTTACTTTTTCTTACAATCACACAAATAGTTAAGTAAAATGCAATAGAACATATAAGTGGATCTTATAGAAGACAAACTGTAAATGTAAAATTTTTGGTGGTGCGTTACGCGCGGTCAACAGATGCTTCAACCAAGAAAGTCTCCTTGGTCACCCAACCTGCACGTCACAACAGCCTCCACCGCAAACGAGTCAACCCAAGTCAACTCCAAAAAAGTCAACGCCGTCTTAAAAGTCACCAGGCAGCAAGCGTGCAAGTCAACGAAAGAGCGTATTGGCCAACCTTGACTCGATTGCAAGCAACAAGACGGCCTTCCAAAATCGTAACTTCTCACCAAATTTCAGCCCATTCGTACCATGCATCACTCAAAGTCAACGCTCGGTCAAACTTTCGCAAAACCCTAATCACAGAATTCATCCTTCACCAAACACACAGACGGTCCTTCTTCTCCTTCACACGTGTGTCGAACTCGCCCTCCAAGGAGCTTGTACTAAATCGTATGAGAGAAGAAGATGTGAGTTGAGTTGTCAGGAAATGCTCTCCAACTTTGCTCGTATTTATATCCATCATCAGGCGTGTGACACACATCCGCCGGGGGTGGGAAACCTTAAGGCCGACTCGTACATATAATTTATTATGAATAATAAATTCAAAATAAATGTTCGCCTATCGCATTAAGACATATTATATATGTGGGTTTTACACCTCTCTCCAAAAGAAGAATCCAAACAAAAAAATATTAGCCTCCTTAACCGAGCATCATAACATGGAGTTTGGACCTAGTTGTCCAAATTTAACAAATTCAAACCCTTACCATTGATGTCAAAGGGGGAGGAAGACAAGCAATAGGAGAAAGGATCCTAACAGAAAACAGAGAGTATTGCCATCAATGCCAAAGGGGGACATCGTTGGAAGTGTTGTCAACAATATGGCAAAGGAGATGGTCGAGGCAGCAACAAGGGAAAAGAAAGCGCATAGCAGCAAGATGTAGAGAGGGTCACAAAGCAGAGATAATATTTAAAGAAGCAAGAGGCAAGAAAAGGAGAATTAAGGAGTAGCATCACCAACGAGCGCAAGATGAAACAAAGAGAGAAGCAAAGTAGCAGAGAGGTAGAGGCAAAGAAGAAGAGCAAAGGGTACCAAAGATGGCCGCTGGAAGGAAAGGAGATAGAAGTAAAGAGAATATTGAAATATACGTAAAATAGCAGACCTGAAGCAACGACAAAGAAATAGAAAGAGGCACAGCGAAAGGCAAAAGGCAGCAGGTAGAGGCGCAGCCGTTATCGCAGAAAGGCAGTAGGCAAGAGGCACACCATTATTCCGAGAATCATTACCCGGCCCGCAGGATAAATAAACTCAATTACGGGAATCTTAACACAAGCAAAGACAAAGATATATAGCTAAACCTTATTCCGGTGAATCGGAACCTGTGCGAAGTGGAAGTTTATATATATGCAACACATTACATATATTGCGTAAGATTAAACGACTAAAGGTCCAAAGCATATATATTAATTTATATAAGTGGAGTGCTTTATGATTGAAAGAAACAAAGTAATATAAGGTGGGACCCTTATGAATCATATTTGTGAATATAAAGGTTAAAACAGAACATCACAATGCAGTTACAATTGCAATTTAGATTTAGACCCAATGGGCACATAAACTATGACTCATATATGTTTATGCCTCCGTGAAATAAAACAGTCAATCACATCGGGAGTTAGTGGAGCATCGGAACATCACAATATAAAGTCACAATCGTGATTGAGATCCGACCCGACATACATAAACTATGACCTACATATGTTTTGAGTTCCTAAGAATAGTGGTCAACGTACCGCAGCGCAGAGGAGCAACATCACATGAAACTAAAAGTTGCGATTGCGATTGAAGCCCGACCCGATCGGCTTATAAACTATGACTTTATAGGTTTGAGTTTTACTAACGTATCGACATTTCAAGGTGAACAATGATTAATCACATCGGAGAAAGAGAAAAGTACATGTATATGCGCAACACACAATACACAATGTACCATATGGTGGGACCCTCTACAGAAAATCTTGAGAATCATTACCCCGCCCAAAGGTTACATTAAAGCAGAAGCATAAGCTTATATATATATATATATATATAGCACAAAGACAAATGTCATGTTTTATATTAAAAGGATCAAAGCTATATATATATATATATATATATATTTATATTTATATGGAGCGCTTTGTGGACAAGCGACCAAAGGTATAATCCAAAGCACATGTATTATATCCCTGCGCGAGATCAAAAACAACCAAAGGTCTTAATGCTTGGTTTAAAAACAAAGTTCTACATGGTGGGATCCTCACCTAATCGCACCGGTAGAAAGTTCGCAAGCAGAACATGTTAACAAAGCTTTGCGATTGCGATGAAAGACCGGACCGATGGGTTTATAAACCACGACCGATATATGTTTGAAGTTTCATCACAATGTTGAATAACCCGAACCGCAGCATTCTGGAGAATTGAGACACTCATGACATTCAAATGGAATTGCTATTGCGATTAACCGTAACCCAAGAGGTCGACGCAGCGACACATCGCATCGGGAAAGATCGGGTGAGTGGGCCCGTAAGGGAATTTCTTATGTATTAAAATGATCTCAAAGAAAGACATCGCTAATACATATGTTATATAAAACTTACGACATGTTAAAATAAATTCTTATCATGCCGAGAGTTAAATTGTGATGTATGAAAAGGGCAAAGACAGGTAATACAACACATCAAACAATGGGCATAAGAAATCTATCGTAATCGAAAGGGCCAAACACAACACAGAAATCCAACACAACAATGTTTAAAAGCCAAACATAATGCTTAAAAAAGACAAGCACAAAGAACCAAAAGGATGAATGAGTGAGCTCAAAGTTTTCATTATATGTGAATGTAAATATTGTAACGATTTTAATTTTTGCGTATCGTTAAAGTTCTCCTCGTAAGCAATCAAAATCCCACCGTAATATTAAATAAGCACTTACAATACATTTTTCTCGAGGAACCGAAAAGAAATGAGAAGGCAGAAGACCAAGAAGTATGACCATCCATTTCTAATTCCTAAAGGAAAACAAACAAAATTACAAATAAACTTTATAAATAACATTCTCTGATATGAAGAGAGCAAGGAGATTAATAATAGAGAATGAGAAGCATAGAATATTAAGGCAAGTAGAAGATATGAAGAGAGGACAGAAAGAGACAAGTTACATAACAAAGCCGATATCCGAGGTAACCGTTGTAAACACTTCGTGATAAATTGAGGAATTTGGAGCTTCCCTATCAAGTTGAAGCTTGACAGTCGCTGCATTGTGGTCGACTCTGTTTTTTTTGAAGAAGAGAATTGAAGGGATTTGGAGCTTTTTGCAAGTTAGCCCAAAAAATTGAGGTTGAGCCTCATGTAGGTTGGTGCCTGGGAGAAAAAATGGAAGCAGAGAGGGAGTTGGAGCTTGAGTTTGCATCACAACAATAATAAGATGTGGTTTTCTCCTTTATGGGTTTCCACTTATATCTTTCCGTCTCTACCGTGTTTATGTGTCGAGATGATTTATCAAATCTCGCTTAATGTTTACCCATTTCCGATAATAAGTTTAATGTTACATTAATTTAATTTCTTGCCGCAATGATATTAAGACTGCCTATATACTAAGGTTGAATACAAAAGTAAGTTGTGGTTGTTGATGGTAAATTTAAAGTCAAGGGGTGTATCGTAAATCGATTTATCTTCGCCTCTTAGTTCAACTAAGAATTCAACATTTTTTGGGTTTTTTTCCCGAGTTTATATGGTTTTTTAAGACTAATGAGTCTATAAGAGCTGCTAGAAAATATGAACTCGCAGGTCCCACCGTGATCGCCAGAATGTTGGTGTGGTGATGAGGTGGCAGATTCAACGGATATTCCTGATTTATCGAGGGTTCAAAGAGCTTCTTGTGCGTATTTATGCTATGTACTCGTGAAGTCCCACCGTGATCGCTAGAATGTTGGTATCATGTGATCCGGGCAGATTGGTAAACCAAATGACAAGGCAGCAACACAGTAACCGCATTTAGAGTTCTAGGATCCGGCCCTCTCAGTCTCGGTAGAGGGATCTCCCAATATGTTTTGTATGGATATAGCTTGAACCTTGTAAAAGGTTGACTTTAGGTTAGTTATTAGGCTTGAGTTTGCTGGATCATTTTTTGGGGACATGATTATTCATGACATAGATAGAAAAAGGAAATTTCTAAGTCATTGGGCAAATGTAAGCCAAGTAGAAGTTTGTAACAAGTTTGTAGATGAATTAGAGGCATCAAAGGGAAAATTTTAACTTCGTTGTTGGATCTACAAAGCTGTGTGAATGAAAATGAAAATTTAAAGTTTTATAATGAATAGTAGAACTATGCGTTTAATAATCCTTAATTATATGTACTTTTCCAACAAAGGGACTTAAAGCATCATTTGAACATGAAGAAATAATTTATGTATGTAATAACCATGAATTCTAGAAACTATATTTCAACAAATAATAATTTCAAGACAAACTTTCAAAATGAAATCTATGAGTCATAGAATGCTCTATTTCATCAAATATTTCACTTTCAAGGATAAGAAAACATTTAAGATGAACAAGAACTCATTCCATAGAAGAGGAACTCCTAAAAACATCTAGGACTGCAATTATAAAGACTTTCAAAACAATTATTCAGCAAAGTGTTGAAAGGGCATGATCAAAACAAACCTCTTGCAACTTCTACAATGGTACTTTAAAATGAGACCTTAAACAGCTTTAAAGTGTCAAAGAAGAAGTG
The DNA here is from genome assembly GCA_034641835.2 of Pinus albicaulis. Taxonomy (NCBI): domain Eukaryota; kingdom Viridiplantae; phylum Streptophyta; class Pinopsida; order Pinales; family Pinaceae; genus Pinus; species Pinus albicaulis. The sequence goes on from CM076578.1 coordinate 1,095,133,467, forward strand.
GGGAAAACCATAAATCATCTCGAGGGCAAATCGTATTGAATCACTAAACAACAAGTTTGTTGCTGAAAAGTAGTTAAACTTACTCAATCAAACATTCAACAAGATGAAAGTACAAAGGCAAGAAGATAAACAGGTCTAAGATGCTTTAGAGACATTTCTTAGCCTAAAACTTTTACTCTACTATAAGTAAGCAACATGAAAACAATAATGGAAAACAGAGAAAATATTGACAAATTTAGAATACTTCTACCAACAACCAAGCTTAAAGATCCAATGGCGAGCTTCCTTTCATCCACACAAACATGTCAAAACATCCACAGTTCCAAAGACATCAATTTCTCTCAATCTCAAATAGGACTAAGTGTATTAATTCAATATTATCAAAATTCTCATACAATGAGTTTGATTAAATAGATTATGCTACAAATGAGGAGGTGGAAACATCTAGTTCAAAACAAGTCATTGAATGACATAGTAAATGCACTCCTATCCTTAAAAACCATGCAAGGCATAAGGTAGGAATGTTACTATTACTTATCCGTGTATTAAACATGTTCTAATTCCCGAGGAGAAAATAGCTGCAAATATTGATTTTGAGGTCATGTTTATCTTTTTACAAAGAATCGTCTAACAATTTAAAACATTTTTTTCAGTTTAATAACTATCAATTTTGACTTTTGAGATAAAATGTAGGCTATAGGTGTCATTATAATATTTGACATATAACGATTCCTCTTGTTGATGTATTCGAGGCTTTTAGGCCCATTCTTCCTTCTTAGATTAATCTTCTTGGTCATTCCTTAACACTTCATCCGATTTCTTTTACCTTTTTAATCCTCTCGTTGCTTGGGCCTATAATTATCCTTTGTTGATTGTATTCACTTTTAAATTTCATTTAACCTTGATACCGCATGTTTTAAACTTTTCGAATTCGGGTCTTTGCGTGGAATCCTCTCTTCAATCTTCTTCCGTCTTTGTATGCTTTACACTTTTCTCATCGACTTCTGGACTAGTTTTTTGTCTCCTTTTCTTTTTGGTTTCTGTCTTTAACCTCATGTTTCTTCCACCATGCTTTTCCTTTCGCCTGCCAGGAAAAGGACCTAATGCACAAGGCTTGATCTAAATAACAAATATCAGCAATATTTGACGTGAAGAGACCCGTATTTATGCCTTGGAAATTTCTTCTTCAATTTAACAGCTCATCTTCGTATGATGATCTTTAATTTGTCTCCTCACGTACTAGTTGGAAGGGTTTACCCTAAAAACTTCTCCATTAAACCTCGTGAGACAGAAAGAATATTTAATGTTCTTCTAGAGTTGGATAACCATTTTGGGAGGCTTGGAGAAAGAAACTATGCAAGCTCAGTTTTTATGTAGAGGAGGAGCCATGTGATGAACATGAAAACCTGGTTCAAAAATGGATTCTAGTGCGAAATGGAAAAAAATGGTTTTTGAAATACCACGTGGCTTTTTTGATACTGCCAGTATCGTGTTACTTTGGATTGTTAAACTCTGGGCGCAAAAATTATGTGACAGACCACCGCGCCCGTCGATGAAAGGGTCGAGATTCGATGGAGCCGGACGTGTCGCGATGAAAGAGTTGCATGATGTGTGAGTGAAAGTGGGTAGACAGGTGGCACTGGCCTGATAGGCATGCCTGCGAAGTGATGGTAGGTCCGGTGGAAAGAGTTAAGCACGAGGTAATGAGAGTCATATATCTTATCATCCATATAGTGTAGATCTCTGTGCTGGGGTAATGTTATCGCAGCGGCTGCATCACAAAGAAAAAGGCATGTTTTGCATGGAACTCGTCGATGCGATGGGGGCTCAGCAATGCTACCAGGCAATGGTCACGGGAGGGACACGCAACTAGGGTCCAAGGAGGAGGGGCGACCCACCGTTAGGAGTGAAAGGTAGCAATGCGAAGGCACGAAACGTCGATGCGATATGGAAGCGGTCGATATGGCCGCACTTACCATCCACCAAAACCCCGATCAATGGTGGAGATGGATTCCAGGAGAGGTGGTGGACCAGGAAGTTGTGGAAGCAGAGGTGCCAGAAAACCATCTGGATCCGGTGATATCGATGGTCCGTATCCAATCAAAGGAGAAAAGGTTCAAGGGAGAAGCGAAGCCGTTACATATATTTTGCGATGAACAAGCGCTCGCTCTCGAACAAGGCGCTTAATTGTAAGGATGGAGAAAGAGCCAGGCCGAGCAGAAAGGGGCTAAAACCTAAGAGGAGCACAAAAGGGCTTTTTCGCAGGCTTTTTACATTTTTTGCGATTTTCAAGTCTCGATAGTTTAAAAGAGCTAAATTAAATCATAAAAAAGGATTTTTTTATGAGTTTAAAAGGGATTTTCTCAAGGTATTGAGAGAATGAGGAAGAGAATGGAGAAGGATCAACTGTGGAAAAATGGCCATTTTTGTGGGAAATTGAATAATAAAAATAGGAAAAGGAATCAAAATGATTTTCTTCTTTAAATGTAAACAGGATAACTTTTTTGTGGAGTCACATGAAGATTTTCGGTGAATCGTCGTATTTAGAAAGATGAACGTAGGTGATATTTAGAACTCATAATGTCCTCGCAATTCTATTCTAGAAATATGGGTTATTAATAACGGATTCTGTTTCCTAGATAAAGCCAAAATTAGGGATGAATATTAAGAACTTCCAATTACCTATTAGATACGAAACCGGCACAACTTCCTTAACCTCAAGCAGTTAAGACAATTTCTCCACCATATCTCCGACTCTCCATTCATGAATGGAGATGTATATACGCTCTGGTTAAAGTGTCAACTCGAATCATTCTCATTCCACTGTTTTGTAAGTCACTCTTACCAACCCTAGTTAAGGACATTTTAGACCGTCCACGTTAAACAAGGCAATATCAACTCATTCGTCATTATGCATAGCATTTAGATTTGATTCTGTTTTGTACCTAATAATTACATTTTAATCCACTCATGATTCTGCATAAACTCCTCTGCTTACTCAAACCCGAGTGCACACGCTGTTCGTATCGTTGGTGAAATCTCCTAGTATTACAATATTTAAAGGGGAAAATCCTCCCAACCATCTTCGGTTTCCACCAACGCAGTGAATCAATGATTACTCTTCCTACTACTTAGGTAAATTCGTGCAAATTTCATAAAAACCTCAGAAAAACAAGAAGAATGAGAAACACTCTTCTTTTCGAGACAAATGTATCATCGAATAATCCTAAATGATAAAACACCTAAAATCGAAAGAAGAGAAACCTGCGAAATTTTCGTTAATCTATTTGGGAGGACAACTTGACATATAAATGTCCTCGAATTTCCAGGAATGCGATTTTACCACAAACAAGGACTCGGGAGGACACCGTCGTCCTCATAACCCCTTTCCCCAATCCGTAGTAGAAAATAACAACACACACCAGACAAGAAAAAGCACATTGGTGAGGGGCAAAAATGGTCACCATAAGCTCATTGCGAGGGTCAAAAGAGCCTTCGTCACCAAACAGACCAAAAAAGTAAATACCGAAAGTATAGTGTTGTGGTGATATTCAATTTTCGTCACCAATAATTATTTATAGTGATTTATAGTGCGTACCATCACCATTTTACATGAGAAATGGTGACAAGATAATATCCTTCCGTCACCAAAAAATTGAACGCTACCAAAGGTACGCTACGAAAGTATGCAAGCATAGTGGACATTCAAGGTCCGTCACAAATATTTATTATAATGATGATAGTGACCGTCACTTCTCATTTCATATGAACAACAATGATTTTTTGTGATGGAATTTATGGCCGTCACTATTAGGTGCATATATATGGTGACGTTAATCGACCGTGACCACAAACTCATTGGTGACACTGTTCCGCCACGAATAATGACTATAATGACAAACAATAACCCCACCATTTCACATTTAATATTAACGTATTTACATGACTACCTTAACAATGGTCGTCACTATTGATGCAGGCATGGTGGCGTTCGCTCATCGCTGCATTTGAGTTCACATTTTGGTGATGGTGGTAAAAAGAGCATCCGCTACCAAAACGATCTTCTGTCATTCGATGAATACTGTGGCACGATGGAATCGAACCACCACCTCCTTGTAAAGAAGGCTCTTCTTCCATTGAGCCACACCCTTAAAGAATTAGTCTTTAAACCATAAATTGCCTCTAAAGGTGCAAAGACAACAAGGAATAAGAACCAAGAAAACTCAAAGAATCTGTCCTCGCTTCTCCTATTTTATTCTGTATTGCCATTGTACAAAGTATGATCTTGATCTATGACGTATTTAAAGTTGCAAATGGTTCGAATTTAATAGCAAATTTTATATTCGTATAAAATAAATGAATAACCTAGAGGTTTTATGGACTAATTTTTAATCCTTACACCAAAATATCTTAATATTCAAGTCTATGGAATAACCTGCTCAAAGTTCAAACCTAAGTAGATTTTAGTTTGAAAGCCTAAAAACCAATAAGCAGGTTAAAAAGTAATATTTTGGATATAATTTCTATTCAATTTATATATGACAAGTTATGCCACAACCTTGAAACTAGTTTTCAGCTAAAATACTTTTGCTCATTGTTCACGACAAAGAAAGATAGTCATACAAAAGAAAAATTCTCTTGTTTTTTCTAATGAGGGTGCACGTAACTTGACAAAGGTTCCATGAGAGTATCAAATCAGTAAAGAGTTTCACTAAAACATGAAATGAAAAGTCTTGTTATTAAACAAAATTTTAGTTGAATATATGAAAAGCATTGAGCTAAATGATATAATTAAACTAAAAGAATCGTAAAACTAGGATTGCCACTACATACCATCTGTTTTAAGGTTCTTCGAAAGAGAAAGTGCAATTTCATGATTCAATTCCTCATCTTGATTTTTGTAATGGACCACTCAGAAAATGTCCACATACAACAATCAATGTTATCGTATTGGTAAGAATTTTGATATAATCTAGATTAAAGTAGCGACTATGTAGGAGAATACCATAAAGCACAACTAGAAATTTGAACTGGCTAAATATATAATATAAAAAAACATGCAAATAACAAAGTTAAACAACCTACAATTTGATAAATATGAACAATCCACAGAACTTGTTCTTATATATTGACATAGACAACAGAAATCTAGATTGTTTTCTAAATCTAAGTATCACACAACAATGTCTTTGACAAATATCAATATGTAAAACAGTATTTTTTGCATTTGGGTTTACCTTTATAAAACCTCATGAAAAAAATCCTACATAAATAGCCAATAAACATAACAACATGGACCCTAAGCAATCAGCAAGTGGACAAACAGAAGGTAAAGCACTAGAGAAATATTCAAAGAAAATGATGAAAAGCGTATCTAGAAAGAACTGAGAACCCCGAAGTAAACCCTACTTTATCATCATGACTAGTACGCTTACAAAAAGATAAAAATAAATTATGAACTATTCCACCTAAAAACACCGAATTTTTCCAATGCTCAAAATATAGTTTCAAATTAATCACCAAGATGACGCTAACTTTTTTTATAGATAACAAATAGAAGATTGAAGTTTAAAAGACAATAGACTCGATGAATTAGGGATTACCATGCATTAGAGGGCACATGCCAAATTACAATATCATCTCCAAATGCACCCCTACGTAGTGTCCATCCGACATTTCCTCAGGATTTCGTAACCCTTAAAAGGCTCGCTCGGCCCACTTCATCATTCGAGATTTACTGTGAGTATGTACAGCACAATGACCCGACAAAGCAAATAACATGAGCTAACAATGAAAACTAATTAAATTATTAATGCATTACTAATTTAATCCTTGAAAAGATGAGAACATGTGAATCCAAGAAATAAAATAATAAGGTTCCCGTTAACCAACTATTATATTTACAAAGATATGGCAGAATTTTTGATTGGTTGATTCGTAACTTAAAGCATTTTACTTATTCTCTCAAACATATGAAAAGACACTAAAATTACCGAAGGTCATATTTCAACATAAATCTTGCAGAAAAATCAGATTAAAACCGCGAGAAGATATTATTACAAAAAAATATTACGTAAAAAATTATATTGTAACTATGAAGATAATATTACAAAAAATCTAAAAATCGTATTGCAACTATGAAGATATTATTACAAAATCTTTTAAAAATCGTATCAAAAGAATCATGAAGATATTGTTCTAAATTTTAAAAATTATAGTAATAAAATCCATCTTTCAACGTGACTTAACATTTTATATCATATTATTAGACAAATTTTGAGTCGTGTGAACAAGTACAAGGTTCGGAGTTAAAATATTTGCGTCAAGGACAAGGAGATATCATATACAACTTTCAAGTTGAGGTTTATCACTAGAGAACATAGTATTGAGTCTTTGACCAAACATCAATGAGGGAATTCTAGAAATAAATGGGTACAAAATGTGAATTCATCCCTCAAGAGTCATGGCAACCCATAGAAAACTCCGAGGCTTTACAACCATCGCAGCTACACCCATCACACTACGTTTTTAGGTTGAATTGTCCACACTCGAGGCTTCGCAAGTTGCATCCACCGTAACCGCACCTCCATCACACCACATTTTTAGGTTGAATTGTCCACATGTCCTAATCTGCTTAAGATGTAGTTGAATATTTTGTTGCTAAATTGCACATCTTTTTCCCCACAATCGACCAGCAAGTTCTCGTGTGTGATGAGTGCACTAGATATGTATCATGGGAGCTTAAAACCTACAAACACAATTATCCATGAATTCTAGAACGGGGAGGATGTAACTAGCAAGAACAAAGTTGGGACAAATTCTCCCTTGTAATGAAATTATAGATATGACTCCTCATTAACAGAGAGCCATTCTTATCAAAATATTTTAAGAGAATCATGTTTTAAAGTTAAATGGATACAATTCATTAACCACCCTACCATCTTACCGTGTCATATTACCTCGAGTACCCCAACACAAGACTCCCTTGGTAGAAAAGGCCAAATAGCTAAAATAAGTTTGCTCAAAATGTAAAACAACATCCGTACATGGGAAGAATACACCAATACCCAACAAAGCTTGGGACTAGGGGCAACATACCGAGGAGTTTCACACCTTGTTCAAGATTCTGCTTCTCGCTGTGCCCACCTATGGGTGATAGGAAGGGATTGAAATTATGGCATTAGGAGGTGATGAACCATGTGCATATATTGCTTCTTGTGACGTGATTTATCTTCATGATACAGTTGTTGATCAATACAAAAAATGTATATATCCTTGAAATGTGATCTAACTATGAATATTGAATTGTTCAACTATCTTATTGAGGACATTGTATCTGTGAAAATCTGGAATTCAAATATTTTAAATAAAATAATTTATGGGAGTGACAAGGTATGCAAGGCAGTGGTAAACTGGAAGTCAACCTGAATAGCACAATTCCAAACAACTTAGGTTTACACGGCTCCACCAAAGATACTTTGACATGGAGGTTTTTCTCATGGTTATTTCTGCATTGTTGGAGAATATTTGGTGGAGCTAGGTTTCTCTTGGTTTTCCTTATCTAGGTTTTCAAAAAGCATAAGAATTATATGATATGTTTTTATTGTGTTCACAGGTTTCTATTTATTGTGTTCATTGGTTTCTTTAAAGTAAAAATAATATTGAATGAGAGAGAGAGATTAGCACTGCTCTTACATCCCCAACCCAAATATGAAAAGGAACATGCACAAGCAAGATCGTATTATAATAACAACTCACCCTTCCTCTTTTTATAAGGAGAGGTAAGGCTTTAGTGGACCTAGTCCACTACAAGAAAATCGCAAGACACAAGTAGGTCCACCCATGTGAAGTTAATTTCCACTCTACTCTACGTGACATGTGCCAGCATCAAAGGTGACAGTGATTAACAAGCAAACCCTCCATGGCATGAGCACTACTCCCCAAGGTCAACCAATCCTCCAAAGGTCATAAGCTCCGATGCATCTCCTAGGTCATGTGTATCCTTAAAGACAATGCATATCCAAGGTAATGTGTCACCTTAAGGACTCCCATACCTACATATCCACTCCCTCGACCCAAGAATTCACATGTCAAGGGATTTATGTGCTCAGCGTTGATTTTGGGATGTTTTTGTCATGGTGAAATACCCAACTCTCTACTCCAAGTACACAAAAATCCCTTCTCTTCACATCAACAACATGAAGTAACCAAGCTTCCACTAATCCAACACTTCAAGGAAGAATGTCTTTCAAACATCCAAACAAGGTCTACAAAGAAACGGTAAAACCACCTCTAATTTCTAGGTCCATCAATGTAAAATTAATGCTATTATTATTTCATGAATATTTATATTTTATCTAACATGATGACCCACTATGTGCACTATTTGTAGGGAATCTTCTGGATTTTTCTGCCTTCAACGTGTTGATCCACTATGTGTATTGGTCAACAACCTATATTTAGTCAAGGAACTCTTCTAAATTTCTTTCCAAGTTTCATTTTCTCTTTCCTATCACTTAAGAAAATTGGAGAAACTAGAACAATTCCATTAACTGTCATCCATCCAGTTGTTTCCCAAATAAGTGCCTATTTCTTAGAGAACGTAGCAAACCATCATCAAACATGACCATAGCTACATAGTTTCCCGTAGCTATAATCCGACAAATGTTATTGAAAAACACCGTTAGATTTTTTCATAAAAGAGCACCTAGTCCCAAACAATAGAAAATGTTCAGTGAGAATGGTTTGTTTCATGAATATCATTGAGCTTATGGAGTGTAAACATTGACAAAGCTTTTGAGCCAATAAAATAAAGTCCCCGGAGAAAACTGAAGATGGTTTTCCTGTAAAACACATGTAGATAAAGATACAAGATTCGGGAGGGAGGACTTGCTGTTTCCATGACTACCACTCGACTTGTAACTATTTGTTTTTGGTCTACTTTATTTTTTATATTTCGTATCTAGTTCCCGTAATTTTTTGATTTCACTCTGCTTATACAGTTATAATTTTGGTTGGCTCACATCATTGGTATTAGGACCTCAATTAACAGTGTATTCATACTCGATTTTTCAAGCACAGCTCGTATTAGATACTTATGTTCACCAATTTGTTTATCTTTTCAAGGAATCCTTGTAAGGAAGATAGATAAAAGCAAAAACTCGTAGCATATTGTCACCAAAATACACATCAACTAGACATTGTCACCAAGAGAGAGAGTATCACCCGGCTCGACATCCTAACCCAAGCTTTCAGGCGAACAGGCACAAGTGCATGATCGACTATAATAACAACTCACTCTTCGTACGACATGAGGTAAGGCTTAGTGACCTAGTCCAATACAAGAAAACTTGCAAAGACACAAGTAGGTCCACCCAAGGAAGTTAATTTCACTCTACATGACATGTGTCAAACATCAAAGTAGACAAATGATTAAACAAGCAAGCCCTCCACAGCATGAGCACTACTCTCAAGCAACAATCCTCCAAAGGTCCCAAGCTCCAATGCATCTCCTAGGTCACATGTCTCCTTAAGGACAATGCATATCCATGTACTGCAACACCATGACTCCCACACCTACATATCCACTCCCACAACCTAAGAGTTTCATGTCAAGGGATTTTATGTGCTCATGTTGACATGGGAATTTTTTTTTTCATGGTGAAATACCCAACTTACCCAAGCACACAAACTCCCTTCATGCATCAACAACATGAAGTCACCGAGCCCACACTAATCCAACACTTCGAGGTAGAATGCCTTCAAACATCCAAACAAGGTCTAGCAAAGAACGGTAAAGTACGTCCAATGTCCAAGTCCATCAATGTAAAATTCATGTTATTATTATTTCATGAATATTTATATTTTATCCAACATGATGACCCACTATGTGCACTATTTGTAGGAACTTTCTTGAATTTTTCTGCTTCAACGTGTTGATCCACCATGTGCATTGATCAACAACTTCATTTATTCAAGGAACCTATAAAGTTCTTTCCAAGTTTCATTTTCTCTTTCCGTCATCAAGCAAATTGGAGCAACTAGAAAGAACGTATTTAATTGTCGCTCCATCCAGCTTTTTCCCTAAAACAAGTGCCTATTAAGCGAGAAATAGTAGAGAAACCATCATGAAACATGAATATAGCCACATAGTTTCGTAGCTATAATCCGACAATGTTATTGAAAACACCGTTAGATTTGTTTCACAAAAGAGCACCTAGTACCAAACAACAGAAAATGTTCATGGAGAATGGCTTGTTTCACTATCGTTGAGCTTGACCGAAACACTGAGGTTTTTGAGCCAGTAAAGTCCCTGAGAAAAAATTGTGATGGTTTCTCTCTAAAACATATGACAGAAGATACAAGATTCAAGTGGAGGAATTAAGTAGTTTCATGACTACCGCCCAACTTGTAACCGTTTGGTGTTTTGTCCGCTTTATTTTTTATATTTCCGCATCTAGTTCTCGAATTTTGGATTTCAAATTTCAATTATAATAGCAGAATCAATACCCGCATCTTTGTATTAGAACTCAAGTAATTAACAGCAGATTCATATAAAAATTTTGTCAGCCATATTAGTCACTTATGTTCACCAATTTGTTTATGTTTCAAGGAATCCTTGTAAGGAAGATATAGCAAAGCACAACTCGTATATATTTTCATACCAAGAGAGAGAGAGAGTATAATCGCTCTTACATCCCCAACCCAAGCATGAAAGGAATATGCACAAGTGCATGATCAACTATAATAAAAACTCACTCCTTCCTCTTTTTCTATATGAGAGGTAAGGCTTTAGTGGACCTCGTCCACCACAAGCAAACTTGCAAGACACGAGTAGGTCCACCCATGTGAAGCACCTCTACTCTATGTGACATGTGTCAACATCAAAGGTGATAGTGATTAACAAGAAAGCTCATGGCATAAGCACCAAGCCCCGAAGGTCCGAAAACTTCCAAAGGTCCTAAGCTCCAATGAATCTCTAAGGTCATGTGTCTCCTTATTACCACCGTGCTTTCTACCTATTATTTTCACACCGCCAAAATTTCCCCGCCCCTGTATTAAAAATCGCATGCCATGTACATAAATAGAAACCTCGATGGATGATAAGGAAAAGGGGCTATCCCATATGCCATGGAACATCATATTCCATACATAGAATGCACCCCAAGGTGTCAAAATTGCATGCCAAGTGGAAAATTTTCATTTCTCGATTAAAAATCTGCATTACAACTTACGTACCGACTCGATTGCACAACCTCCGTAGATGAACTTATGTGAAATGTACCATAAAATACAACTTAAGCAATACTTCTCCCCGTGGGCATCTTCCTACACTTCCATAATTATACGTAAGCACCATGGAGAGTACTAAGTCTACCAAAACAGCTTTCACTTCTTACCTATCTCTTGCTAAGTGCAAGTAGTTCTTAAAAGCATGCATGTCCAGGGCTCACTTTAAAGATGAAAATTGTTGTGAGAATTCTTCTTACAACGTGCCAAAATTCCCATCGTAAGGAAGAAAACAACAACAATAAAAACACATCCATTGCCATGCTTGGTTGAGGGAAAAACATGACATAAAATCCAGCACTAATAACTCCCAAGGATTATCTAGAGTAGGAAAAGGCCCACAACCCATGTGATGGGTCATTTCCTTGGTATAATATCATTCTTCCACCGTTTATAGGCTTCAAAGAATAGAATGCAGCCTTTATCATAGGTCATATTCATGAAAACCCATCATAGAGTGTTTGGATATGATAAGCTATCGAATGTTTGTGTCATGGAAAATACATCGACAAATTGATTGGCTAGCTCATAGGGTCCTCGTTGTGTAGTCATTCATCACGAAAAGCTACTTCCGCAATTGACAGAAGTGAAAAATGATAGTTGCAAAGGTAGGAATAATGGGTATCGGGAGATAACATTGTTTCCATAAAGAAGAGAACTAGAAATAGGTCACATAGGTTATCACATCAATATCTACTAGAGGTGTTTCAATTAAATCAATAATGAATAAAAAGTTGCATTAATAGGACAAGAATCATCAAGATAATGAACCATCCAATGTAAAGATGGTTTTCAGTGATAGTGATCTAGTGACATAAAAGACCCCATAAATTTGTGCTTTGGGATACCCCCAAGATTCAATAAGTAATCCAAAGTGAAAGTATTCGTTTATAAGGTGACGTAGCACAACAACTTCGAGCGGACCCAAAGTGACACCTTGTGAGTCTTGCACAACTAGGGTGCCGCTGGAGCATCAAAAGGAGGTACAATTGCACAAGTGGCAACATCTCACAGCTTGGGTCACTTGGCCACAAATATTTATGTCTTTTTCCATGGAGGGTACTTTAACATTTTGTAAGTCACAAATCACATATTTGAGGATTCTTGGATAACTTGGCTTCAACCATGAAAGCAAAGAAAATTTAATAATGATAAATATAAGATAATTAAAGAGAACTAACCTCTACCTTTCTTCTTCTTCAAGCTTAGCCAATTTTTTCTCCGATCTCTCTTTCTCTCTTTCCGCTTCTTTCACAAATTCCTCTTGTTATTTTATTGTAGATTTAGCGGCTTCAATAGTTGTTGACTGGCACCATTTGTTCCTCCCTCTCCACTTCGACATCCTTTGAATCGCATCTTTGCCGAATCGTATTTGTGTCCGACCTTTATCACTTATTGATGAACTTCCATGGGCATCATCTAATTCAACTTTTGGCTCTTCTTGGCCTTTCTGGTGCATCTTTTCGCGTCCACACCTGCAACTCGAAACATTGTAACATACTTTTTTACCACATGCTATCCCATGGTATGTAAGTGATTTCTTTCTTATTTTTCTCAAGAGATGTATTGTAGGAGTCTTCCTTTCCCCGCCGAATGTCACAATTTTCTCGAGTTAACATTAATCATTTGAAGTTCCTGCTTTATTGTCCTAAATTTTGACCATGGCGACCATCTTCTTTTAAAGTCACCGATATTGTATCTCTAGCTTTAACTCGAGACCTGCATGAATTCGTGGGAATTTTCCAAAGAGGGCTATTATTGAGCTCTCTTCCTTTACATGCATGAAGAAATACCGCCGACAAAAATAATCAAACCTTCATCATGCCGGTCAACACTTTAATTTGTGGGAAGCCCTTGTAACCATTTATGTCTGTGTTTTCTACCCCATCTTGAGTTTTGTTAAATCTTCCGATATAGATGGATCAAATCCACTCCCATGAGGAAGAGTTACTACTAGGAACTATTTCTGGTTCATTTTACACTTGATGACATCAAGGATTCACTCTTGTAGCAGTGTCTCATTCTAGATTATGTATCCATCTCCTTTGCATATAGAACTTACTCGAGTTATTATCATGTCTCACAAATTTGCTTGAACTTCAAGAGACACCGACAATGCCGTCATCCGAACGATGAGCACTCGTGAAAAAATTGAATTATATGAATTGGGTGGAGCATGCTAGAAGCAACAGATGCTGATAATCTTTTGGTATTTGGAACCTTGTTTGAAAGGAGTCTTAATTCGTAACATTTCCATTTCCCGAAAGATTACCAAGAGTTTCTCAACCATTTCCACGACTAGCAAGCTCCGGGGAAGCCAAAATTTCTGCTCACCATCATTTCCTAGGACCCAAATGGCTTAGAACCTTAGGCAATGATCTCCTATGCCTCTTAGATTGTTTCTGTCGTGAGTGAAACGAACTTGAAGGGGATTTCTTAAGGCCATGGAGATGTCGTGTCGGGTGAACGTTTTTCACCAAGAATATTTTTTATGTTTGATTTATTCAAAAAATTTCGGTGGGTTTCCGTGACTTCTTATTGAATTGATCTTGGTAAAGGAGGAATTCCATTTGGCTTCTTCAAAGCCAATGTAAATTTTCATTGGATCGAGGCTTTTCTTGCTTTCCAAGTGATGTCGAACCTTGTTGGTCACTCTGTAGAGTTACACAACGTATCGAGATGGAACGGAAATCTTAGTAACAATCTCCAAAACATTCACCAAAACTAATGCGTAAGGGTTACCATGATAGAAAATCCCCGAACATCCTAAAGGGTTGGTTTCTAAATCTCATTGGGTATGTTACCAAGAGAGCTCCAATGCTCAATCTATATAATTTCATAATTTCTTAAGACAACACAAGCAATGAAGTGGGAGGCACTATGTATACCATGTCCTATATGTTTTCATATTCAAATTTAATTGTGTTTTGTTAGATAACACATATTCATTTCTACTACTTTGGTGTTCTGCTGCTATCGCCAGTTTTGTAGGAAATTCAGAATCTAAGAAGAATTGCTAGACATATGTAGTAATTTTGATGGATGCATGCGATCCGTATTGAGCAATGAGAAAAGGCATTAAGAAAATCGTAAAGAGGCAAGATACAACATATTTACCTTCTCATAAAACTTGTGCCACATGGAAGTTTGATGAACCATGCAGCCATTGTTGTGAAGTAACCAGATACCCACCTTCCATCTTTCCATTCTCTAACTAGTCTTTCCTCGTGCAAACCCTTGAACCATGGTTCGAATTGAGTATTTTCACACAAAGAAACCGTGGGTAGTAAGGAACCGAAGGACGCAGCTACTCTATACTATACAATAATTAAAGCATACTCTAGATACAATAAATTATATAAGTCGTTGACATAGAAATTGTTTGAAATATTCCTATCGTAGCATTAAAACTTTTCTGGACTTATATCGCTAGTTGATTTTCATCTTCAATATATGTGATCGTAAAGTTTTAACTTGCTAAAACATATGTTTCATGGATTTTTCTTTGTCTTTGGACTCGTCCCTATCAAATTATCCTTGAAATGAGAGTTTCCTCTGAGACCTTCGTTACTCACATTAATTGTAATTGTTTTCATGGTCGTTAGAATCATCACCAATTGAAACTCCATCCGCTTCCAATCTTTTCTTCTTCCTCACATAAAACAGCATGACAAGAGATACCAAGAAAACTCCACCGCATTTTCAACTCTTTCTTGCTTGCAATCGCAAAACCAAAGGCTCGTGAGTTTTATCTATTAAAGGGGAAGATATCGCCGTAAAATGCCTTCACAAACTCGTCGCTCATCCTTCCATGGCTTTCTTTGCCGAAAAAATTCAAGTAAGTGGTCGTATTTGGAAGCTCGACATAAAAGTTCTATAATCTGCAATTCAATCCCTTGTCACCGTCACTCAATATGGTATCTAATCTTCCACCCAAGTGTCAATGCCTCTTCCTCTTCATTAATCCAATTGCATCAACTCACAGACTGCTGCGGGCCTCCATTACCATTGCGCAAGTCTAATTCTACTTCAAGTATCACACATTCCAAAGCATGCACTTATCATTTTCACCGTCAAATTCTATTTCTCAAAAAAATGAACTTTTGAAAATTCGTGGCTTGCTCAACAAGATTGAATCTCGATTTCATTCCAAAGACATTTTAAAATTTCCACCATTGACTCATCTATTTGACCAGATTAGCCTCTGCTTTAAATATTATCCAACATAGTCTTAGTGTTTGATTCCGTTCTCCAGCTCTTCAACATAGACCATATTTTATGTGCATGGAAAAGTAGAACCACAAACATATTGGAGGCTTTCATCTTTCGTGGAGACCACTGTGCCGGCCAAGTTATCAATAATAGGTTGACAGTTTTTAACTGTGAATATTATATATTTCCAAGGGTGTAATACAAAGCTTTGGTAATTTCTCTTGTTTTTTTTTTAGAAATCGCACTGTGATTCGATAAAGCATTTACGATGGCCATCGCTAAAAGCATCAAGATAATAAAGTTCTTTTACCATCATTATTTTCATTTGGGAGGCCAAAACACATTTCTACCTCTATCTGCAAACTCGTTCAAGATATTTTTCTACCCCGATATAATAAAGTATGTGCAGCATTCCAAATGCTAGAGCCTCTCTTCTTTATATCTCATCCCATAGCCGCAAATGTCCTCAAAGTCATCCACAAATGATCTTCATGTCCCGTAGTCCTTGGAATGGATTCATGACGCATATACAGTGCGTATTGGTTTTCTAGGTCTCTTCAAATGATCTCGGCCTAAAATGAACTTCAAATGATTTATAAAGCCATTTCATCCAAACTTACAAGCCCTTCCCGAGGATATCTATCAAATGTATTCCATCACATGCAGATAAGCCACTTTTTTGTAGCTCATGCTCCGACAACCTTCCCTTATTATTTCCCCGAGACTAAAGCCTCGACTTCCGTATCACCCAAGCAAGACAAACCTTGATGAAACACATGCTCTCCGTCCACCATTCGATTCTTTTCTAGCCGGCTTCTCTGCCTCTCCAAGATAGAAGGAAGAAACCTTGCCAACAATGTTTCTTTACACTCGATGAAGTGAAATCGTACCTCGTGAAATGAATAACCTCACATATTGTCATTTTCAAAAATAATAGGATTCTCTCTATTTCTAAATAATAATTAAATGCATGTTACAAGACTCATATACTTGCTCCAATGGCCTTGGTATTTAAATGCCACATATTTGATGTGATGTCCTCCTTGTCTACACTATACAAGTGGATTTATCCAGCAGTATTTAACTCTATTACATCACCCACTTTTCCACCGTTTGTAGGTAAAGAGTTACATGTTTCGCAGGTATCTTTTTCCTTAATTTTTCTTTGGTGCACAAAAACTGTGACTTTTCGTTTCCTCATGAAGGACCAGGAGAATGTGAAGCATCTTTTTGACATACACAAAATCAATAGTCAAAGTTGTTGTCCGTCAAACAACCGCGACACACATAGCCTTTCTAACGCCCTCGAAGGTTGTGAGTCATCTCTGTCGAAATTCTCCCACCTGCTACCCTCAAAAGCTTTTGCACCGATAGTATCAACGGAACAGATCCTCAAATGTCGCATGTAATTTTCCCCCGTAGAACCCCCATCTTGACAGATTTTTTCCAAGAAAATTTTTACCACAAATATTTTTTTTAAGAAAAAAATTGTTCTTAACTTAATCGCGAGGAGGAATCTAATTCCACCGCACCCTAGAGTGTGTACCTCGATATATGAGAGACACGCAGAGCCCCGGCTACCATTTTTCGTGATGAATCCATTAATAAGCAAGATCTCGAAGAAATCGAGTTTCAAACCTCGTGCCGGACCTTTGGTGCCAAGGATGGCAATGGACCACCAATTAACATCGATGGAAATGGTGTTGAATGACAACCAGGACTCTTAAATTGGAGAAGCTCCCCAATACTACTGCAGATGTTTCTTCTCGCATATTGAAGCTAAGGTTCAGAAAATCAAAATTGATGCATTTCACAAGCTCCGGTAAATTACCATGCAAAAATGTTCGAGAGAGAGATCTAATTTCGAACGGCCACCGAAATCCTTACATGAAGGGATTGGACCAATGAATTGATTGCAAGCAATTGAGTACCGAGGTCTCTCAAACTCTAAATTTGTGGGCCAAATTCATTTCAATTTATTGTAAGAGACATATAGGTACCGTGTACCAGTATCCGTGCAAGCGAAGGAAGGAGCCACATAAAATTGGAGCCAATGTTAAGGGAAACCAAGTCATAAAAGCCTCGTTATCATTATCATATGGGGTCGACAGACATTGGCCGGAGACATCAAGGACTTGAAGGGTCGGAAGTCGTTATTGCCACCACTGGGCGTTGCCTCAAACTCAAATCCCATATGAAGCTTGGTGACATTATTTGCAAGTGAAATCAGCACCGCTCCAATTGCATGGGTCACTTAACTTGCATTCTTCAATGGGGAAGATGAGTTAAACATGGATTTCAAGACCCGTGTTTGTTGGGTATCGAGACAAATTCCGTAATCCAAATATGAAATAATTAACAGTGGGATTGAGAAAGGGAGAACATCTCCAACAATACCTCATTTTTCAGCAAATAAATGAAGAATGTGTGTAGCCTCACCAGCCTATTTGTTGGGCATCCATCTCGTGCAATCGATTTCGTCCCTTGTGCTTCCTCCTGGCGTCCGTATCTACATTCCAAAGGTGGGATCTCAAAGAAATCTCGAGTTTCAAACTCGCGGCTAACCTTTGGCGCCAATAGGGAGGCAATGGACCAAATTAATTAACATCAAATATGGAAATGGCCCTTCAACAATGATTTCTAAAGGGAAAAGATATCCAAAGTATAGAAGATAATTTTGAAAAACTATCATTACGAAACTCAAACAGATATTCCATAAATATTGATATTAATCTCTCTCTATATTTAAAAAAAAAATGTTGAAAATATTTTAGTGTATTTAAAAGTAATATGACATGGTATTGTTCTTGATTTGTTCTATGTTTTAGTTTCATTTATGTTAATTTTAATTTTATTTGAAAAATTATTATCAAGGAGATACATTGAATTTTTATCTAGAACTATTTATTTTTAAAGTTGTTTTTATGTTCTGGCATTGTTTCTTTAACTTAAGTTAATCTAGGCAATTTTATCTTCGTGAGATTCATTTTAAAAAATCATTTAGGGGTAATTGCAAGTTTAGTAAAGATGAAAGAGCATAACCTGCCTTCGGGTGAATCACCGTGTAAAGTCGATTAAATATCAAAAAAATTAAGCACTTCACCTCCAGTCAAGATTAAAAACAAAGTAGTACGAAAGTTACTTCCCAATATTTTAACCGAAAATTTCAAGCATTTTTACACGAAAATGGGGTCCTACAAAACATCTTTGCTCCATTAACAAGACACATATAGATATTCACACTTCTACACATATGAAACTCAATTCTTGAACACTCATAACAATTTTTCAATATGGTTGGGAATGGAACATGAATGTCCCCACGTCCCCAAATTTGTTCAAATTATGGAAAAATCTCTAAATTCATGGGTATAACTTTAGCAAATTTGATGGAAATCAACACAATAGTCTATATGTTTGTTATTATTACACACGTGTGCTACTTTCATGCAAGTGATATGAATCGTTCCTCTTCCTTCAAAATGATGACCATGCATTTCCCTAAAATAGAGAAAAGGTGCCAGATTAGGCTTTAAATAAAGTCCATGCATTTCCGGGGGAGGATGAAGAGATTCATGGATCTGAGACATATCTTTCAATCTCAATCCACTGAACTGACAGTGCTTTCCCATTCTTCCCTACACAAACAATGGATTGTACTACTGAGTTTCTTCTTTTCCATATCAATTTCTGTCCAAGCGTAGGCTTCAAATTAGGATTTCTCAATCTCGTTCGTTGTGACGAATTCATTCTCGATCGCCTTTGTCCACTTCTTCACTTCCATGCTCACCTTCCACTCCTTCGCCACCGCACGGTGCTGGAAAATTGGTCCGAATTTTTCGGCCAAGCCATCATGTGAACACCTACGTTGATGCTTCCCAGTCGACCCACATGCAAAGGCGTTAAGAAACTACCAGTAAGCCCTGAGCCAATTTCGGATTTATTGGCATGATATGGAACACGCCGTAGTAAAAGAAACACAAACAAATTGAAGTTGATCTGGGTCATTCACCATCTCAAGAACTTCCATCTTTCGAACCACCCTTCTTGGGTCATTCAAATTGATCGAGGAAGAAGATGACCGATGGGAAATAGAGGATAATCACGCAATGTTTCCTTGGCTTATTTGTTGTCATCCATGAATTGAGATTCCAGCCACAAAAATTTTTCATGAGATGTCTTCGTCATCGTACCCAGTCTTTCTACTTTGCATCTAGGTATGGAAGTAATAAATTCATCCTGGGGAAGCACCAGTCGTATGATACAATGCATTCCAAAATTACGTCCCCTTCGCCGTTATCGAGAAATAGGTGTTGACACAATCGAAACTATAGGTAGGGACTTGATGTTTTGTCGCTAGTTTGAACTCACCCTAGAAACTAGGCATGCACTATCACAATCCTATTGGAATTTGAGAAGCAAGAGGTTATGTATCGTATTTACTGAAAATATCTGTAGATCTTCCCTCGTATAGAGAAACCAGATCGCCAAGTCATTTCTCGGTTGAAATATGGTAGTCACGAGATCTTACACGTGGTAAAATTTTTGATTTTGAGGGAGGAGGATGAAAACCAAAGTATTTGATTGGCCAAATCTACCAAGACAAAGCCCGTAGAGGAACACCGTTGGTAATGTCAAGACCTCTCGAATTGCTAAGACTTTAAAAAAAACAATGGCATGGAAACGCCTTGAAGATATAGACCATTGGAACAAGTTGGTTTTAATTATGAAATGAAATGAAAATTTTACGTCCACAAGATTAAAATAGTCTATGGGATCATTAGTTCCTTGTTTTTGGCATTTTTCAATTCAAATTTTTTCTTATTCAAATTGATGATGTCGACCCAACCTTCCAACAATATCCTAGCTAAAAAAGACAATGCCAAGAAACCGATGCAAACATATTTTCATAACTTTCTTTGATGTCTTTGAACACATCATATTCCAAATCTGTAAGACATTCACTTAAGGAGGCTCTCGATCACCCAAAAATCCTCCAACATGGCTCCCACAAACCGCAAAGTCACGATCCAATCCGATCAAACACTTCTGATCCAACAAACCTCCACAAAACTTTGTTGTCCACACTCCGTTAGTTTGTTTCTCCCCGTAATTTGTTAGGGCACAATGCAATCCTTAACCCTCCACTCCTCGGGCAAAGAACTCAAACTCTTCAAGGGTTGCGGTCCTCTAAGGATAAACTTCAAACTCTTGAGATTTAGAGCTAAAGAAAAAATTGTGATGATGTTTGGATGGGTGCTAATTTGTAGGGTTTATCACTCTTATAATTTTCTTTGAGTTGTGCTTTCTATCATGCTACCTAGTTGCTTTCCGTTGCCCTAGCATTTTAACTTTTTCTTGATGTCTATCTCTATTGTTTCTTTGCCCATTTGAAGTGTCATCCTTATTTGGTAGGTGTTTTCTTCAATATAGTGTGAATATTTCTTCCACCACATTACCTTTCCGTGTTTGCCCACGCAAATACCTTGTAAGGCCCATTCATCGGGTATTTGATGAAATGAAATGATTATAGATGTATCACCAACTACTGGTACCTACGCAGACGTACTCTAATAATATTATACAACATTTTAACCTCATGAAATAGTCTCCCTCTCGCTCTCTTAGCTTATGCTGCAAGAACTTTGTCATCGTCATTAAAGCTTTTACTCTCTAGTCCCATTAAGTATTTCCGCTATTTGTGGACATTGGATTCATTTTCATTTCATTTCTTCAAATTTTCAGACCGTTATGCATTACCTTTAGCCAAAGGCTTCTTTCTTACCTATGTTTTTCCGCTGCTACTCCCAGCTGTACTCGCAGTAGTAGTAGCGTGAGCCACGCAATTCAGCCGTAGCCTAGCAAGGGGCATCGAGGCAACAATGTACCATGTGCAGAAGTTGATGCAGTTCACCGAAGGGCAAATGTTAGGGTAGTGTAAGCCCTTCAGGGGTGACGCAAGCCCTTACCGAGCAAAGACACAAAACGAGTTCGTCAGCCTGGTGTAGAGGGCTTCGTAGCGCCGTATTACCGTCGTTTTTATTTCTCTCCGTTGGGTGAACCAAATTTTCTTCGTGCCTGTGATTTTTGTACTTAGATTCTCGTATAATAATGAAAAACCCTCCGCAGCTAGTCGCATCGCCTTTCCCACATTCAATGCTTCGAGGACACCGTTCAGAAAATCTATGTGTCACTTTGTCTATAAGCATGTTATTCATTATTAATTGATCTATATGTGGAGGTTACTAGTTGTATTTACTATTTACTTTGCTAATTTATTGAATATTTAAATTAACTTGTAACTTAATTCAAGTAGGAGAATTAAATCAAGATATTGCAAAGAGGGGTTTCTTAGATTAACAAATTTTCACATTCCCGAGGTCTAGCCCTATTAGGCCTACCTAGGGAAACAATTTCCCCAGAATCTAGCTAGAGGAAAAATTATATCTCCTGCTGGTGCGTACCGTGTTGTTGGTCCCCTCACTCTCCCCGAATCAACACCCCACCCGCAATCTTTGGATACCTCAAGCTCCCCAGCTCCCAGATCAAGTTTTTCTTGTGTGTTCCCATGACAAAGCATAGCAGGATCAATTTGACCTATCAAAGTAAAAAATCTTGTCCGATCCTTTCCCTTGACCTCGTCTGTGATAGGAACATCATCAAGCGTTAAATTCCATCCCCCGAACCTAGGTCGGGTCCGCCTGGCCCCACGTGGTCCCATTTGGTGTCAAAGGCCTCTATCAAGGACCATTTGGGAATGCAAGTTCTCAAAGGATTTTAGGGATTGGAGAACTTCTTCATAAGTCTTATTCTTTCTCCCTCAACCCTCAACTTCTCCCTCTTCCACAGAAGATAAATTCTTGCTTGAAAGAAGCAAGTCCTACCCTTTATTTTATCTAGTGGAAAGGGTTTCGAGGGTCACTTCTCACCTATTCATTGACCTATACTCTACAATGACTTCTCAAACTTTCGAGACTCCCACCATTGGTGAAAGTCCGTGAAGAGCAAGGAGCCAGAGGCATGTGGTGACAATGGGCTAAGACTCCATTGTTTCTGTCCTAGCAAACGTCTTTAGGGAACCCCTTTTAGGTCCACTACTAGTTTGAGTGGTAGCAATTGCTCACAATTCCATTGTGAAAAACTCTTTGGCATGCCACAATTTTTCCATACTACGTACCTCCAAGATGAGAAGTCCAGGCTATGGAGGCCGCCCTTCTTCTCACCCAATCAATCTCTACAATACAGTGAACCAGGGCTAGTTGGTTGGCCCACTTGACCTGCTAATTTAGTCCTTCAAAGGTCGCACATCCTTAGGCCCTATACACATTCCCTTGTACCAATTTTTGTTGTCCTTCACCGTGTAACAAGAGTCAGTAGCTCTTATTTGACAAAGAATCAACAACCCTCCAATCGTATTTGGACTACCATCAATCTACCCAACCATATTTAATTCTTTTTACCGATCTAGGGCCCAAAATATTATTCTCATCTAGGTCTCTTCAAATCAAGCACCCAATGGTTTGAGTCCTCTCAAGATCACTGTTTTGTGTATCGACAATTTGATCGTTGTAGTCCAATTTATGAACAAATATGAATTAATCCTCTTATCATACTTAAAAATATTTATATGACATAACTAGGGTCACAAATCAACTACTAGCAAGGCCCATATACTATTTTTTTATAGATTTCTTCGTATCTTTGTCTAAAACTTTATGGAAAGTCCACCAAAATCAACTCTTCTACATGTCAATACATTCTTCATATGGCACATTTCTTTTTCATTCTCAATCTTCCGCTCGTTCCACCCTCCTTCGGATCCGTTTTTCCCCACACACACCGAATCGCAAACCATCTTCCGCATCTCGTGATCTATGTTGTTGTAAAATAAACCTTTTCCTTCAAGGGTCACAACTTGTCTCTTCAAATTCTTGTCAGCCTTAAGGGCATACATTATGAACTAAACATGCTAGAAATTGTCCTATTTAGAGCATTATACTTATGTACTTCTAATTGTTGTAGAACAAACTCCTATCCACACATAGAAAAAATACGACTTGCCTCCATAATAGACTCGACTCCAAATTACATGGATCCATAGATTCTGGCATTTTTTTGATTGAATTCGGAAATGAACTTCGTATCTCAATGTCAACCCTAAAACCAGGGTTAACTCACTTCGAATATTACGTCCGTGTTGACTTCCGTTATGGCTCTAAATTACAAAGCAAGACCCTCCTCCATTTATGTTGGTCTTTACCGTTTATATCGCAGCCTACTAACCACCACAAGGCAAGATGAACAAACCCTCTTCTATTTCATGCAGAAAACGACCCATCAGATTCGATCCGATCTTGTAATGTATTAAAACAAGATACGTAATCCTTCCTACAATTTGTGGAAACAAAACATGATCGCACAATCACATATAAGTAAGAAAGAAATTATCAATCAAACAACACAAGATATATCTCGGGGAAGCAATCGATCAAAACCCTCATTTCTATTTTGTATTAAGTCAAGGAATCATGAAACAATACAATGTTTAATCTCTCTTGAGATTCTCCAAAGACTCCTCGCCAATTGTCTCATGCTAATCTAGGCAAAACTGGCCCCGTACTTAGCCAATTCTTAGCCTTCCTTCAACCTTCATTCCTCACGCAATTCCTATGGAATTATCTCCATATTAATTAGGAAATCAATCTTCCTGATTGCACAATCCATCATGGAATCCCATTGACTTTATAATTGCACATGGGAAATTTTCTATAAACACAACCGATAGTTATGTTCCTATGAATTATGTTACAATAAGTGATCAAGGGCTCCTTTATTATTTAAAATAAGAGAAAACATTAAACAACCAAAACCCTAACCCGAGGAGATGTAACACCAAGAGTTTATGGCCCTGCTAAAGGAAGTTGTGTAGCCAACTTCCCCGAGTTCCTAACTTGGTCATGTGATATTCGTTTGATGCACATGATACCTCGTTAGAAATATCTTCCGAGGAATACAACTACTACTAAGATTTCTATGAAATTGCGAAACCTTTCATGTCCAAAAACCGTCATTTGTGGCCTTAAAACAGCCCGAAGTTCAGACCCGAAAAACCGACAAAAATAGTAAATTGTGCTTTAATTAAGGAAATCGAAAACCGAAAGAGACAATGGCGGGGCCCAAGTGGAACAAGCGGGTGGCTACCAATATCCACCTCGATCACCTTAACTAGAATTTCTCGAGCTAACTCAATCATCATAACTTAGTTAATCGACACAAGTTGTTATTATGAGATGAAATTACAATTTCTTGTTCAATTTATTTAAGGGAAAAAAATTAAACGCCTCAGCATTCCTCATCTTTACACACTGCACCTCACCGATGTGGGTGCATTTTTTTATCCTTTCTAGTTGCCAATTTCGCATCGTTTATTGTTGCAAATTTCAACACTTCTTCTCAACAAGAAAGGAATTTAATCTATCCCCATCCAAGACTTTGGAATGTTCCTTGTATGCTACACTTGTTCAGTGTTGTTTCACAGACCGTAACTCAGAACTCGAATAGCCTCCAAACAATCGAATTAGTATACGACCGTCATCGCAGTCTTCCCATCATTGTTAGCTACTACACCTATCTAGTTATGGATTCTCTACACCGCCGCCGACATTTGCATCCATGCCCTTTGAACTCGTTGCTAACTATGATTTGGTGCTCCAAATATTTATCGTCACTCCGATTTCCTCAGCCTTGTTGACATCTCGACTACATCAATCTAACTTTATCCTTCCTACTACCGTTGTACCATGGGCTCCTCATAAATGGTGTTCCGATCCATGACACACCATCTCTCAATGGACCTTTGCCCAAATTTGTTATCTTGGGATTATGTCCGCACATCACCTCACCTTACACCTCGAGGTATGGTTGCTCCCTCTTCTCCAATCGTCCAAATTTCCCCTCATGGAGGTCTCTCGCTTGAGTTTATACCGTTAGTATGAATCTTTTGTCGAAGCGGTACGAGAAAAGACCACTTTAGCCACATAACTTGTAGCCCTAACATCAAATATGGTCGCCAAGTTATCTTCAGATCTCAGTTAGCTCATCAAGATAAAATGTCATAAAATCCGTATCTATGCATAAAGAGACATTACATTAAAAATAAGGTTTTTCTCCATACATCCAATATACAAGACAAGAACAATATTTTTGAAAGAATTTTTGTATTATGGGTAACCGGGATAGAAAAAGAAGGTGTTTCAATTTCTCAATGGGATGGGTTCTCGGAAGTCCCTCGTACTTTATATCTAGTATTTCTCTCTTGTTGGTGTAGAAACCCGTACAAAGATAAAACTCAAAGGGAGCTCACACAACAAATAATGGAAAATTTGGACAACACAATGGCTCAAAGTCGTACTCAAGAGTATAGACCAAGAGTGATCTAATAGGCAACAAAAGGTGAAGAATGGTAGGAGAAACCCCTCTCATTTATAAAAACACAATATTCTAGATCTTGGTGCATGATTAAAATAATATTAACCAAATCTAGATCCACCTTTTTATGGAATATTTTATTATATTTGTTGGAGGGAAAAAGTATTTGATTTGGGTCAAATCCCTTTATTTGTAAATAATAAATAAATAAATGATTTATTTATCTTTAAGGAAGTGGTTGAATGATAATCAAATAAATAATGATTTATTTGATTATCTATAAGTGATTTAATATATTTAACCAGAAATATTTAAAATAAGATTTAAATAATTATTCCTAAAAATAATAAGATAAATAAAGATTTATCTAATTAATTTCTCCTTATTTTGGGTTAGAAATATGACCAAGAATAATAATTAAATTATTGTTTAATTAATTATTCCATGAGGAAAATCAAATAAATATAGGTTCGTTTAATATTTCCTTTTGGGGTTTCCTCGTTTAGACCATAAACAACCTAATAAATGTGTTTTATTAAGTTATTAAGACAGTGAAAGCAATTTTACTTAGGGAAATTGGTCTTACATGGTGTACTTGGGTCCATCTAATGATAATAGGTTATATGACCGTAAAAATTAGTGTAACATTTCCCCCGCCGCGTTTGTTAGAGCAAATCGTATGACCAAGCATTGTAAGAACTCAAATCACCAGACATCAAAAGGGAAGCTTCGAGAGAGAAATGGAAGGCAGCCCTAGAACAAGTAAAGAAACACACTCGAGGAGAACGCAGACCTCTATAGGTGCAACAAGTCTCTTTTTAAGGAGAGTGGCACCGTGCTAAAGGCGTGGGGGACGTACACCATCTCTCGCCGAGACAAATTAAAAAAGAATAGTGTGTCCAATAAACAAGGGACCGAACTATAAAGTACAAAATTTCCGCACGAAAACACGAGCCGGATAAAAATACAATGAGGGATCCCAACATACATGTTGTGCCCCGGATAACGGCTAGGACTTACAATAACAATATCCTAGCACATGAGATAAAAACACAAACCCAAATTCCCCCCCGGGAATGGGGGAAGGGCTCGCAAAACCGAATCGATACAAGCAAATCAAAGAGGGCGCCCGCAAGTGCTGGCGGCCGACATCATCAGATACATGGAGTTGCATCAAAGGCCGCAATGAAGAGGCTTTGTCCGGGGCGGGCGGCTACCTCAGGCCACCTCTGGCGAGGGTTGAGACATCTCACACACACCGGAATCACCAAGGACAGCCGCCGCCGCATCATCGAACCATCACACACATTTCATCATGGTAAAAGGAGCCGGAGCCGAGAAACAATCAAGTCAAAGGGTAATGAGAAATCCTTTGCCTCGATCCGAGGCACCGAACAAGAGTGGAAGCCGAAACTCCGTGCACACCGCCTAGACCGTTCGGAATGAATGGCGCTAATGTCGATAGAAGGAGGTCCGCCATAGGTGAGAAAATAAGGGATCCTCAACTAAGGTACGAGAGAAAAAAGAGCGACCGACCGACTAATACCAATGATGATGATGAAATGGAGGGGAATGAGTAGCAGCGAATGGATGACTTCCTGTTAGGAGCATACAAGGCGACCGACGTGGCGTTGACCGACACAATACCGCGAGGGATAGGGGGACAGCGGACCGAAGGCCGGCACAAAGTACACAAGAGAGGGATTGCTAATGAAAGATGGAGGACTGTATAGCGAGGTACAAAAAAGGGACCCCAGATAAACTCCATGAATACGATGATGACCAACTTGGATGTCTCTAAACAAGGGCGACGGATGAAAGCTCTAACATAATAAAGGTCCAATGGGGGACCGTTAAACATGAGTACAATATGGTAATTGTTGCATGAACATCAACACGATACGTGATAAAGTATGAAGGCCAAATGGTGCCCCTAGTATGAGTGTTGCAAGTGAAGAAATTTGATTTTGAGGAGGGTTAGGTTGAGGGGCACAGGTGCCCCACATGGTGTGTGGCCCATGCCAAAATGTGGTCATAAGGAATTCAAATGATTTTATCGATGTAAAGTTGCATTGTTTTGGCGTTATGTACAGTGCTTGGAGAAAGGGAATGATACGCCAATCTTTTCGGCATCGTACAGGAATCAAATGGACTTTAAGTTTCCGTTGGTATACCTGGTGTCACTATCCTGAAGAGAGGATTTGGAGATAATGAAATCGATGCTCTCATAGAAAAGCTATAGGTTGGTCAGCCAACAAATGCCCAAAAGACGTAGTTGCCGGGGCTGTGATGAAGGAGCGATAAGGGTTATCATCCCCAGAGTGATCCGAAGTGATATGGGACTCTAGAGGTTCTTCTCAATGTGGAAGAACAATGGTACTAAAGTCAAGACAACTAGATACACTAGGAGAGCTGTAGAGAGAATTGCTTCTCTTGGTCTCTCAAATGTGGGTGCCCCCTTACCCAAACATTGGGTTTTAATGCAATGGCCACAAGGTGTATGTGGTGTGAACGTGATGTTCAAGGCTGTAAGGGGGAACAGACAAAGTCAGGGTGGGAATTTTTTCCATAATTTCGTCACCGTGATAGAACATAAGACCGTGAAGAAAGACCACCGACACGACAAAGCTACCGACCATCATCATGAGAAGAAAGGTTCGACATGCGCATCGTCACAAGGGGTGACAGAAGAGCAAGCAGACAAAGGACTCACCGATGTTGAGCCCAAGGTGATCACCGAAGGAAGGCCGAAGCGAAACAATAGAGGACTTAGAGGGAATTTTCTCCAGGGTCTCATGGATGATGATAGGTAGAAAATGCTAGACGGCGTCCCGCCATTCCCCGCATCGGTAGAGGGGGAATGTC
Organism: Pinus albicaulis; assembly: GCA_034641835.2. Taxonomy (NCBI): domain Eukaryota; kingdom Viridiplantae; phylum Streptophyta; class Pinopsida; order Pinales; family Pinaceae; genus Pinus; species Pinus albicaulis. The sequence goes on from CM076578.1 coordinate 1,095,162,261, forward strand.
AATGGGAGTAGTCGTTGTCCGGTAGTTTTTCCAAAGAAAAATGCGCAAATAGGGGAGAGGTGGACCTATTGCGCTTGGCCTCGAAATTGCGCACCGCGGCCAGAGAGGCAGAAGTCCCTAGTGCTGTGACAAAGGGCAGGACACAGGAGATCGTTGTCAAAGCGCAGGGTGGTTGGTGTGAATAGTCTCGGGGGCCCTCGCTACCGCGAACGAACAAGAGGCTTCCGGATCGTGGATTTAGGGAGTGCGTACGACCAGGCTTGAGATGAAGCAATTCAGGAAAGGTATGGGTGGCATGACCGAAAACATCACTCGTGCTAGCGACCGGATGCAGTATGTTTTTGAGGCCGAGGAGGGGCAAGGGTTTGCTTGCAGTAGCCTTGAACTCTCATGCCCCTTGCGAGCTTTTCCTTCTTATCTGGAGTGGCCGCATTGTGAGGTGGTTCCGTTGAGGTGACAGCACCAGATGGCAGGAGAAGTTGCTGGGTCAAAGGATCCTGGGTCAAAGAAATATAAGGTTTGGGTTGACCGAGAAAGGTGGTTGCTACCGGGAGGATCATGGCACAAGACAGAATCCCAAGGGTCGTGTTAGGAAGAGAGAGGGTGGCCATGACAGCATTTGCACACTCCGTGAGCTAGAACGGTATCCCACCGCAGGGGTGATGGCCAGGGACGGCTCCAAATGGCTAAAGCTGAGGAACAGCCCAGGAGGGTAAACAGGCTCATGAAAACTAGTCACAGTGGCTAGGAACAAAGGCAGAGCGCTGCTCGCCTGCTAGCCGAAGAAGGTTGCTTGAGAGTAGCCCTAGGACGATTACATCATGTAAAAATTCGATGAGTCGGGGCCGCAGACAGGAGGAGGAGGAAGACCAGGAAGGTTCCAAGCAAAGAGGAGTTCTCAGAGACGCCAGAGAGGCAATCGGTCAAAGAATCGATGTTGCGTGTTGATTGGCTACGAAGATATGGTCGACTCAGCGGGAGGCCCGAGATTTTGGCTCATGATACGTCAAATGGTCAATGGTGACTATCTTTCCATTATGAGGAAAACATCTTGCGGTGGACCGTAGATGGGACAGCAGAGCATAGCATAAGTGTAGCTATGCCCCAAAATAATGTTATAATCAAGAGGGGCACGATGACTTCAACGTCAACACAAACATTCTTGCCCGCAAGAGTGATAGGACAATTACGAATAAGCCAATGGCCGGGAGGCATGGCTATCCCACGCACCGAGGGTGATTGTGGAAGGGGTCAATTCAGGAGATTCGAGCTATTTCCAACCGAAAGTGGACATCACACAAGAGGATGCCTCTTCATCAATGATGCACCGAGAAACATTAGCGTTCCGAATTTTGACTGGACGAAGCATGAAGCAGTAAAGAGGAGGATGTTCGATTGATGGGTGTCAAACAATCAATTGGCTGCCAGTGATCTACAGCACCCATGGAAAGAGTAGAGCCTTTTTTTAGAAGGGCACGACCGGGAGGAATTCCGTGTTGAAATGATAGCAAGAGATTGTGCCAAATCATTCACGATGCTATATGAATGAGCAATGTACCGCAAGGGTTGCTTGGCATAATGGTCCCTTATGAATCTTGGCATGAACATCAACTTTGGGCAAGAGGGATATGTAAGGGACTGTTGGATGTTGAAAGAGGCTCGTAGACCATGAAGAAGGTGACCTTGTGGACGACGTGTGAGTGGTGAGGCTTGGGGTACCGATGGGACCGAATTTGAAGGTTAAGGCCGACAAAATAGAGGTGGACTGCAGTTCATCACGAGGATCCGGTAATCGAGGAACCGAGGAAGGCGTTGAGTGGCCACCGTCCGTTAGGTGGTTGGCAGCCGTGAACCCTCGCCGTGCATCCACCTACTCTCGAGGAGGCGATGACCGCTGTTGCAAGGGTTGAGAAGGGCAAGGAGGCGAAGGTGTTGATGCCGGAGGAGTCGGGAGCACTAAAATGCGAACACAAATAATATGTGTTCGCAATAGTATGATGGCCGGTGGAGGTTGGGGCCAAAATAGGGAGGCATGGTATCCTAGATACGTGCTACCGAGGGGAAAGTGTGGGAGGTGTTGCCCTCCCCAGGAAAACCACAGTAACCCATGGGAGGTTGGGCATATGGATGAGAGAGAGCCTCCAACGATACCGTCGGCGGCATGAGGTGCCTCGGTGCATCGACACCACCGGGTTTGGGGAGATCAGTAGAAATGTATAAACATAACCTATTCCATATACGTATCAAGTCATATTTTAACGCCAACAAGTGAGGGCGGCTTCTTCGCCTTGGGGAAAATATTCGAAGGTAGGGGATTGACACATAGGCCTCTTTCTCTCCACCATTCCCCGGACATGATCGGACAAAGCGGGTCGCATGATTGACGAAAAGAAGTCAAAAGTTCGACATCAGCATACAACGAAGGAAGTCGGGAAGTAAGATAAAAAAACTCAAAAGAGTCGCAAAGGTGGTATGAGAAGAAGGGGCCTGATCAACATACCACTTAGAAGTCGTGCATGTAAGTGTTCATTGAACAAATCAAAGATGGATGGTAGTCATCGGTAATGGAGGCAGATGAACAATGCGTTGAAAGATCGAACATGATTTGAAGGATCTTCTCCAACAAGGCCTTCAAACTTTGGGATGTCGAAGGGGAGCTTTGTTCGTACAGTGCCAACCAGCGTCATGGTGTATAGTGTCGTTTATCAACCGATCCAAATTGGGAGGTCGTAGGCTCCGCCATGAAGGGCGCAAGGGCGCAACCGAGGTAGTTCCTCGCGAGCAAAATAGCTAGTGCAGTAGGCCCCACATTAGGGTCGGGATTACCACTAGCGTTAGGCCCTAGACCATATACAGGAAAAGACAGTGGGGGAGGTCCAGAGGTGTGGTGAGAACCCAACACTGTAAGAGGTTTGAGTGAGACCTTGAGGAGGACTAATCCCCAGACAGTAAGGAGGATGTCGACTGTCGGAAACTGAAGGAAGGCCAAGAAGTTCCCCGGAGGCGCTGAGGTACAAATATGACAAATCAATAAACACGCACACAGAAGAACAACAGTGGCGGGAGGTGGCAAGAATCAAAATGATTATAATAATGAGAAACAGGCAAGGTATGTGTTTAATTGATTTTATAATGTTTTGAGCACTTTTGCCCTAATAATAACTGTGCTCTTCTTCACTTAGTGGTGTGCGTTAATTTTAATTTTTAAAACTCGTACATTTTTGAGATAAAAAGAAAAAGTGCTCAGAATCGAAATTAAATCAGCAGAACAAAGATATAATGCCGAAATAATACAAAATGTCAGCCTACCAATGCACCAATCTAACCTGGAAGGCAGTCTCTCAAAAACTAGTCTAAAAGAGGAAAACATAGTCAAAACACACTAAAAGATGCGAAGCGATCGAAGGTCGGGAGGGTTGTGGATCTAAAGGAGAAAACCGTTGAAAAGAGGTGCAATAACACACCGATAGATAGAGCAAGTGCTGTGGTCGTAAAAAGGAGGAAATTAGCAAAAAGCGTAAGGGACAAGGAGGGAGCCCTAAAGGAAGGTATAAAAAAACTACAAGAGGTGATTTGAAAGGGAGAAGAACCGATTAAAGGGATCCCTCGAGAAGGAGGTAGCGTATCCGAAAAGGGAAGGTCGAAACTCCGGGTGAACTTGCACCGAAATGGGTTTAAAACTCTTTCCACCAAAATTGGAGGGTACTAAACCCCTAGGGGGCTATGTTCCCACTGATGGAGAAAATTGCATTAGAAACAGTTCAAACGGCCAAGACAGTAGGCCGGAAAACCTCGACAAGCTTCTTAAAACCCAGAAAGTTGTAGAAAAATAGTAGAAAATCGGGTAGGTCGCGGTGTTCCGACTGCTTATGGTGTCGCAGACACGGGGGCTGAAAAGTGGGACTCGGAGTCCAGTCGTAGTTTCTAGGTTGAAAAGTGCGACTTGAAGCTCCGGTGTCCTTGCGTACTCGAAAAAGTTGTCGTTCCCGCTTGCGCCGATGCCTACCACCTCGCGCAATAGGGCCGGTAAACACGTGGAAGTGATAGAAATTTTAATTTTTAGGGTTTTATAGGTGAAAAAACATAAAAGTAGGAACAAAAAAAAGTTTAAAAAGAAACCCTAGGTCTAAAGGAGCCGGATACGTGTGAATATGAAAAAACGACAAAGGGTCGTAATTGAAAACCCGTGTGGAGTCGCCATTGTTAGTATGAATATTTTGTCGAAGTGTACAAGAAAATACCACCTTAGCTACGACAACTTATAGCCCCAACATCAAATATGGATGCCAATATCTTTAGATCCGTAGTTAGTTGATCAAGACAAACAAGTTGCAAAAATCTAGATCTATGCATAAAGAGACATTAAGCAAAAGAAAAAATAAGGTTTTGCTCCACACATCCAATAGACAAGACAAGAACAATATTTTTTGAAAGAATTTTTGTATTAAGGGCACCTTGGAGGAAAACAAGAAGGTGTTTCCACCCTCTCAATGATGGGCTCTGAAGTCCTCGCACTTCGCATCCAGTATTTCTCTCTCTTGTTGGTGTAGAAAACCAGACAAACATAGAACTCAAAGGAGCTCACACAACAAATAATGGAAAATTTGACAATGATAATGGCTCAAATTCAGACCAAGACATAGATCCAAGAGTGATCTAATAGGAAAAAAAAAAAAGAAGAGTGGTAGGAGAAATCCTCCTATTTATAACAAAATATTTGGGTCATTCTAGATTCTTTGGTGCATGATTAATATAACATTAACCAAACCTAGATCCACCTTTTATGGAATATTTTATTATATTTTGTTGAGGGAAAAGTATTTGACTTGGGTCAAATCCCTTTATTTGTAAATAAGCAATAAATAAATGATTTATTTATCTCTTTTAAGGAAGTAGTTGAATGATAATCAAATAAATAATGATTTATTTAATTATTTATAAGTGATTTAGTCATTTAACAAGGAATATTATTTTAAATAAGATTTAAATAATTATTCCTATAAAATAATAAGATAAATAAAGATTTATCTAATTAATTTCCTTGTTTTAAGTTAAATATGACCAGGAATAATAATTAAATTATTATTTAATTAATTATTCCCAAAGGAAAAATCAAACAAGATATAGGTTCGTTTAATATTTCCTTTTGGGGTTTCCTTTATTTAGACCATAAACAACCTAATAAATGTGTTTTATTAAGTTATTTTACATAGGAAAGCACCTACTTAGGGTAAAATTGGTCTTACATGGTGTACTTGGGTCCATCTAATGATAATAGGTTAGATGACCAAAAATGTGTAACACATACTTCCATTCGTCTCCTCTCTACTTCCAATCAGGCGGGGCCTACTCCACAACCTTTCTCTAAGACTACTTTCCTCATGAGGTCGCATGTTGAGAGGTAATTTATGCTTCCTATAAACCACCAAGTCTCTAACTTCCGCCTTTCTCCTTAAAGTTTTGCATGCATATGGTACCTCAAGTTCATAGGTTTGACCGCGCACAAGCAGTAATTTTCCTCGACGTTACAAAAAAATTTTCAAAAAGATTTGATTTTAAATCGATGGATATCTCCCTCATTCGAGCTCCGATTCGACCGATTTTTTTTTCTCCATTTGGATAGTTTTTCGAAGGAATCAAAGTATTCTATTTTTTTTTTTGAAAATTTTGTGCACCAAAATCTTTTAGATATTCTCTCAGAAACTCTCCGCCCAAAAAATTCCTGCTCTCGGTACCATGTGTAGAAAATCTAACCAATGAGATTCAACCGACCTGTAATCTACTAAAACAAGATATTGAATCCTTCCTATAATTTGTGGAAACAAAACATGATCGGCAGAATCACAAATAAGTAAGAGACATAAATTATCAATCGCACAACAACATGATTCATTTGGTGAAAGCAATCGCTCAAACCCCTCTATCCCTATTGTGTATTAATTCAAGGAATCATGAAACAATACAATGCTCAATCTCTCATGATATTCTCCGTGCTGATCGTCAATTTGCCTCCTATTGATCTAGGAAAAATTGGTTTAGTACTTAGCCAATTCTCATCCTTAGCTTCAAATTTCGCCTTTTCTGCGTAAATTTCTAGGGAATTAACTCCTTATTAATTATGAAAATCCGCCCTCCTTGATTGCACAATCCATCATGGCATCCCAATGACTTTATAATTGCACACGGAAATTTTCTCCTCTCGACAACCGATAGTTATGTTCCTTTAACCTCTAACGCTTCAAATCGGGTATTCTAAATCGACATGTGTGCAACTATTAATAGTGAATTACCGCTATCTCGATTGATCACTCAGTCAGGAATTAAATATAATTTAACTATTAGACCTCTCACTAGCTCATCACTCAAACCTAGAACTAGTTAAACCAATTTTAACTCATTTAACGAGTTAACTACACTTTCACCCCACTAATGCATCAACTTCAACCTTCCCTGAAAATATTAGAATCCCTCTAGATGCCTCATCTTAGACCCCCAACTCAAATTTCTTGAGCTAACCTTATCATCGTGACTTAATTAATTCACACAAGTTGTTATGAGATGAAATTACAATTTATTTAAGGGAAAAATAAATTAGATGCCCCACATTCCTCACTCCTAGTGCATCAAAATTCCTCACCAAACAGGGTATTTTTTTTTTGTCCTTTTTTAGTTTCCAATTCCTCATGGTTTCTTGCTTCAAATTTCAACATTTCAGAATTTGATGCAGCCCTTCACACAAAGACACCATTGAAATCACATGCCTAGATTCTCATGAGAAACCTCTTAAGCTCAATCGCCGTAAGAGAACCAACAATATGCCATTCCTACTTCCTAGCGCAAACCAACCATTAAGGTATGCAACATTCTTCTCAACCTCTCATGATGATCTTGCTCTTGGAGGATGATTATGACATCATTTAGCAACCCTCCCTTACTTGGCCCCCTCGCACTCAACCTACTATAGGACTACATCTCTCTTCACCCTTGATGTGTTAGATAGTGGGAATACACATGTCAAATACGCAAGATGTTCCATGATAAGGCATGCCAATATGTGCAGGTCAATGCGTGTCAAGGACTTTCAAGACAACAAAAGGGGAGAAAAATTTAAACTACAAGGAAATGTGAACACATAAGAGGGTTAATAAGTCATTATTTTACCCTTTCCAAGAGGGGCATGCTAGGTGTTGTTCCCCTATAAAACAATTGGCCGTGTACAAGAACTGCTTGCTCAAGACATTAAAGATTATGTCACAAAAATATATATATGTGTTCGTTTTAACCCCTTTAAATGTTAGTATATATTTCTAAATATCAAATCTTTAGTAGTCATGCAATGCCATATTCCCTTTATATTGAAAGTGAGCAGATGGAAGACGAAGAAAGAAAAGGATTTTAACTTGTCATGCTACTACACAGAACTCGCCATTATAAAATTCAAGAAGTGAAAAACATATAAGTTAAAGAAGAGGAGCGCCCATTAAGGATATTTAACTCTTTAGATATATAAATATCAAGAGACCTCGCAGCTCTAATCACTCTACTTTATTCACAAGACATGCAAATGAAATGGAAACCAAGAAAACGCTTCAACATGCGTATGGAAAGGATATTGAAACTTCGCAAAACCTTTATTCATTCAATATTGCTCGTTATTAAAATTAGCTCTAAAGGTTCAAACTCTCGAACCTTCTTCCTTCCTTAAGATGTCTTTAAATACAATCCGAACCAAAATGGTTTCGTTATAAAACCCATTCTAACTAATCGTAACTACTTAACTACTTTCCGTAACGGAGGCACATCCGGAAAAATTTCGTTACATTGCATCACTTGACTTGAAACAAAATAAAAGATGACAACTCCTAATCTAAAGGAACCGATGTTCCCGGAACAAAGTACTCGACTCAATGATTTTTTGCGGCCGCACGGTTACTTATGGCTGCTTGGTGGGAAATCCTTTTTCTCGTGTCAATAGTGAATTTCTTTATGGTCTTCCGCAGCCTTGTCTTGAGTTATTGGAGCATTCTTATAACGATGATATTCTACTGTGAAGGCAACAATATGACCGTGTGTGAGGTTACTTGTGAACAACGTTTTCACCATCCACAGCAGAAGGAAATGTCTTTGTAAGAAATTGAATACTGTTTCTCCCTTTAGTATCTGCGTCTTCTCATGTCGGCCATCTGATCTGCTTTTTCCAAATACCAGTTGATCTTCATACAACTTCCAGGACATAAATTCACCTCCTCCCTTCCAGCATGAGGGCAAACCAGTTCTTATCAATTTATCAAACGAAATGTCAAATTTCTTAATCACCTCTTTAATTACCTGTAGCCGCTTCTCTGATGCTTTCAGAAGGTCGTTTTTAATGATCATTTTGTTTACTTCTTCAGCATAAAAATACCTATCTTGTATCCCCATCTCTTGCAACTCTTCATCTGTTTTGGAATTAATAAAATTCATGAATCTCTTGGCCCAATTTGATCTTTTGATTGCAGCTGGCTTATCCGATGATAGCTCCTTTTCGTGATCGGCAACAATGTTTTTCTCTCTGGCAATTACTTTTATGGAGTCCCATTTTGCTTGTATTTCAGAAATGATCTCATTCCAGATGAGATCCTTAGCTTTAATAAGGGAAATATTTCCCTTCAATTTTTCCTTGAGTTCTTTAATTTCTTCTTCAGCTTTATGTAACTTCTCCTCATTTTCATTTGCCTTTCCTTCCCATCCCTGCATCAATCTAAGAGCTGTGTCCAGTTCAGACTGGGCCTGTTTGCAATCTCTCTCCGCCATTTTTAACTCTGTATTCAGTTGAGCAACTTGGGCTTGTGGGTCGGCTACACCTGCAGAAAAATCAAAAGTACAAGTGTGGTTCTGAATTTGATTTTGTAAGGTTATAGCAGTTTGCTTTACCTTATCAAGCTCTTTTTCCTTCTTTATCAATTGTTGTCGCAGCTCCTCTTTTTCCTTTTCTACCTCTGCTACTTCAGCTGCCAACGAATGCTCTGCAGCTGGCAATTTCGGCTTCTTCCTTAATGAAGATATTTCTGCTTCTGCGCCCTTTATTAGTTTGTGCATTGCGCTTTTATCATTTGGATCAACGCCAATCTTCATTATGATTTTCTTCAGTTCTTCATTTTGAATAGTCAACGCTCTAGCATTGGCTTTCTCCATCTTGCACTGTTTGACAACCTTAGCAAGCATATTCTCTGTCTTGACTGATGTAGCATGAGTCTTGCCTAAATCATTAACAATTAACTGACCTGTTTGCATGTGGAGATTCATCTTATCCCACAAGGGGATCTTCTTTACATCCATAACAATATTCAACTCTTTAAAACTGCCTGAGGGTCCCAAAGACATCCCTGTCGGATGCGATAACGCCATTTTGAACTGGTCTTTCTCCAAATCCATTACAGTCAAAAGTCTTGTTTGATCAACAGATATATGATGTTCTGCTTGTGTCTCTATATTAGCTTTTATTCTTTGATTCTTTTCTTCAATTAGGGAGAACACCTGTTTTATGGAAGGAGCCTTCTCTAACTGGAGTTCTGATTTGCTAGGAGATGAAACACCCTGTTCTTCACTGACCTGGAGAGTGAAACCAGGAGAATTAGAGGAGTGATCCTCTGCTAATTTAGTCCTTTTCTCCTCTCGGGGCTCTTCCTCATCAATCTCAATAACATCATCTCTCACTCTCTTGCCCATCTTTTCCAATATTACAGGTGTTTGAATACTAATCCGTGATGAACTTGGCCCTCCTGGATTAGCCAACTTTTCTAAATCCGGTTTACTCACATGAGTAAAAGCAGCATAACCGTTCTCGACCCTTCTTTGTGAAATAATCGCATGTGGGTCATAGGCCCATTTCTCTCCCAATAATAATTGTGTTCCTTCCAAAATCCTTGATACCTCCTCATAAGCTTGCCTTGTGTTAACGACAAAAGGACCTACACTCATGGGAAACTTGTACATTAACCCCTTCTTCATCGGAAGAAAATGAACTTGATCCACATTGAGACTTTGCCTTATAAACTCCAAAGCAAACAGTCTCATGGGAACAAATGTTGGAAGCCTATAAGGCTCAATACTGACTCCATATAGCCTTATTTCAGAATAATCCTCAAAAAAAAACCAGTCTCCATATTTACAATTAGGTCCTAATTGCAAGAACTCCTGGGCCTTTGGCAAGAAGCAGGGAGGCAGAGTTCCATTGAGAATTTTATAAGCGGTGGTCATGAAATGTTCCACAAATTCAAATAAACCGGTTTCGTTCTCTTCCCTTCTGACCATATCAGTCCAAAGCAGAACTGACTGTTTATTTTTGTTTCTATCCATTATGTTCAAACCAATACCCATGAATTCTTCCACATTCTGATATAAAAACAAGTAAACTATCAATGAGGGAAATCTGAAATAACCTGTTAATGGGAAAGCAATCAACTGAGAATTCACTACTTCTTGCCAAAAGGATGGGATATCCAACACCACTCCTGGTTTCATCATGAGAGTGAACATTCCCAGGGCGGCCTTGTCAACTTCGCGATCATCTTCTCTTCCCAGAATCTCCATAATACAGCTGAGAACTGACCTGTATTGAACATTAAATGCATCCAAACTAAACTTTCCCGATTCTAATTGGGTCTTCTCCAGACTCGATACCAAAAATGACATGCAGCGGTTAAACTCCTCATTTGAGAGCTCCTCGAAATATTGAACCAGCGAATCTTCTGAGAATTGCAAAGGGGAATCATTTTCCGGAAAGCATAATGCCTGACGCATTAATTGGGCTGAAACCTGCAAAATACTTTCTCCCTGGGAGTTCATGACAAAAAATTTGCCAGGATACATGGACGAAACCAACCAAGAGATGAATTCAGGAAAAACATGGGTTTTAGGAATACAGGCTGACAACACTCCCGAACTCTGCATGGCGGAAAACACAGGTGACTTGTCAGTGTTCAAGGTCACTTGATAATGCAAATGAGGATGATTTACGGACGACGCAGTATCATGGACATCTTTCTCACTATCTAGGAGAGGGCTCAGAGTGGATAAACCGGACAAGGATGCTCGTTTGGCCATGGCTGACAAGAATTTCAAACACAATTCGGTGCGAATGTGGCGGGACGGAGTTTAAAACAAGGCAAATAGTCACAATTAAACCACAATAGAACGGAAAACCCCACTTATAGACAATGGAAACCGTAATTAATGCAAGGGTGACGTGGAAGGACACGCGTAGTGGATGACAACTGTTTGCCACTTCGGCGGATGATGTGATGCGGGGGGTCTGTGAGTACAGCGGAGACATCCAACCCATACCCCCCGCAATCAATTAGAGCCGACGATCGACATTCTTCAGAGATCTGACCAGTCAACTGCGGGGGGTCGGGTTTTGATAACCGACGGGCTAGTTGACCCCCCGCAGTTGCTTATCCAAAGGCTTCTGCGCATGATTGCGACTTCTGCTCCGGAAGTTGCTCGGACTTTACCATTAATATAAATATAACAATCTAAAGTCAGTCCGCTCCGTAAATTAAAATGGAAATGGAAATACATTGCATTCTTTCTTCATCTTTTTTTAATACTAAAGTATAAAACCTTATACTATAGCACATTTCGGATCCTCATGTATATTTTTTCAAAAACACTTTCTTTTTCCAAAATTTCAAAACTTGACATAATAAAAAGGATATGCAGATATAATGATCCACAACATCTGGCTCCACCTGGGGATAGTGTTTTTACCACGAAACACTAAGAACCTGCAGATTAGTGCCTTCACCTCGGGCATGGAGTCAAAAATTGCTTGATGGGAAATGTACAGTGAACACTCCGGATATATACAATGATGGACCAGTAACTGCTTAATGTCGGAAATAATGCTTGAGATATTGCCCATTGACAGGCATATCCAGCATTTCTCCTTCCATATTTTCCAACACGAAGGTGTTATTTCCTCTAACTTCATTAATTTTGAATGGGCCATACCACAAAGGATCAAATTTTCCGTGTTTGCCTCTATCTTCCCTTCGTGTATCCCATCTCAAAACTAAATCTCCTTCCTGAAACAAAACTTCCTTTGCTTTTCTATCAAATACTGCCTTCATCTTTTGCTGATAAGTGAGCAAGCGGTCCTGAACCTGATTTCTGCTTTCACTTAATTCCATCACATTGTTCATTCTTCGTATCATGGAGTTTGGTTCTGCTTGGGCATCTTGGAGAAAAGAAATCACAGGTTTGACCAATTGTGTGGGAAATAAAGCTTGAGTGCCGTACACGAGCTCATAAGGTGACTTGCCAGTGGACCTTCTTGTGGTCATCCTTGTTGCCCACAAAGCAAAGACTAACTTTGTGTCCCAATTCTTCTGATTTTCACTGATTGTTTTCTTCAAGATTCTAACTTATGTTTTGTTGGATGATTCTGCTAATCCATTGCCCTGCGGATGGTAAGCTGTGGAGTGAGACAATGTCACATTATAAGTTTGGAAAAAATTAATAAACCTGAGTGAACTGAAAACCTGAGCATTATCTGTCACAATCTTCACGGGGCATCCAAACCTGCTAAAAATGTTCTCCTCCAAAAACTTCATTACTACCAAATCATTAGCTTTCCTGGTGGGAATTGCCTCCACCCACTTTGTAAAATAATCCGTAGCAGTAAGAATCCATCTAAACTGCCCGCTGGATGGTGGATTAATCTCTCCAATGAAGTCCAATCCCCATTGTCTAAAGGGTTCTTCAACGAAGACGGGAAGAAGAGGTAGAGGAGCCAGCTTTTTCTTCTCTGCAAACAATTGGCATTTTTGACAGCTTCTGACTGTCTTGTAAACATCTGAAAACACAGTCGGCCAATAAAAACCTGATTTGAATATTTTGTGAGCCGTTACCTTCCAGCTGTAATGCCCTCCACACAGGCATTCATGATACTCTCTTATTACTTCTAGAATTTCTTCCTCTGTAAGACACAACAACAACATACCAGCTGGATCCTTCCAATATAATTTTGCTTCGATTATAACATAAGGCTGAGCCTTAAGTTTCAGGGCTCTGTATTTTGCTCTATTAATGGAAGGTGGACATGACAGAAAGCACAGATAATGTACAATATCCTTATACCATTCTGAACAGAGAAATTTATACTTAACTGCTGTTTTTGACTGACTGTCACGCGTTTCTTCATTTGTTTCTTCTACGGGGGCCAGCAAATTGATTCCCAGCGCTTGAAAGTTGGATTCTGTCAGTAATTTAGCCAATCCCAATCCTTTAACCAGCTTGGTTGGCTTTATATCTAAATCATACTCCTGGATCTTTGCGATCCATTTTCCTCTTTTTCCTTCCACATCGCTTTGTACTAGTACATCTTTCACGGCCGAATTGGGGACATACGCTAAAATCTGAGAATGAAGAACATAAGTTCTGAAAGCTTTCAGTGCCTTTACTAGAGCATACACCTGTTTCTCTAATATGTTATAATTCAATTCTGCATCACGGAGAACTTTACTGAAATATGCAACTGGCTGTTCCTGCTTTTCTTCATTTCTCTGCAATAAAACGGCTGCAATAGTTGAGGGAGAAGCAAATGAAAAAATTTGAAACGGCTTCAAATAATCTGGACTGACTAAAACAGGGGCTTCTTTTAAAGCCTCTTTGATCCTCTGAAAAGATTCCCTCGCCTCCTTGTCCCACCTTACCTCAGCATTCTTTTTTAACATGTCAGTAATCTTTTTAACGATTTCAGCATAATTTGGGACAAACCGCCTTAGGAAATTAATCTTTCCGAGGAAACGCTGGATATCCTTTTTACTTCGTGGCAGAGGGATTGTCTGAATGGCTTCAACTCTGGCTGGATCAATCTTCACTCCTTCTTTCGAAACAATGTGGCCTAATAATTTACCCTCCTCCAGGGAAAATAAAGACTTCTTCGGATTCAGTGATAATCCAAACTTTCTGCACTTCATGAAGGCCTTCTGTAAATGCTGTAAATGCTCCTCATCAGACTTCGAAAAAATTGTGACATCATCCAAGTAAACCACTACAAACGTGTCTCCCACAAATGCGATATCCATCGCCCTTTGGAATGTGGCCCCTGCGTTCATCAGGCCGAATGGCATCCTGGCGTACATGAACGTTCCCCAAGGCGTAGTGAAAGCGGTTTTCTTCTGATCCTCCTTTTCCACTGCTACCTGATTATAACCTGAGAACCCGTCCACCATAGACAGTCTATAAGCACCAGTCACTTTCTGTAAGACAAAGTCCATTTTCGGCAGAGGATAATTGTCCTTTAATGAAGCCCTGTTCAAATTCCTAAAATCCACGCATAACCTTATCTCTCTGTTTTTCTTTCGAACAGGTACAAGGTTAGAAACCCAATCTGAATACCTGAGTGGGACGATTATCTTGGCTTGCAACAATTTCTTAATTTCCTTCTCGATTGGAGCCAACAGCAAGGGATTAATCTGCCTAAGCTTCTGTTTATGTGACTTAACTCCCTCCTTGAGTGGAATCTTGTGCTGTATGATGTTCTTATCATATGTTTTCAAATCATCATACGACCAAGAAAAAACATCTTTAAACTATTTAAACAACTCTACATACCTTTCTTTATATTCCTTCGGAAGCCCCTTGAACAGTTTGACCATTTTAGGCTCTTGTGGAGTACCCAAATTGCAATCCTCCACTGGCTCATCTTGGTTCCTCTGCCTTTGATCCACAGCAACATCATTAGCCCCAAACAATCTTTCAAGCGGTAATAATCCTCTGGGTAAGACATTGTCCTTTAACTGAATAATTTCTCGACCACCGATCTCCTTTTTAAAAGTCTTATCAGCCAACTCGTCCTCATCACTTTCCAGATCAATTTGATGATCTTCAAAATCCTCAGTCATCAACAAAAAATGCTTAATCTGCTCATCATCTTCGAAGACCTGCCAATGTTTTATATTATCAGGAATCGAAGGCCTATGTCTCATTTCTATCTCATACCTTAGTTTCACACTGATAGGAGGCTTGAACGTACTTGCTGCAACCGCCAGAGAATCTGCTAATCTGTTTTCTTCTCTTGGCACAAACTGCAAATTAAAGGCTTCAAAATAATTTTCAATCAGATCCCATACTTCATTCCGGTATGCTCGTAATCTGGGATGCTTGGTTTGGCATGAATTCTTGATCTGCCTTATAATTAACTCTGAATCTCCAAACACAGTCATAGCTTTAATTCCCATCTGCTTAGCTGTCTGCAAACTAATAATTAATGCCTCATATTCTGCAACATTATTAGTAGATTCGAACTCCAATTTGAAAGAAAAAGGCACCAAGTTACCTTCCGGAGAAACAAAGATGAAACCCGCTCCAGTACCTTCTTTGGAAAATGCTCCATCAAAATAACACTTCCACGGCTTTTCTGACTGTAATTCCTTATGTACAATTTCCGAATCAAGCTTCCCCTGAGATTCCTCAGCAAATTCTGCAACCTCCTGCAACATAAAACATGACAGGTCGTCCTTTTCTTGACCATATATTGGTGAATTACTGGCATCTTTCTTGGTGGCAGTTTTTTGGAATCTAGTCTCTCTATACAATCTTCTTTCTTCACCATTGAAAACGGGAATAATAGCATACGTAAAGTCCAGTTTCAAAACTCCCCCCAGCTTTGCTCCCCATGACCTGGATAATAACATTCCAAACCTGGCTGGAATATCTGCTACTACAACGTCCATCATAATACTTCTGGCTGGGATTTGGGCCAATGAAACAACCATATCCTTAATGAGGCCTACACACTTAACCCTCTTCGAGTCAAAAGAGTAAAGATCTCTGTACGGCTTAGTGATTTGTAAATTTAATTCCTTCATCACACTCAACGGCATCAGATTGTGTGATGCACCAGAATCCAACATACAATTGTGCAAAACGAAATCATGCAAGAGAAGAGATATATAAAAAGGAGGAACAGACGAATCTACCTCTTCCACATGAGGTCCAAACGTCACCACGGGTTTTTCTTCTTGCAGGTTCACTGTGTCACTCACTTCGTCAGGCTGGGACAGATTAATGAAATCAGCGATTTCTTTTTTGTAACCCGGTGTTTTTATGAGTTCAAGAAGAGGCACTTGTATCTTTACTTTTTCCAACTCTTTCGACAAACTGAAAGTTTGATTTGATCTTGTAAACTTTTCACGGTCTTCTTGATCTTTCTTCGAATTGAGATTCTGATTAGAAACTGTGACCACCTTCTCCAAAATGTTAGAATCTTTCTCTTTTATCTGGGATTTTTCAGCTTGCTGCTTACCTTTCTGCAATGGAGTCGCCTTAGGAGTAGGTGCTGCTTCTGCTTCTTTTTCTTCATTTTCTTGCGTTCTTAACCTCTTTTTTGACCTCAAGTCATACTTTTTATGCAACTCGGATTGCATAAAATCTGTGAATTGTTTACAGTAATCGTCCATTTCTTCTTGATCAAATGAGGGTTCAGCTTCTTCCTCTTCCTTCTCCCTTTCTTCATCAATCTCTTCTTCTGTTTCGTCATCTTCCATATATACAGCAGAAATTCGAGCATCATCTTCTCTGTCATCATCTTCATCTGCTGAGCGCGATGGGGCTGCTTCTATGTACAAAGGTGCTTGCACCTGATCTTGATCCTTCCTTTCTCTTTGTAGAATTTGCAAAGGCTGTTTTTTGAATTGGGGATTAAAAACCCCCCTATTCTGTCTGGCAGGCTTGCTATCTATTTCCAACTTTACCAACTTATTTGAAAGATTTTTAATAACCTTGGTCATGTCTTCAATTCTCTGATCCTGGGCTGAGGCTTCCTCCTTAGCTTTTCCTTTATTTGAAACTTTACCAGCAGCAGACATATTTGCTTCAATCTCCAAAGCATCAGTTTGAATCTGCTCCAACGTAGGAGACCTCCTTTCCCTTAGTGTGAAACTGAAATCTGGTTCAAAAGCACCAGCAAAAACAACCCTTGCTCCAATTGGAGGGGGTTTCATTTCAACAGGTAAACTATTATACAATTTGTTAAATCTTTTAACAAAATCGTTCATATTTTCATCGGACTTTTTCTTAATTGCATTAAATTCGGTCAAAGAATAACCATGGTCCCTTTTTTCGCCCCATCTTTCAATGAAACGTCTTTCCAGAGCATCCCAATCATTAATGGAACCATTCTGTAATCCTTTGAACCATTTCCTTGCCTCTCCACTCAGAGACTAAACGAAAAGTCTCATGACAACATCCAAATGTTCAACGTTTAAATTCTCTGCAAAAGTGCAAAACAGGGGCAGGTGCTGTTCTGCAGTTATTTCATCTTCACCAGTAAATCTTGGGAGTAACTTGAGGTACTCCTGAGGCAAATCATGCAATGGTTGTGGTAGATTTAAAGGTGCATATCTGTTCATCAAGAAAGCAGGGGCTACAGGAACTGCCATGTTTGCGCCCGGGTTAACTGCTCCTTGAGCGGGGGTAAAATGAATACCGGTTGTGGGAAAAGATGAATGAGGTGAAACAACTGATATGGGAATGGGACTTTGAACAATCGCAGAAGAGCTGGCAACTGTATGTGACTGAGTTTCTGTAAAGAGAAAAGACACAAACTCCAAAGATTGCTCTTCTAATGTGGGTTCTTGAATGGGTGACGGTGATGATTTTTCTTCCGAGAAAATGAGTTTCTTGGAAGCTTTCTTGGATGACAAAACGTGTGAACTGCTGCCAGGTGCGAGCAGTGTGGGTTCAGGTGTAACAACTATTTTTGGTTTCTGGCCCTTCTTGGAAACAAGTTTCTCAGGATTTGATAAAATGGGAACTTTTTGCTGAGAGGTGTCTGACCTCGTGTGAGGTTTTTTAGGAGCCAGAGCTATTTTCAAAAATCACAGCGTACTATTTCCTCCTCTCTGAACAACCAGAGGAAATGCAGAACAAAACCCAGGGAAGAACTTCGACTCTTCGTTCCCCGGCAACGACGCCAATTAATGTTGTTCCTTGAGAAACAATTCTTGGCTGTGTACAAGAATCCGTGCTCAAGACATTAAATATTATGTCACAAAAATGTATATATGTGTCTCTGTTTCATAACCCTTTAAATGTTAGTAATATATTTCCCAAATATCAAATCTTTAGTAGCCATGCAATGCCATATTCCCTTTATATTGAAGTGGACAGATGGAAGACAGAGAAAGAAAAGGATTTTAACTTGTCATGCTGCTTTACACAGAAACTGCCATTATAAAATCCAGAAGAAGTGAAAAACAGATAAGTTAAAGAAGAGGAGCGCCCATTAAGGATATTTAACTCTTAGACATATAAATATCAAGAGACCTGCAGCTCTAATCACTCTACTTTATTCACAGATATGAAAATGAAATGGAAACCAAGAAAACTCTTCAACATAGATGGAATATTGGAAACTTGCAAAACTTCTTTATTCATTCGATATTGCTCAGTACAAAATTAGCCTTCAAAGGTTCAAAACTCGGAACCTTCTTCCTTCCTTAAGATGTCTTTAAATACAATCTGAACCAAAATGGTTTCAGTTATAAAACTGATTCTAACTAACTGTAACTACTTAACTACTTTCTGTGACGGAGGCACATGCCTCGGAAACATGTCATTACATTGCATCACTTGACTTGAAACAAAATAAAAGATGACAACTCCTAATCTAAAGGAACTGATGTTCCTGGAACAGCAGCTGCCTCAATGATTTCTTGCGGCTGCACGGTTACTTGTGTCTGCTTGGCGGGAAATCCTTTTTCTGTGTCAATAGTGAATTTCTTACATTCCTTCCAGAGTTTGTCTTGAGTTATTGGAGCATTCTTATAACGATGATATTCTACTGTGAAGGCAACAATATGACCGTGAGTGAGGTTACTTGTGAACAGCGTTTTCACCATCCACAGCAGAAGGAAATGTCTTTGTAAGAAATTGAATACTGTTTCTCCCTTTAGTATCTGCGTCTTCTCATGTCGGCCATCTGCTCTGCTTTTTGCAAATACCAGTTGATCTTCATACAACTTCCAGGACATAAATTCACCTCCCTCCTTCCAGCATGAGGGCAAACCAGTTCTTATCAACTTATCAAACGAAATGTCAAATTTCTTAACCACCTCTTTAATTACCTGTAGCCGCTTCTCTGATGCTTTCAGAAGGTCATTTTTAATGATCATTTTGTTTACTTCTTCAGCATAAAAATACCTGTCTTGTATCCCCATATCTTGCAACTCTTCATATGTTTTGGAATTAATAAAATTCATGAATCTCTTGGCCCAATTTGATCTTTTGATTGCAGCTGGCTTATCCGATGACAACTCCTTTTCGTGATCGGCAACAATGTTTTTCTCTCTGGAAATTACTTTTATGGAGTCCCATTTTGCTTGTATTTCAGAAATGATCTCATTCCAGATGAGATCCTTAGCTTTAATAAGGGAAATATTTCCCTTCAATTTCTCCTTGAGTTCTTTAATTTCTTCTTCAGCTTTATGTAGCCTCTGCTCATTTTCATTTGCCTTTTCTTCCCATCCCTGCATCAATCTAAGAGATGTGTCCTTTTCAGACTGGGCCTGTTTGCAATCTCTCTCCGCCATTTTTAACTCTGTATTCAGTTGAGCAACTTGGGCTTGTGGATCGGCTACATTTGCAGAAAAATCAAAAGTACAAGTGTGGTTCTGAATTTGATTTTGTAAGGTTATAGCAGTTTGCTTTACCTTATCAAGCTCTTCGTCCTTCTTTATCAATTTTTGTCGCAACTCCTCTTTTTCCTTTTCTACCTCTGCTACTTCAGCTGCCAACGAATGCTCTGCAGCTGGCAATTTCAGCTTCTTCCTTAATGAAGATATTTCTGCTTCTGCGCCCTTTATTAGTTTGTGCATTGCGCTTTTATCATTTGGATCAATGCCAATATTCATTATGATTTTCTTTAGTTCTTCATTTTGAGTAGTCAACGCTCTGGCATTGGCTTTCTCCATCTTGCACTGTTTGACAACCTTAGCAAGCATATTCTCTGTCTTGACTGATGTAGCATGAGTCTTACCCAAATCATTAACAATTAACTGACCTGTTTGCATATGGAGATTCATCTTGTCCCACAAGGGGATCTTTTTCACATCCATAACAATATTCAACTCCTTAAAACTGCCTGAGGGTCCCAGAGACATTCCTGTCGGATGCGACAGCGCCATTTTGAACTGATCTTTCTCCAAATCCATTACAGTCAATAGTCTTGTTTGGTCAGCAGATATATGATGTTCCGCTTGTGTCTCTATATTGGCCTTTATTCTTTGATTCTTTTCTTCAATTTGGGAGAACACCTGCTTCATGGAAGGAGCCTTCTCCAAATGAAGTTCTGGTCTGCTAGGAGACGAAGCACCCTGTTCTTCACTGACCTGGAGAGTGAAACCAGGTGAATTGGAGGAGTGATATTCTGCTAATTTAGTCCTTTTTTCCTCTCGGGGTTCTTCCTCATCAATCTCAACAACATCATCTCTCACTCTCTTGCCCATATTTTCCAATATTACATGTGTTTGAATACTAATCCGTGATAAACTTAGCCCTCCTGGATTAGCCAACTTCTCTAAATCCGGTTTACTCACATGAGTAAAAGCAGCATAACCGTTCTCGACCCTTCTTTGTGAAATAATCGCATGTGGATCATAGGCCCATTTCTCTCCCAATAATAACTGTGTTCCTTCCAATATCCTTGATACCTCCTCATAAGCTTGCCTTGTGTTAACGACAAAAGGACCCACACTCATGGGCAACTTGTACATTAATCCCTTCTTCATCGGAAGAAAATGAACTTGATCCACATTGAGACTTTGCCTTATAAATTCCAAAGAAAACAGTCTCATGGGAACAAATGTTGGAAGCCTATAAGGCTCAATACTGACTCCATATAGCCTTATTTCAGAATAATCATCAAAAACAAACCAGTCTCCATATTTACAATTAGGTCCTAATTGCAAGAACTCCTGGGCCTTTGGCAAGAAGCAGGGAGGCAGAGTTCCATTGAGAATTTTATAAGCGGTGGTCATGAAGTGTTCCACAAATTCAAATAAACCGGCTTCGTTTTCTTCCCTTCTGACCATATCAGTCCAAAGAAGAACTGACTGTTTATTTTTGTTGCTATCCATTATGTTCAAACCAATACCCATGAATTCTTCCACATTCTGATATAAAAACAAGTAAACTATCAATGAGGGAAATCTGAAATAACCTGTTAATGGGAAAGCAATCAACTGAGAATTCACTACTTCTTGCCAAAAGGATGGGATATCCAACACCACTCCTGGTTTCATCATGAGAGTGAACATTCCCAGGGCGGCCTTGTCAATTTCACAATCATCTTCTCTTCCCAGAATCTCCATAATACAGCTGAGAACTGACCTGTGTTGAACATTAAATGCATCCAAGTTAAACTTTCCTGATTCAAATTGGGTCTTCTCCAGACTCGATACCAAAAACGACATGCAGCGGTTAAACTCCTCATTTGAGAGCTCCTCGAAATATTGAACCAGCGAATCTTCTGAGAATTGCAAAGGAGAATCATTCTCCGGAAAGCATAATGCCTGACGCATTAATTGAGCTGAAACCTGCAAAATACTTTCTCCCTGGGAGTTCATGACAAAACATTTGCCGGGATACATGGACGAAACCAACCAGGAAATGAATTCAGGAAAGACATGAGTGTTAGGAATACAGGCGGACAACACTCCCGAACTCTGCATAGCGGAAAACACAGGTGACTTGTCGGTGTTCAAGGTCACTTGATAATGCAAAAGAGGATGATTTACGGACGATGCAGTATCATGGACATCTTTCTCACTATCTAAAAGAGGGCTCAAAGTGGACAAACCAGACAAGGATGCTCGTTTGGCCATGGCTGACAAGAATTTTGAACACAATTCGGTGCGAAGGTGGCGGGACGGAGTTTAAAACAGGGCAAACAGTCACAATTGAACCACAATAGAACGGAAAACCCCACTTATAGACAACGGAAACCGTAATTAATGCAAGGGTGACGTGGAAAGACACGCATAGTGGATGACAATTGTTTGCCACTTCGGCGGATGACGTAACGCGGGGGGGTACGTAGTGTGGGGGCCTCAACCCCGCAATTCAATCGAGAGCGTCGATCGACATTCTTGAAGGTCCCGGCCCGGTCAGTGCGGGGGGTGGGTTCTGATGACTGTGGGGGCTGGTTGACCCCGCGGTTGCTGTCAGGCCTGGCATGAATTCTGACTTCGCAGCTCAGGAAGTTGCTCGGTTCTTAACCTTGAAATATATAACAATCTAGAAGTCAATTAAACTCCCGTAAATTAAAATGGAAATGGAAATACATTGCATTCTTTCTTCATCTTTTGTATAAAGTATAAAACCTTATACTATTCTTCCTTCGGATCCTCATGTACTTTCTCCAAGAACCTTTCTTTTCAAATTTCAAAACTTGACATAATAAAGGATATGCGGATAAAAGGATATGCGGATATAATGATCCACAACGGTGATGATGTCTTCTTAGGGGATGATAGGAGGGCTAGAATCATCGGACATGGAAAGGTCAAGCTGAAGCTGCAAGGTGGAAGGATTAGAACACTTTCTGGTGTTCTGCATATTCCTGCATTGGCTAGAAATTTGATTTCAGTAAGCAAGATGGATGATGCAGGTGTAAAAACAGTGTTCGAGAAAGATTCCTGCAAGATGGTTCGGGGAGCACTGGTACTAATGCGGGGAGTTCGGACTAGAACTCTATACAAGCTACAAGGTAACACTGTTATTGATGGGTGTAATAGTTCTATGGTTCCTGAAAGTGGAGCGGAAAGCTTAGCTGTCTCTGGAGAAAAGACCATGTTATGGCATCAAAGGCTTAGACATATTGGAGAGAAGGGCCTTCAGATATTGCACAGAAATGGTATGGTAGAAGGTATGTCTAATTGTTCTCTGGATTTCGATTTCTGTGAACATTGTGTATATGGGAAGCAGAATCGGGTGAGTTTTCCTTGGTGCTAAGAGGGGCAAAGATATTAGTTGTTGTGCACGAGTGATGTGTTGGCTCTACCGTCGGTTCACTCAGCAGGAAATTTTATTTTATGTTTTCATTCATAGATGACTTCTCAAGGAATACATGGATATATTTCTTGAGGAAGAAATCTGAAGTCTTTGATAGATTTAAATAATTTAAGGCTCTGGTGGAAAACTAGACAGAGAAGAAGATAAAGGCATGGAGGACAAATAATGGTGGGGAGTTTTGCAAGAAGGAATTTGAAGAGTTCTGTAAGAAGTGTGGTATAGCACGGCAGAAGACTACTCCATACACACCTCAGCAAAATGGAGTTGCAGAAAGAATGAACAAAACGCTAATGGAAAAGGCAAGAAGCATGCTCAGTGGTACTGGGTTAGGACAAGAATTCTGGGCAGAGGCAGTGGAGACTGCATGTTACTTAGTTAACAGATCACCTTCATCAGCGTTGGAGGATAAGACTCCACATGAGGTATGGAATGGTAAGAAAACCTCTCTTTCACATCTAAGGGTATTTGGATGTGATGCATATGTACATGTTCCAAAGGAGAAAAGGACCAAGTTGGATAATAAATCTGAAAGGTGCATCTTTGTTGGGTATAAGGATGGTTTAAAGGGTTACAAGCTTTGGAACCCAGAAACAAGGAAGGTTGTGTACAGCCGAGATGTGGTGTTTAGAGAAGTGAAAGATGTTATTAAACATGAAGTCCTACCAAAGGAACCTGAGAAGATAGAGTTTGAGCTAAAGGAGGATGAATCAGACTCTACAACAGAAGAAGACTCAGAAGATGAAGAGCCACAAACTCCATCTTTGAGAAGATCAGTTCGGGAAAGAAGGCAACCAGAAAGGTATAGTCCATCTACTTTCTGTTCAGGTTTTGCCTTAACTATAACTGATGATGAACCCAGAACTGTCAAGGAGGTAGTAGATTCAGAGGATGGAAAACTATGGAAGGAGGCCATGGTTGATGAAATGGCATCCTTGCACAAAAATGATGCATGGGATTTGGTGGAGTTGCCGGCTGGAAGGAAGCCCATTAGGAGCAAATGGGTGTTTAAGAAGAAGATGAATGTAGAAGGCAAGGTGGAGAAATACAAAGCTCGGTTGGTAGCGAAAGGTTATTCCCAGGTGCCGGGAATTGATTTTGGTGATATTTTTTCTCCTGTTACCAAGGTTACTTCTATTAGATTACTTTTATCTGTTGCTGCTGCATTTGATTTTGAGATAGAACAGATGGATGTGAAGACAACTTTTCTTCACGGGGATCTGGAAGAGGAGATCTACATGAAGCAACCTGAAGGCTTTATGGTGAAGGGTAAGAAAGAAATGGTATGCAGGTTGAAGAAGTCTCTGTATGGGTTAAAACAGTCACCAAGGATGTGGTATCAGAAATTTGATACCTATATACGGGGACTTGGCTTCACGAGAAGCAAGGAGGATCACTGTGTTTATTTTAAATTAATTGGTGACCGTGTTATTTATTTGGTCTTGTATGTGGATGATATGTTGTTGATTGGAAATAACAAAGAAATTATCCAAGATTTGAAGACCCAACTGTTCTCCAAATTCGACATGAAGGATGTTGGTGCTGCAAACTATATTTTGGGCATGGAAATTAAGAGAGATCGGGCAAAGAGGAAGCTCTAGTTAAACCAGAGGAAGTATGTCGAGACTATATTGCAGAGGTTCAATATGCAGGATAGTAAACCGGTGAATGTTCCTATTCCTATAGGTGTAAAGCTGTCTGCTGAACAGTGTCCCAAGACACAAGAAGAAGAGGAGTATATGTCCCGTGTTCCATATGCAAGTGCAGTGGGTAGCTTGATGTATGCAATGGTCTGTACTAGACCAGACATTGCACATACAGTGGGAGTATTGAGCAGGTTTATGTCAAACCCAGGGAAGGAGCATTGGACAGCATTGAAGCGGGTTTTCAGATATTTACGTGGCACTAGCGATTATGGCTTGTGCTACCAGGGAAGACCAGGATTGGAAAGAATGTTGGACATTCGTGGTTTTGTTGATGCAGACTGGGCTGGAGATCTGGACCAAAGAAGATCTACAAGTGGGTATGTGTTTAACCTATTTGGAGGCGCAATCAGTTGGATGAGTAAAAGACGGTCTATAGTGGCTCTTTCAACTACAGAGGCAAAATACATAGCGGCCACTCATGCAAGCAAGGAAGCAGTTTGGTTGCAGAGATTGTGTTCAAGTATGGGGTTGGTATAGCAAGCTATAAGGATAGACTGTGATAGCCAAAGTGCAATTTTCTTGGCTAAGAACCCTGCTTATCATTCAAAGACAAATCACATTGATGTTCAATATCACTTTGTTAGAGATATGGTTGAGGCTAAAAGGGTGTTGCTGGTAAAGGTGGACACTTTGAAGAATGTAGCAGATGCATTAAAAAAGTCTGTGAGCACTCAGAAGTTCTCTTGGTGTAGAGAAACAATGGGTGTTGAAGAATTGGGCCAATGACTAAGCCCTCTTGTGGCCCTCATATAGTGACTACAATTACCAAATATATTTCAGTGAAGATGTGAATATGATCTCTCATTAGGTCCTAATTACTTAAAGAATCATTAATTAGCTTTCCAAATGAATAAAATATGTTAACAAATTAGTAAAAACTAGGAAAACAAATCATGCTTTAAAAAAATATGGCACAATGAGTCACACTCTAACATTTATTTAATAACTCATCAAGTGTCGCTACAACATATATATGATCACCACTACCATATAAATGGGACATGTGACCATCATTTTGGTTTCACCAATGACATTCCACATCATGAGCATTGTTTAGGGTTGATTGTGTTGATTTTTTTTAAACAAATCATTTATACATTTTATGGAAATTATAGACACAATTTATAATCACATTACAAGATCATGATGTATGGATATTCCTTATCATTTCTTAGATACTCACAACTTACCAACACCTAATATATTTATACACACATCATATGGAATTTACCCCTAGAATGCCACATGTATCCTTAAACAAATTAGTTGTATGGCAATTGTTGATGCAGGGGCATTAGGCTCAAAAAAACCTTTGTCCATAAATAAATGTAAAGGGGGGTCTCATGTTTTATTTCCCCATGTATTTATTCATAGTTGAGTTATTTTTATTTAATTAGAGAAGAAAATGTAACCGCCCGAATTATTAATGGGCACCTGAAGAGATATTCAGTTTCAGAAGTTAAGCTAATTTTAGGAGTCCATCTCTTTCTATCAGAGGGTTAGTCTCAGAGTTAGAGATATGAAGAGTTTTGAGTGTTAGAGGAGTTGAGTCGATTCAGGGTTTGTATAAAAATAAGCCTTATAGTCATAATAAGGCAGACCTGCATAGAGAACCGCATAGGCTGCGTAGGACTGTCGTAGAGACAGAGTAGAGGAGAAGGGCCAAGTAATTTGAAGATCTGGTTGAGCCAAAGTTGTAAGTACTTCACTACATAAATGTAGAATTATTTCAATGGTATTGTGCATTTGTCAAGTTAATTATGGCGTGAATGGTTTCTGTGTCTCGATAATCAACTGTATAGTAGTCTGGAATAGATACTCGATAATTGTGGTTTAATGGGGTCCTGTATGTTGAAAGAGGAACCGAGTCCTTTCCTGAATTACTAGCCTCTATGCGAGAGGTTCTATCCTTTCCCAAACCCATTGGATATTAGTTTAACTTGGTGTAAGAATTGCTGGATGAATAAAGTTGTGTGATAACCTGTGTTAAGCGCCATGACAGTGGACGGTGTGGCATTGGACAGTGGTATGGAAATGTTGTGGTCAAGACTCATGTAATACAGTGGGAAATGCCATGGTAGAGAGGGTCGACAGGTCCAAATTATGGATCTCCCCACAGTGTAATATAGAATTTTTCTCGAGCCTTTGATTCAAGGTTCGATCGGTGCTACCACGTACATAGAACCGGCGTGTGAAGGAACCTCATGGAGTGTGAGTCCTTAATTGAAGAAAAAAAACTAGTACAGGAAGATGCGAGTCAAAGGAGAGGAGGCAGAGTACAATAAAAGAAAGCTCGACGGAACCTGGAAGATAAGAGGCGAAACCGTGACCGAAGTGCACAGTAAAACCACCGTTTGGAAAATCGGCGATATCGCGCAAGTTTGGAGGTGGTAAGAATAATTGGTGAAAAGGACGCGACATATGTCTTCGTGAGACACGTGGCCAAGGGCGGAATTATAAAACCGTTCTCATCGCAGATTAACCCTTGGGCGTGTTCATTATGCGAGATTTCGTTGTGTCCATTGGATCCTCCAAACCGGCGCAATGCTACATCGACCGTCAGATTGAGAGGTAAATTACTGTGGAGCCAAGAATGGTTTATGTATGACCGTTGAGTTATAGACCAAAGTCGATATTTGTTACAATCTTTGACGATTGGCAGAGATTATAATAAGGAGGACTATATAATTATGTGAATGGCCGTGCGTTTGGTTGAAACCAAGTGACGGAGTTCGAATTGACAAGGTCGACATACATTAAACATCACGGTTGAAATACGAGAGGGTCGAGTAGTTGATGCATTCGAATATCAATTCGAATATGTAAAATGAGTGAGCCCAAGGTTTTGGGGTTTAATTCCTAAGTGGCTTGTATTTATTGGGGTATATATTAATGAGAGTAGGCTAGTCATTATATTCAGGGTGTGTAAAGAGCGGTTGAATGTTGATAGGTATGATGGGGATTAGACCATAGAACGTGGGGACTTATAGTATGGTTTAGAACCATAAAGTGAAGAAGTTCTGCATGCGAGAAGGCATGGAATAGGCCTTGTTAGCAACCTATAATATAGGAGTCATAATTTTGACTTGACTATTGGTAATTTTGTAAATTTGTACATACTTTGCCTTCTGCAAGTTGTATTCACATATTTTGTAAAAAAAAAAAAAAAAAAAATCAAAAAGAGGGTAAAAAGGTCCTAAAAAAACAATCAAAGGACTTAGAAAAAACAAGATACCCCAAAGAAAAAATGAATAAAACATGAAAGTGAGCAAGCATAAATGCCACTAATTTTTACTTTTTGACTATGGCAAAGTGTCAATAAATACCATTAGTCCATGATGAGTTAAACAGTTCAATCTTAACTTGTCATTGTTTCAATTTCCTTTGTTATAGATAGAGAATAATGAGTTGTTAAACAGTTTAATCCTAACAATTCAGTAGTTAGGTAGAGAAATAAAGTGAATCCAACAGTTTAATCTGGATTCATGGATGAAATAACTGTAGAATTAGATAGTTTTACTTGCTTTCATAAAGAATAAATTTTGTGAAGGTTGCTAGCTTAAATGCACCTACTACAAAGGAAGAAAAAAATGTTAGCATGGTAAGATGGGTAGGTAGAAGAAGGTGAAAAGTCTCAATGTAAATATCATTCATCATAGACTGCAAAATAACTAACTTCCCCTTCCCATAGTCATGAAACATTCTAGACTATCAGTCAGAAAGGCTCAAGGCATTTCCTTGACTTTTGTTGGGACTGGACCTAAGGCTCTATGATTGATCAGTTGAAAGTGTGAAATGTCTATATTAATCCCTAAATCACATCATTTACCATTCATGAACTCATTTCCCCTGAAAAATCCTGAGTGAAACTTCATTTTTACTTAAAGATACTTTAATCCTCATTTGATTAACTTCCTACATCATTTCAAATCATAAAGCCCTCAAAATCACATTTTATCCTAAGTCTAAGTGATGAAGTTATTATAATGAAAATTTGATTTTTAATCTTCACTTTCTTAGTTATATTTATGTATTTTTGAATATAAATTGTCCCCTTGTCATATTAACTCTAACTTATGTATTAACTCCCTACAATTGACCTTTTCCTATTATATAACTCCTTTTATAAATAAATCCCAAAAACCCACTTATTATAACTTAATCCAAAGTATTTTATTCCCACATGCTTAAATAAAACCCCCCTTATAACCCCTTTGGCTAAAAGTTTATCTGTATATTTAATCCCGCCCCTATGGTAATTAAGTTTTCTTGATTTGATTTACCATATAAATAAAATATATGAAGAAAAACTTTAAAACATATGTTATACATGTTTTAAATCAAAAATCACCCGAAGTTTCATCTAAACTAAAATTCAATAAAAATGACCCTTTCCCTTGTATATTTTCCGCCCCAAGTCCCTTAACCTAAAGTTAGAACCTTAACCTTACCTTTCCCCTGCATACATTACGCCTAAATCCCAGACCCTAACCACAGTTCGAAACCTTGGTAATCCTTCTGAACACTTGATTTTCCAATAAGAATAAGTCATTTCTGTATATACGACTAAACCAAACCTTCTCCCGTCGGATTCATTTTTAACCGTCCGATCCCTAGAATCCATTTGATCCTACGGTAATACACTTGCGCAAAAGTTTTTAATACATTTATCTCTCCCCATCGCGTAAAATTCTGACCGTCCAATCTATCCTTCATCTCCCAAGATCAATGGCCCAAAGTGAACCCGATAACTTACCTTTTCCCCGCACCTTTCCTTTTGATCGTAGCCGTTCGCTCGTTGAATCCAGATCCGACGGCACTAATACATTTTCGCGCTCATAAAGTAATCGTTTGATGTTTTGGCAAAGCCGCGTGAAATGGGTGGTTTTTCCAAACCACCCCGCGCTTACGTGTCACCAGCACGTTGTATCACGTTCGAAAAGCTAATTTCCGCTTACCACCATTTACCCGCGCGAATACCACTGGTAGTATTCCCTAAACCTCACCCATTTAACCTGAGTTTAATGTCATTTAACTATGGTTATACCATCATTTAATACATTAAAATTATATTTTTCATTCAAATTTTCACCTTTTCGCTTTAAACCTGTAAAAACATTGCAGAACCGTTTTTCCTCAAAATCATGTCGTTTGAACCCTGAGAAACTTTGCAAAGCCATTTTCAACCTACCAGTACCATTTTTCGACACCCATTGCCATGAATTTCCATTACAAAGTACTACATTGTCCTCTGCGAAGCCATTTTCAAAAAATTGAAGACTGAGCACCTCTGCAACGTCTTCAACCGAATTCCGCTGGTTCTCCAGGTACTTCTCTTCAAACTTGCCCTCTAAGATTTCAAAATTCCTGTCGATTTCAAATAATTACCAAAGTTACTGCAAAAAAGTGTCCATTTTTCAAGGGAAACTCTGTCAAAATTTCCCTGGAATCCCTAATTGCCCTTTCTTGCAGTTTTTTCCATACCCTAGTCCATTTTGCTGTTGAAATCGATTTTAAATACACGTTCTGAGCTTTAAATTCCTTGCATTTCCTAAAAACCCTGCTCAGAAACCCCATTTTCATTAGAAATTCACCAAGAAACCCCTGTTTCTCATAAAGGAACTTAACAAACCATTTAAACTTGCTTCATTCATATTAAAAATGACCAAAAAACAGGTAACCCCCAAGAATGGAGGCCTAAAATCTCAAAAGAAGTCTTCTACAAAGATTCCTCAGACTATGTCCTTCAAAATCGACAAACCAACTCCTGCACTCACGGCTAATTCTACAGAAGTGGTCAGACCAGTCCAGCCTCCAGTCATTTCTCCATAAAATAGCCGTTTAGTTGATCTGGACTATAGAATAATGGACCCTAATGTAGAATTTAACCTGCTTGATGTCTATAATTAGTGCTATGGAAAATCAGTGGAAAAGGGTGACAAAGATATTCCAATTTGGGAATCCAATTTGCCTAGATATATTGTCCCTCTCACTCATTTTGTTCCTGACTTTATCAAATTATGCCAAGCCCATTATATGCTAGAATAAAGATGTATTGTAAACAAAGAAAAAGAGATCATGTTTTACATCACTGAAGAGTCAATAAATTCGATGCTGCAAATGAATCATGACCCCAATTCTGCTTCCCTATCAATAGAAGATTTAACCCAACTATATCTTGGCTTGGATTTCAGTACTAGATTCAAAATATACCAGACTTTTTGTCAAAATCAAGTTGATATTTCTAAGTTAAATCCTCCTTTCGACACCTTTTATTTCCCAGATGAGACTAGACAAATTGTCTCAATGCTCTCCTTCATACTAGGATACACCAGTGATGAATTCACTGATGTGGCTATCCTAGGTTTTCTGTCAACTCTAAGCCCTGGTCAATTACCATCCATTTAGTTCAATTTTGCTATTATTGCTAAAAGTATGCATTATCAGTTATCCAAATTATCAGAAGAAGGAGTTTTCAGATACTCCTCTTATCTACTCCACCTCTTCCTATATTACCAAATAGATAAGTTTCCAATTGAATGTCAGAAAGTGGATGCAGAAGGAAAAGTTCTATCAGTAGTATTTTGGTCATCTATTTTAAGGAAATGGAACAGAGAGTATAGTTTTACAGATTTCAATGACTCATTTATAGCCCCTACTATGTATCTCTTGTAAAAAGAGGAGATCCCTAGGATCAATGATGAGACAAGAAGAATTATGCAGTTATCAAAGAGCTACAAAACTGGAGATTCGTATTTATATAAAAATCATACAGAAATCAGAGTGTATGGCTCATCCTTGGCCCCATATAAGTTACCCAGATTTGTTACTACAAGAATATTTGCTTTAGAATATCTGAGAAAACTATTGAATGTAGATGAAATCAACTTCATAGCTTCCAGGAAAAAGACCCAATTTAAGCTGAAAAATCAAATTGGGCCATTCATTGTGAATAACAGAGAAGTTGCCAATGAGATAAATGTCAAACTTAAACAGTATAAGTTCCTATGTATTTTTACATGGAATTATGACCCACAAGGTATTTTGAGTACAACAAGGGTAAAATTTAAGTTGTCTGTTTACTTGCATGATCCTAAGCCCCATATTGAAAGATATGTAAATAAAATTGAATGGGAGCCAAACACCCTATCTGATGATGATTCACAGGTAGTACAGGTAATACAAGTAGACAGTGGCAAAGGCAAACAGATTGAACAGACACAGGTGGCTTCTACAAGCAAAGATACGGATAATGTACATAAAAGAGACAAAGAAGGAGACAGTTTCATAGCTAAGACTATTGAGGACAAAAAATTCAGAATTCCTTATAGTAAAAGAAGCAAGTCAACAGAAGAAGAAAAGGATAAGGCTGTAAATATTGAAACAGATGATGAAGCAACAAGAATAGTCACTGAAACATTAAAAGAGCTTCAAAATGTAAAAATTGGAACACAACAAAAAGATACAGTCATGAAGGAAAACTAGGCTACTGTCGATTTGCCTCCTTCTTCTCAGGAAACTGACAATACAGAGTCAGCGATTCAGATCAGATTCAGACAGATTAAAGAGAAGAATGAAGAGATCAAGAATCAAGCTTATTCTAGATTTCTTAAGGAAAAGCCTCGAAACAAATATAAGCTTCTTTCAACATTTGATTATTCATCCAATAAATTGGTAATGTCATTCTTGAAGCCTACATTGGCTGAGCCAAAATCAGTGGTAGATTATTCCAAAACAGATTTTGAAGTGGATGTAGATGCCATTCATGCATTAGATCAAATTGAATTTCATATGAGCAATACTGAAATGCTATATTCCAAAATTTTCACTCAAACTATGAAATCAATTAGGCCTGAGAAAACAGTGCTCAACCTCGAAAATCAAATGAAGTTGGACAAAGCCTCACTATATGCTAATAATTTAAGAATAAAAGCACTAGAAGATATAGTGATTGAAGCAGGTGGTGACCCAGCCAACATTGAAGGGGAAAAAGTCTTAATTAAATAGAAAAATGAGGATATAGTTGCTCTTAGAAAACAGTTGAAGTTGCCTCAGAGTGAAAACTCTCAAGCAAAAGAAATTCTACAACAAAAAACAGAGAATGATGAATTAAAGCATCTTGTACATCAAATGACAGATCAGATAAAAACAATGGAAAGTCAAACAGAAGCTCTAATGAAAGAGAATGAAGAACTAAGAAAAGCACAACCAATGGTCATTCCTACAGTGATCCCCACTGTAAACACTACTATACCATCTACTTTGGCAAAACACTTGGCACCAAAATGAGTACTGGCAACTGCAGTGCCAATTACTTCTCAGGAAATCTTTGCCTCTTCTTCTTCATCCTCACAGAGGAGCACACTACAAGACCAAGCAGCCGTGATCAAAGCCATGGAGGACATATCTATTAAAGATAAAGAGATTCTTATTTTGAAAGGCATTATTAAAAATTTATAAAATTCCAAAATGATGCCTTCATTAATTCTAAAGGACATGATCAAAGGGCCGATCGAATACAAGAACAGGTAAAGATTCTGCAAGCACAAGTAAATCTTACAAATCAAGTGGCCTATATAAAAAATCATTTATGGACCAAAATTATTGAAGGCATTCATTCTCAATGGCCTTCAATTCGGATAATTTATGAACAGAGGGAGTTACTTCAAGTTGCTAGTGCAGAGATTGACAAGACTAAGAGGGAAATTGAAAATAAACCAGCCCAAGCAATCCAACTCATAGCTTTTTTAAACAGTAAAACCAGGGAAGAGTTGGAAGAATTGAAAATTGTTGATAGAACAGAAACCATTCTTCAAATAAAAAAGGTCCCGAACAAAAGAAACATAATGAGTAATCTAGAGGACCGGTGTAAAGACATGAATGTATCCATCTCAAGATTTTTAGCCAAATACAAAACATTGTCAGAAGCAAGTTTGCCTGATATTCACGCATTGAATGACAAGTTAATGCCTCAGAAAGATTATGATCTAAAAATCAGAAATCATGCAAAAGAGCAAGCCAGACAACCACTGCCTCAAGGATCACCAACAAGAAAAATACTTCTTCAGTATTTTGAAAATCTGTTCTTTTTAGATAATGAGATCAGGCATATGTTCACTATCAAGCCTAACTTTTCCAAGTATACAGAGGCAGATGAAAATTAAAGAAAATTGAAGACTATGAAGATCCCCTCTGCAGAAAACTGGCAAGAATTCACAGATCTGCTGTGAATTTAATGGATAAAAAATAGGAAATTCACTTGGAAATTCATTTTTTATTGTTACCTCAAATGGTAAAAATACAAGGTTAAATTGTATCAGTAGGTGAAAGAGTATCAGTGAAAATAAATTTATTGTTGGTTATTTTTTAATTACCACAGCAAAACAGCTCAAATCAGATGAATAAAGAGTATCAACGTTGAAAGTTAGAGGAAAGGAAAGTTCTTCAACCACTTTCCACGATAAGATGCACCTAATGCCAGCAGTACACACAGCACAACAACAATCAGTTCAAATTAGAATAATCAGTTCTATTTTTGCTTGTAAAAAGGTAACAGCTTGCAAACTGTTTTGCAGTTGTCCCTCTTTTTAAGTTTTCTTTCCTATTTTTTATTAAAACATTATCTCAATTCCTAAGATATTTTGTAAACAGTTTTTTGTATAAATACTTCACAATTCGAAGTATTCAGTGTGAATAAAATTTCTCAAGACAACTATAGTCTTATTTGCTGGTTATATTGAAGTTGGTGAGTCAATTAGTGAAAGAAGCAGACTGGAAAGAGATCAGATACATCAGAGCTAAGGATTCTCGTGGTGATAAGATAAGTCTCATTTATTTCCTTGTTTTCAGTGTATTTCTTTAAAGTTTACATTCATTCATATTATGTTTTTCTAGTCTATAATGATCAACTAAGGAAAAATTAAACAGGATTAGTGA
Organism: Pinus albicaulis; assembly: GCA_034641835.2. NCBI lineage: Eukaryota > Viridiplantae > Streptophyta > Pinopsida > Pinales > Pinaceae > Pinus > Pinus albicaulis. Next base: position 1,095,196,961 of record CM076578.1, read on the forward strand.
TAATAAGCTCCGTGTTTCGAAACTTGTTGGCATTTTAATGTTTTCTACTTGATAACCGGACCATAGAATTCTTAATTGCTCTAGGTCCCAATTAGATCCCCTTCTTCAATCTTCTTATCTGTAGCTTAAGGATTCTTAAGTGCCATTTTGCTCAGATTCCATCCACTCCATCAAATCAAGCCTATGCATAGCCTTAGAAGGTCACCTATCTTGCCGTTAGCACATTTGCATCTCTGAGCCTTATTTCTTAGTTCTACTTGCCTAGAGAGTTGACTCCATTGCCCAATATTCTGGTAGATCCTTTTGGTTTACCTTGAAATCTCTTTATTCCCACCAATCTTTTAAAATCAAACCCAAATACACAATCATAGCTAGCCTAATATCTGTTACTAAAAAAAAGCTAAATCATACGGAGAGATCCCTCTCTGGAGTTCAAGAAGGATAGATCTTGAATTCCCAAAGCGGTTCTTGGTTACCCCTGGTGTTCTTAACTACAAAAATCCCCATCCCACAACCTGAGAATTAGTAGGGTGATAACAGGCCTTGGGGGTATTATGATCTTTGGAGGAAACCCCCACAGCTAGAAGAGTTGACAGAGAAAATTGGATCGAGTACAAAGGTGTGGCAGGTGGGTTTTACCCTGCACCAATTGTTATGGTGCATATATGATGTGTATTACAGTTTATCTTATAATTTTGTTGAAGTAGCATACAACAATTTACATAGTGATATGAGAACCACTCTCTAAAGTATACATGGATTTTGTACACATGGCTTTTCAGTTGCTTTTTAAGATATATCATTGGTGATGATCACATGATTATATAATGAACCATTAAGTTGAACTATGAAATTATTCCTCACAACACACACACACACACATATTGATGAATTAATAATTTTTCTCATATAATTTTTTTAATCTATTTTGAAAAAAAAATATATATATATATATAATTATTTCTAAGAAGAACAAGAGAGAATTCCTTACCATATCTTCGTAAAACATATAATAGCAAGAAAATTAATCTATTGAAATTTAATTTCCAAACATATTCATGGAGTAAAATGAAGATTAAAAGGAGATATTCATGGATTTACCCATAACATCACCTCATAATTAAGAATGTAAATGTACAATATAGATGATACATAGGTTACGAGAAAATTAATCTATTGAAATTCCATTTCCAAACATATTCATGGAGTAAAATGAGGATTAAAAAGAGATATTTATGAATTTACTTATAACATCACCTCATAAAAGTGTAAATGTACAATATTGATAAAATTTATTTATATATGATAAATAGTAAACCTTTATCTCACATGTATCATATAATCTTATAAACAAACAATTGCACCAAGGGTGCAATCCTCAAAACTTTTAAACTGTATAATGTATATGTTTTAAAATAACATAATACGCCCTTTTTCCTTTTACATTAGCCTTCGGGCTATTTTAAAACACATGCTATTACATATAATAACAAAACAAAAAACTATTAAACCAAACCTATTTAAAGTATTCGAGGCCCACATTACAAATGCCCAAAGTGAAATATTTGCGCATATGTTATATATGAGCCAATGGTTTAAATAACTATCAGGCAGTGAAACAAAACTTATAACAAAATATTAATAAAACTATATCATACGTCCAGACTTCAAAAAAAATAAACCCGATTTCATTCACAAATTCCCATTCCAAAATAGCCTGTTGATGTCACCCTAATTTGTGACGCGAAAACTTCATAGAATACGCCATATAAAAATTTGGGTCCGTTTTTTGGCTTTGCGTACGGAGGAAAAATGTGACGCGAAAATCAAATTAATTCCGCCCTATAATGTTTCGGGTCCGGAATTCCACAGTGCAGACAGGCCAAAAAATAACACGATCGAATCGCCTGCTTCCACGTGGATCACTGATTTGGTCTGTGGTCTGTGGGACCACGTTCTTCTGAATTAAAATCTCCCACGTTTACTATTAAATTGCTTTGTTTCCAAAACAATACAGTGCTCTGTTTTTAAGTGTGTAGGGACTGTGATTTCAAAACCAAAATTGACTGTTCATTAGTTTTAGAAAGCGGTTGTTTGACAGAGCCATTCAAACAGATTTAGAAAGCGGCCAGAGGACAGGGTAGTTGAAATTAATATTTCAACATCCCTCATTCACTGAGAATACCCTCCTTGGTGCCTTCTTCACCGGACTACGATGTGTTCATCAACAGTCGTGAACCCGATGTCCGTTTCTTCGCCAGGCATCTTCACAACAGTCTTGTTTCCAGAGGATTGCGAGTCTTTCTCGACAGCATAGAATTGCAGGCTGGACAATCCATACCTTCACAAATCAAAGACGCAATTAAAGGATCCTTTCTCATTATTACTATTTTCTCTCCAAATTATGCGCAATTGCAAATGTGCCTCCATGAACTACTCCTCACGCTGCTCTGTAAGCCGACCATTTTTGCAAAGGCATATAAGTGTCATTTATTGCATATAAGTGTCGTTATACCAACGGCGGCCAAAGCGTCGCTATTACGACGGATGCCTCCAAATGTCGCAATTGTGACACTTAGACATTGTGTCGCAAACAAAGCGTCGATATTGCGACGGATGCCTCCAAACGTCGCAATTGCGACACTTAGACATTGTGTCACAATCGCGACGTTTGGAAGCAGCCGTCACAATAACGACGCTTTGGGGAAAAGTGTTGCAATTGCGACGTCTTCCTCCAAACATCGCAATTGCAACACTTTGTCTAAGTGTCGGTATTGCGACACTTTTCTCTAGACGTCGGTATAGCGACGGTTTCGGGCGGGATTGAAAAAAATTGGGGAAATTTTCGACATTTGGTCAAAAGTGTCGGAACCAAGTGTCGGAATTTCCCCCAAATGTACTAGTGTTCCATTCAATTAGCTTCATGCATTTTTTCGAGAGCTCATTTCCCAGTTGGAGCCAAATGTTACCCACCACTTGTGGATAGTTTATATGGGAGAAATCTTTTCTACTAGATGGTCCTCAGTCGGCAACCAGTAGCCCTTGCACCCCTAGATAGCTTGATGTGCCATTTTCTTTGCCACCTGAGCTAGCCGTGTGGTCCCTCGCCCATTTGTTATGAATGTATGCCTGAAGGTGGGCCTCCCGACCCCAAAGGTATGGCTTTTCATTGGTATAGCTGAGTAGTTTTCCTTATTTTTCATGGGCACTTTTGGGCATGAATTGGTGGGGGGATTCAGCAAAAAGAGTGGATTAGGTTTGTATTCTTGTCTCCATTGTCCGATTTCATGGTTACCCTTGTATCCTAGTCCTGTGGGATCTCCTTTACTCGCCATTAGCTTTAGGGTTGGTGCTACATGGGAAATCCCAATTTTGGTTACATGGTCCCACTTCCTGACACCACCTACATTACTCCCTTTCCACTCATTTGAGCCCCATTCATATTTTTTTCCCATCCGGGTCCACATGTGTCCATTAGATCCACACACGGTTAGCCTCCCCCTCCCCTTGTCCACACCTTGGGTAGGGCTTGGAACGTTGCCCCAGAGGTTGATGTAGCTAAAAAAGAAAATAAAAAGCATAATTTAGCCACCCTCAACAGGAAATGTACCAAAAAATTCAAAAGATGGTCGGGACACGCAAATTTAGCATGTGGGAAAAAGCCAAACATGAGCTCTACCCATTACCCATGGCCATCACCCTAGTTCTTATGGGCCCTAAATGAGCCCCCTCCATCATTAAAGAACCCACGATTGTCCCAACCCCTGGTGGGTGATGAACTGCCCCACCTCAAGGGGGTATCCACTGCTACATGTTACACATCATGCTCTCCATCCCCTGGAGCACCGAGCAGTTATGAAGAAAAATAAATCAAAGGAAAAAGGCATATGAAGAAGGGAGGAAAAACAAAGGCCGAGGTAACTCATGTACTATGATTTTCTCCCTCCTACACTCATATACCTAGATGTGGGCTTCTCTTAATATATTTACCCTTATACCTTGACATGTGGTCTGGATGATTCCCCTTATCCCTACGCCATTCCATTATTATATCATTTAACACCTACCACTTAAAGGATGTACCATGGACACCATGGACATGCCAACCCATTTAGAGGTTGAAACCACCTAATGGAGTCCTTGGTTAACCCTCTATTGGGGTTAGAGACACTTGTACATGCCAAAGCACACTATGGAAGGGCATGTGGGTCCAAAATCCATGTTGCACTGCTCATATGACGATGGTAATATTTTTTTTGGATTCCTCTTTCGGAGAGGTGCAATATTGATCTAAAGATCATCTTGTTCGGATGAGCAGAACATTGATTTTGAATTTATTTTACACATGTGCAAGGTCGGCCAGATTTATCCCACATGCCTAAGAGATGTGTCACACACCCTCATTGATAAATATAAATTGGAGAGACTTGGATGTCATTTTCTCATCATCTCATCACACATTCTCTCATTTTGATCTGATTGGTTCGATAGCCTTTGGAGGCCTTTTTCCCTCACATGTGTGGAACGAAGCTGCTATTTTCTGCACTTATCTGTTTAGGGCTTTCTATTTTTTGCGTTGATCTGTTTAGGGCTTTTCTATTGCAGCGTTGATGTTAATTTTGGGCAACTAGGTCCAAAATCCATGTTGTACTACTCAGATGATGATGCCAATATTTTTATTGGACTCCTCTTACGGAGAAGTGCAAGATTGATCTAAATATCATCTTGATCGAATGAGTAGAACATGTATTTTGAATTTATTCCACTTATGTGCAAGGTCAGCCAGAATTGTAATGTAGGCTTGGAGCCTCAACAGATGTGTCACACACCCTCACAGATGGATTATTGGACACACTTGGAGTTCATTTCATCATCCACTCATCACACACTTCTCTCTTGTGTCTGATTGGTTCGATCATCTTTTGGAGGCACTTCATCTCACACGTGTGGAACAAAAGCTAGGGTTTCTGTACATATCTGTCTAGGGTTTCAACGCAGGTTTGACCAGCATTGACTTTGGTCAACGCTTGGTCCATTTGACCTCAAACTTCACCAAAATTTTGATTTCTGCAGTTCGCATTCTTTGGAACAAAAACAGAGGCTAGACATTGACCTTTGACCTATTGCGTTGAATTTTTGTTGTTGTTGTTCTGTGTTGACCGTTGATTGGACATCATTGACTTTTGTTGACTTTGGGTTGACTTTTGTGGAGCTGTCTTGAGGGTTGTGTGACACTTCTGGTTGGCTGACCATAAGGATACTTTGCTGGTTGAAGCATTTTGTTGACCATTGTAACGCACCACAACACATATATTTTGCTAATCAAGTTATGTGTATTCTTGGCTTGCCTTTCGGTGATCTATTGGTATGTTCTATCAGCATTTTACTTTCATGTTTATGTGATTGCTATTTGGTATAAGGTTTAAAGTAAAGTTGCATCAAGCATAGAACATCTTCGAAAATTTACAGTTGACTAGCGTTGGACATGGTCAACTCTTGGTCGTTTGACCTCCATCTTCTACAGAAATTCTAATTTTAGGAGGTCGTACAGCTTGGCACTAAAATCAAGGAATTCCAGGTTGTTTGACCAAAGTCCTAGTTTGTTGCATTGACTTTTATGAAGTTGTCTACATTTATTTTTCTGCACTGTCCCTAGTTTGACTTGCATTGGCTTGTGATGAGTTGTCTTTGAGTGCTATGGGTGTGACACATGAAAGTGTTGGCTGATCGAGAAAGACTTTGCTGGTTGAAGCATCCTACTGACTGCCAGAACACCATAATATCTCATATCTTCGTAGGACAAAAGGAATTTTAAATCTGATCTATATTTGGCTTGTCTTCTATTGATCTATTATTGTGTTCTATCAGCATTTTACTTTCAAGTTTATGTGATTGCTATTTTGTATTGGGCCTAAGAAATATTGAAGTAAAAGTGCATCAAGCATAGAACACCATGGTTATCTAAATTTAACATGGTATCGGAGCTGAGGTGAAGACAAAGTTCAAGAGTCCAAGCTGGTGTTAGAAGCTATCTCTGAAGGAAGAAATCCTATCAAGGACAAATGGTCTCTTCAACCTACAAGGGTTTCAAGGCTAATGATAAATTGACTGATAAGTCTGATTATCATGCATTCAAGATGTCCTTGGATTTGGCGCTAGAAGATCAAGATGTCATGGAATATGTACAAGGGAATATTCACGAGCCTCCATCAAATGCAGTTGTTGCCACGAAGACGAAGTATAGAAAAGGGGAAATCAAAGAAAATATGATTATCAGGGATTCTATTCATAAGCACTTGGTTGATTACATTTCTGAGCTGAAGACATCTATGGATATGTATGATAAGTTGGTGAGCATGTTCAGGGCTAGCAATGCTAATAAAATCCTCTTCTTCAAGAATCAATTGAAGAATATCAAGAAGGGTAAGGATGAATCTATTCAGTCCTATTTTATGAGGCTTATTGAAATCAGGAATAACCTCCTAGCTATTGGGGAAGCAATATCTAATCGAGAGATGGTTCTTATTTCACTTGGAGGTCTCCCTCGTGACTGGAATGTGTTCAATACCACTATTCTCAATAATAATGTGATCCCTGATTTTGATGAAATATTGACGAGATGCACTCAAGAGGAAACAAAAATGATGGAGTATGCCTATAATGGTAATGGAAGTGACCCTACTACCTTCGCCGCTCATGCAAAGAAGAAGAATCATGGTGGCTCGAGAAACCAAAACCATGGTAGAGTGGGGCCCAAAGGAAGGAAGGGAAGATGTTACACTTGTAACAAGACTGGTCATTATGAAAGAGAGTGCCCGAATAGAAGGCACTCTCCCAGGGATGATGACAACAACAACTCGAGAAGGAATGGCAGGAACAACAGGTTCCAAGGAAAAAGGAAGGATCCCTCTGATCGTAATGGAAATGGGCTATCTTTCAAGAGGTCAATAAATTCCAGGTGAGATGAGTCTAATGTTGTTGATAATAAGAGAAATGATTTTATTCTTGTATCTGCCCTCTCTGCTACATCTCCACCTGACACCCTATATGTCTGGTTAATTGATAATGGTGCTTCAAGGCACCTCACTAGTTATAAAAAAGCCATTTTTGATTTGGTTGAGAAGGATACCAATATGGAAATTATCCTTGAAGATAATGCCACCTATCCCGTGAAAGGGGCAGGGACTATGACCCTCCATTTATCTCAAGGTCAAGTCATCCAATTACAAGATGTGTTGCATGTACCTAATTTAAAGAAGAACCTTGTGTCCATTTCGGCAATGGAAGACAAAGGGTTCAAGGTGGCATTCGTTGATGGAAAGGTACTTATCTAGAAGAAGAAATTCAAGGAAGCTATTTCTATTGGTTTAGAGTTGATACACTCTACCAGGTTGAAGGAAGTCCATTGGGGGCTATGACATGTGATACAACTCTTCAAACAGAGTTATGGCACCAGAGGTTTGCACACCTTCATTACAAAGCCCTTCTTGAAGCAAGGAAGGTGGTGATAGGGATACCCTAATTGAGGGATGATCATGAAGGTATATGTCAGGGTTGTGTAGAAGGGAAGCATACAAGGAGACCATTCCCCTCAAGTGTCATGAATACAACTGATATCTTGTAGTTGATACATTTTGAATTCTCTGGTATGCTGCCTGTGACATCCTTGGGAGGATGTTCCTATTACATGAATTTTACAGGTCACATCTCCCGAAACCTCCTGGATATATTTTTTGAAGAAGGACGAAGCATTCAAATGGTTTTGTACCTTCAAGGCTTCGGTGGAAAATTAAACCGAGAAGAAAATAAAATTTTTGAGGACTAACAATGGGACCGAGTATGAGTCAAATGAATTTAATGACTTTTCTAGAGAAGCTGGCATTAAGAGGGAGACCACAACTGCATACACTCCTGAGAAAAATGGTGTTGCTGAAAGAAAGAACAGGACCATTGTGGAAGCTTCCTGCGCCATGCTATGTGACCAAGGTTTTCTGAAGTTTCTATGGGGAGAAGCTGCGAACACTGTTGTGTATGTTCAAAATAGATGCCCGCATACCGCTCTGGACTCCAAAACTCCCGAAGAAGTCTTCTCTGGTAAGAAACCTGATGTTTCTCATTTTAGAGTTTTTGGTTGTCCTGTTTACTTTCATGTGCCGAAAGAAAAGAGAAGCAAGCTGGATGCTTCTGGAAAGAAAGGAATGTTTGTGGGCTACAATGAAACTTCGAAGGCATATAGAATCTATGTGCCTAGTCAAAGAGAAATGGAGATATGCCATGATGTCACCTTCAATGAAGATGTTGCCCTCAAGTAAGTAAGAAATATTCCTAGCTCCAAGGAAGATAAAGAAGATGAAGAAGCAAGGAAGTTGGAAGAGCCGAATGATGACCTGATGCCCGATGTTGAAGGACCTATGGATCCCATTGATCCACCTCCTTCAAGTAAGAGAAGACACTCATGGATTAGGGATACTCTCAAAGATGTCGAGAGACATAATGCCCCAATGGGGACATTCCGTGAAAGCAAGAAGCCGAAGAGATACCAAGGGTATCTAGCAGCCATGAGTACGATAGTACAATCTGAGCCTGGAACATTTGAAGAAGCCATAAAGCATCAAGTTTGGAAGGATGCTATGCATGAAGAATATGAGTCCATTATGAAGAATGATGTATGGGAAGTGGTCCCAAGACTGGAGGACAAATCTGTTGTCACCTCGAAATGGCTCTATACGATCAAGCATGGATCTGATGGAAGTGTTGAAAAGTACAAGGCAAGATTCGTTGCCCGAGGCTTCTCTCAAAAAGAAGTCATAGATTATGATGATATATTTTCACCTGTGGCCCACTATACCACCATCCGATCTATTATTGCCCTTGTTGCTACGCAAGGATGGAGTCTACATCAGATGGATGTGAAGACTGTTTTTCTGCATGGATCTATAAAGGAAGAGGTGTATGTGGAGCAACCTATGGAGTTCGAAGTCCGAGATAGAGACACCCATGTATGCGGGTTGAAGAAATTCCTCTATGGGTTGAAGCAAGCCCCTAGGGCTTGGTACGAGAGGATAGATAGCTACTTGATGAAGCTGGGCTTCACTCAAAGTAATGCTGATTTGAACCTTTATTTTAAGGTTGATAGAGAAAGGCCTCTCATTTTAGTTCTTTATGTGGACGATCTCTTCCTGACCGGTGCTGACCCTCTCATTCATCAATGTAAGAGGGAGATAGCTTTCGAGTTTGAGATGAAATACCTAGGACTGATGCACTACTTCCTAGGCTTAGAGGTCTGGCAAAGGTTAGGCGAGATTTTCCTTTCTCAAGGAAAATATGTCGTGAAGCTACTGGAGAGATTTGGTATGGTGGACTGTAAGTCTGTGTCGACACCGATCGAACTCAACTTTAAGAAGTTGAGTGGAAACAATGTTGGGTCCGTGCTAGCAAATCCTACCAAGTATCGACAACTCGTAGGGGCCCTGATGTTCTTAGTGAAATCCCGTCCAGACGTATGTTTTGCAATGAACACTTTGAGTCAACATATGGTTGAACCTCATCACATTCACTGGATTGGTGCCAAGAATCTGTCGAGATATCTTCGGGGCACAATCAACCATGGGCTGAGATACACTGCCAAGAGTTTGAGACTCCATGGATATACTAATGTCGGTTGGGATGGCAGTGTGGTGGATCGCAAGAGCACATCTAGATGTTGGTTCACCTTGGGTTCTACTTTGATATCTTGGATGAGTAGGAAGCAGAAGTCGGTGGCTTTGAAGCACTGCTGAGGCCGAATACATTGCAGCGAGTATGGCCTACTGTGAAGCTGTTTGGTTGCGAAATCTCTTCAGTGAGTTGTTCGGGCATGTGCTAGATACCACCATTATCCTCTGTGATAACCAGAGTGGGGTTCGTCTTTCTGAGAATCCCGTGTTCCACGATCGATCCAAGCATATTGATATCAGGTACCACTTTATCTGGGATATGGTACAACGAGGCGCCGTAAGGCTTGATCATATAGGAACAAGTTCCTAACCTTCCGCAAGAAGCTTGGAATTGTGGAAAGACCCTGTTCTGAGGGTCCTACTTGAGTTGGACTATCAACTCTGGGACCTCCAGGGGGCTTGGGGATAGCTTCTTGGAGCTATAAGCACTCACGGGGCTAGGGTTTCCAAACCTTGTGGTGCTTCTTCCCCACTGTTATGATATTGAGTTGGTTCGCCTCTCTCTGATCTGTGCCCCGCACGCATCCTACCCGTGGAGTTTCAGACTCATGGGAAGTACCTCTCATTTGGCCAATGAGGTGGGAAATGATAGAGACCATAGCAAGAACGATGGACACATCAAAGATTGTCGTATTCTCTATTTCTAGGATGGCATGTGTCCAACACCTTGATCTGGGATCAAGTATGATGAGGTTTTATCCTTTAAACTGACTTCGGGTCAGTAAACTAACTTCGGGTTATTATGAGACTCTTTTGAGTCTCAGAGAGGTTTTTACCTCTAAGCTGACTTCGGGTTAGCTGTGTGTGATGTCTTTGTGACTCACCTTTTGTTCTGAAATAAAGAGCCAACAAAGAAAGTTACGGCGGGATTATGCACGATGTTTGGTTTGGTACATGATGGATGACACTTGTGGACAGATGGAGTTCTCCCTAGTTGAGAGGGAGTGTTAATTTTGGGTAACTAGGTCCAAACTCCATGTTGCACTGCTCATATGACGATGGTCATATTTTTGTTGGATTCCTCTTTCAGAGAGGTGCAAGATTGATATAAAGATCATCTTGATCGGATGAGTAGAACATTGATTTTGAATTTATTTTCCACATGTGCAAGGTCGACCACATTTATCCCACATGCCAATGAGATGTGTCACACACCCACATTGATGAATATAAATTGGAGAGACTTGGAGGTCATTTTCTCATCATCTCATAACACATTCTCTCATTGTGATCTGATTGGTTCGATAGCCTTTGGAGGCCTTTTTCCCTCACATGTGTGGAGCGTAGCTGCTATTTTCTGTGCTGATCTGTTTAGGGCTTTTTGTTTTATGCGCTGATCTGTTTAGGGCTTTACTACTGCAGCGTTGACCAACATTGACCATGGTCAACCCTTGGTTGTTTGACCTCAATATTTTGCAAAAATTCTGATTTTAGGAGGCCATATAGCTAGGCACTAAAATCGAGGAGTTCCAGATTGTTTGACCGAAGCCCTAGTTTGTTGCGTTGACTTTTTTGCACTGTCCCTGATTTGACTTGCATTGACTTGTGATGAGCTGCCTTTGAGGGTTTTGGGTGTGACACATGAAAGTGTTGGCTGACCGAGAAAGACTTTACTGGTTGAAGCATCCTGCTGACCGTCGTAACGCCACAATATCTCATATCTTTGCTGGACAAAAGGAATTGTAAATCTGATCTATATTTGGCTTGTCTTCTATTGATCTATTATTGTGTTCTATCATCATTTTACTTTCAAGTTTATGTGATTGCTATTTTGTATTGGGCCTAAGAAAGATTGAAGTAAAAGTGCATCAAGCATAGAACACCATGGTTATCTAAATTTAACAGCATGCCACCATGAAGTGCCCCATTGATCCCATGACTTGTAGGCTTTATTACTTGATTATTCTAATAACTGGTTGTATTGGAGGGAAAAGGGGACGCGTTGGATCTTATGCAGGATTGCAGGCGGGTCTTCATTTGGAGTTTGGTCTCCCTATATGAGGTCCTAACCCTCTAGAGGGCCACATTAGCACTTGCACGGTGAAAGTTGAGAGCCATGGGCCTCCGCCACAACAAATATTACTTCATGTATCCCCAGCAGTGCTCATTGATTGCTTGTGTTCCACCTTTTGGATGAGGATGATGCACTTGGTCCACTGTGCCCAACTGGCTCCACAGTGGCACCATACACTTGGAAAATGTTCCAGGATGCCTCCCGCTGCAGAGGGAGGGCTTATGTCCTTACAAATGGTCTTCAGGCATATTTGATCCATTTGGAGACCCATGAGGATGTCCTTGTGCCCCCACACCCACTTGGGAGCATCACAGGTTCTTGATTAGCAATCAAGGGGCCAACCCCTTGTCCACTATGTTTGGAGTCCATTTCTACATCATGGCACCCCTTGGACTTCATTAGGCCTCCTCAAAGGCCCAACGACTCACTTTATTGATGATTCGACCCTCTTGAAAGGCTTATCTTTACATTATTGAGCTATTTGATGGGCTTGTCACCAAATTTTTTGTTATTATGCACATTATTTTATTTTAGGGGCTAAATTAAGCCTAATTAGCTAAATCAAATTCATTAGGAAGTGTATAAATAAAAAAGTGATGAATCATTTTGATCATCATCACTTGGATTAGATGTTTCTCTCTTGCGAGATTTTCAGTGGTCACTATCCTTCTTGGAGGACGAAGTTGGATGAATGGATGAATTTTGATGTTTGGATCTCTTCATTTTTGTCTTGGAGCTTCACTATTGGCATATAATGATGATTGGATATACTCTTTCTTACATGTAAGTACTCTTTTAATGCTATTTTCTTATTTTCTTATGTCACATGCATGTTGCTAGGGATTTTCGTTATACTAGGCTGAAATTTATTGTTTTTCTTATTCGAAATTGTGGAAATTTGTCTTTTTATAGCGTTGCATCATGGCATGGGCGAGACATTTTGCCGATATTTTATCTTGATAAGTCATCATATATTGCAAATCGAAGTGTAAAGACCTTGAAGCAATCGTTCACATGCCCCAAATGCCATGCGAAATTGTTCTATAGGCTTCCTTGACTAAGTGAATCCATTCCAAGCATTGGAATATCCTTGAATCCATTTCTTCCAAAGGATTAGGCACTGATCCTCCATAGGTGATCACCTAAAAGCATATTTTTCTCACCTTTTCTCTTTCTTTCTAGGCCTAGCCTCCATAGGTGACCTAGGGTGTCACTTTTCTCACAATTCACCCATCCAAAAAGTTCGATCTCTGCCCTCTACTGCATTGTTGTGTCTTCTAGAGACCCTTAAAATTTGAAGCATTTCCGGCGGTGGGATCTTGAGATATTTCAAGCCCTAGCTCCAAGATCAATTCTTGCCCTTGGTTTCCCTTGGCTAGTGACCTCATTGAGATCATTGCATCAAAATTAATGAAAAATTCCCCTTTGATCCCCTTCTCCCCCTCAATTAGGTCAAGCACACCCTTGATTGATCAACTCCACCCCCTTGACCTAATTCTAGGTCCACTTGGTCCACTTGGTCATTAATGGCACCGTAACAACTATTGTCATCCATCAGATCTACGACCATGATTTTTTCTGCAATTGTTGCTTCACATTCGCCACTTTCACCCAAAATTTTCATCATGCAAGTCAGCTCTAGCTCGCTTTTAATAACAGCAATTTTCTGTCCAGAATTACAGACTTTCAGCATGCCATAAAATCCGTTAACTAATAGAAGAAACATATAGGAATAAATCAGGTCTCTGCAGACCCTGAAATTTGAACCATGGTTTCTTCTTTCACTAGAGGCTGCTCAGTCCTGCAATTGCTTTATTTGACAGCAAGCTAACAACCCACACAGGACACATAAATCTCCACACAAAACACACATTCTTGCTCTCACTCACAAAACAAATAATCTACCCTCACGTAATCTAACCATACATACATATTTATAAAGGATCAGCTTATATCTCTCACATTTTCCTTGGCCCTTATGATACATACATATTTATAAAGGATCAGCTTATATCTCTCACATTTTCCTTGGCCCTCCCATAAGGGAATTTAGCACAGACTCACTCCGATACCAAAATAGAATTATTACACACAAACTATTTTAAGTATATATTATTGTATATTTATACATCAAGCTAGGCTTTAAGATAGATTGACTATCTTAGCCATATAATCTATTTAATTGAAATAATATCTCAATCACGCACTAATCTAGAAGTCAAGCAATTGGAGATTTCTTATAACCAACTAAATCTAACAATCTCCCAAATAATAAAAAAAACAACTCATATAGAGATTGCAATAACCAATAGATATAATGGAGGAATATTAAATATTAAACACAAGACAAGTAGGAGTTAATATCTCCAAAAACATCTTCCTTAATCAATTCAGTAAAATGACAAACAGAGCCTCCTGTTGTCAGATCCTTCACCTGAACAAAATATTTGATTTTAATGTTATATGGATATTTAACATCGCCATTTATTCATCATTTCTGGTCTTGCCAGCCCAAAACTTGAAGATTTTCTTAGCAAAGTTCTTGCTGCAGCACGTTTCTGCACCTACTGGCCTGTCCAAAACTGCACAAAGAAGAAACGACCAAACCGCCCAGTCCCTTGACAAAGAGTTTACTTGGTCAAGCCAAGTCACATGATTTTTGAAAACTGTGCTTGTGTAGTTCATCCAGACTCCACATGACTGGAAGCAGAGGGCTGGTTGCACATCTAATCTGCCCTAAGAGACCATCCCTATTTTCTTTATAGCACAGCTATTTTTTATCATTTGTCCAAAATTGTTTGCTTGAAGTCGTTTGGTTCAGTGGACTGATATCCAAGTCTTCTAAAATATCATTTTCATCCCCCTCTCTTTACTTTGCTAGGGAGCAGGATTTTTCGTCAACTGATAGCCTCACATAGAGCAAAATTATTATAAACAATTCCATAGAACTTTATTTTTATAAGATGTAAATGACTTTAATTGATGGTCGTTCGACAGTTCAACATTTGAAAGGGCCATTCTCAGGTCAGAAAAGTCTGCTAGAAATCCTCTTTCCCATCCTTTTAAAGGCCGAGGATCTTTGGAGCAGACTGGAACAGATGTGATATTTGGCATGTAAGGTGCCTGTTACTCAACTTCTTTTGGTCCAAATTTGCAACTCTCATTATAGGAAACTGGGCAGCTTACCATTTCCCTCGTTTAAAAGTTCAATTTCGTCCTCAGGTCAGAATCAAACTCAGAATTTCCCTCAACAACGAATGCAGATCTTAGGAAGCTATCAAACTCATCCTCGCTATCGTCAAAATTATCCTGCTCTTCATATGCAACTTGTTACTTTGTTGAATGTTTGCAGTATTGCTTTCTGAAATTTGAGAAGATAAACCCTCATAGCACTGCTCATTTGATTTTAACGCCAATAGTGGACCAAGGATTGTATGAAGTAATTCTACCCCTTCTGAGGCCTCTTCATTTTTGCGAGGTCGTTGGCGTCTGTCTATGTTCCTTCGACGCGGTTATGGTATTTCTCGAAGGCTTTCGCTGTTGTGAATTTCTGTTGTGAATTTTTTTTAAGACTAAGCCAATATCATATGTGAAACTGTGGATTTTAAGACATCCGTACACTCCGGTCGTTTTGAATGGCGTGGTTTAACGGGGCCACAATTTCGCAGGGATAGCAAACTTTTTGACCCAATTCATTGACAAAATTTTGAAAGGAATAAAAAGTATCCTGACTAAGGCGTTTTGAATTGTTTTTCCTATAGTTGTGTTTGATTCGTCCCTACTTCTGTCTACATGCAATGAATCCTGCGATTTTACATGTGCAACCCTCTGGTTACAAAAGATATTCATTCTAGAGACCTACCAGCACAATTTTTGATACTAGGTTCTCGGATCCGATCAGAACAAATCCAGAAAATATGAATAAAGTGCAGAAAGCGTGGATGTACAACGAATATGGATCCACGGAGGTCCTGCACTTTGGGGATTTCCCTGTGCCAAAGCCTGGGTTAGGCGAGCTTTTAGTTAAAGTCCGGGCCGCTGCTCTCAATCCTGCCGACTTTAAGAGAAGGGAAGGCTTATTAAGAAACGCGGATTCCGATTTTCCGGTATTCAGATGGACCAATTAGCCCTCTAATTTTTCGCACATAAACCCCTTACCCCATTCCCCATTGAGATGTATGTATTTTTTATGATTTATTTGTCTGTGTTTTGCAGGCTGTGCCGGGCTGTGATATGTCCGGAGTGGTGGTGGAAATTGGCGATGGTGTCTCCAAGTTCAAGGCCGGTGACGAGATATACAGCAATATCCAGAATTTCGCAGCGGGCAGGCCAAAGCAGGTCGGCACACTCGCCCAGTACACGGTGGTGGAGGAATACCTGTTGGCGCCGAAGCCCAGTAATTTATCATTTGAGGAAGCAGCGAGCCTGCCGCTTGCGCTTCAGACTGCGCAGCAGGGCTTCGATACAACAAATTTTGAAAAGGGGCAGAGCGTGTTCATTGTGGGAGGAGCGGGCGGAGTGGGCAGCCTCGCCATTCAACTGGCAAAGAATGTGTATGGAGCTTCCAGGATCGTTTCCACCGCTAGCACAGGGAAGCTCGAGTTCGTGAAAAGCCTAGGGGCAGATCTAGTCATCGATTACACGAAGCAGAGCTACGATCAGGTTTCCGAGAAATTTGATTTTGTATTCGATACAATAGGTCAGTTCTGATAACAATTCTATGCGTTGCCTGTTTTCGCTCTTTGGTTTGGCCTGGTGAGTCCTGGAACTAATCCTGGGCCTCATAGGAGGCATCTAATAGCTATTAATTAAATTTAATGTTAATTTTCATTTCATTTGATGGAATTGCAGGGGATTCCTTCAAATCCCATGTGTTGGCCAAAGAGGAAGGCAAAGTTGTGGACATAGGGTGCAAGGTTGTGGACATAGCGTTGCTCCAGCCTCATCCCAGAGCTCAGTTTTACGTAGTGTCAGCCAGCGCACATAACCTGGAGAAGTTGCAACCCTACATAGAGAGTGAGAAGCTGAAACCAGTGATTGATCCGAAGAGCCCGTACTCATTCTCAGACGTTATAGAGGCTTTCAAACATCAAGAAAGCGGACGAGCCCTAGGGAAGATTGTTATTTCCCCCATCCAGTGAGAGAAAGAATTGATGTAGGGATGCCTGCATCCATTTCTAAATTGATATTACAGTCAGTCAGTTTACATATTACAAGATACATTTATATTCTCATTTATATCTATTATATTACAGGGTGTTGGGTGGCTTACCTGGTTCTTAACCTAAATATTTATTGGCACAAGATCCACCATGGCCATCAAAGTCCCTCTCAGAATCAACCATGTGTCTATCAGTCTTTCAAACTCTTTACCATAAAAACTCCTCCATTGTTAATTTTTCAATGTCACTTTCATTGCTATCAAGACTAATTGTTGTCTATTAGGGTCTTACTTTTTCAATGTCACTTTCATTGCTATCAAGACTAATGGTTGTCTATTAGGGTCTCAATTGCAGAAACATTTTACACATCAGTTTTTGTGACAGAGTGTACATGGCTCTCGTTGTGCCTTCAACTGGCAAGACACGATCATCAGCCTCGTCCTCTTGCCCTGTTATCCTATGTTGCTCCCCTTATCGATAAACGTAGTTTCATCCATGATTTCTCATGTTTTCTTCCCCTCCACTGAATAATCATAGTTACCAAAGTGAGTAAAATTGAGTTAGACTCGGAAACTTTGGTACAGTTTGGTTCAGTCATTAAATCTCTTTAAAAAAAAATCGCTTTTTTGCAAACTTGAACGATGCATTTTCCCTCGTTCCAGTTGCAGTACGCATTGAATCTAATTATATCAGAGTTCCTTACAAAGAAATTCATAAGAGTTCAGAACTTCTTATAAAGAAATACATGTTATTTTGTTGCAAACCCTTTAGATGCATTTCCTTGGTTTCCACTTTTCTCTTAGGACCATGAAACTCAGAAATTGTATTTTTTATTTTAAGAAAAGAAAGGTCTGACTGGTGTGACAAGATTCTAGTACAGAAAACTTTTGTTAGCAAGGTTTATTACCAAATTATTTATGAATTATCAACCTATTTATGAATGAAGGATATTTTAACATTTTGGAGATTAAAAATAGTTTATTGGATTATTAATGTTTTTGTTTTTTGTTTTCTGTAATTCAATCAATTTTTTACTCAAATTGATGATGAGCTGATCAAACCTTCTAACAGTGTCATCACTGAAAAGACAATGTCAAAGAATTGATATTAACATACTGCCATAACTGTCTCTGACGTCTCTGAAGACATCACATTACAAAATGAAATGCTTTTCTCATTCCATTGTTCCGAAGTGCAACAAATACACACCTGTTCTCACCCATTTTTCCCAAGTTTCTTTATATCTCTTCCACTGTACTGTTTCTGTTTCACACCAAAATTGATTTGCATTAATTCTTAATTGAGCAATAAAAATCTTTATTCTCCAAAGAATATTAAAAACATATATTAGATATATTTGCTCTATTTATTAGTTACAATATTTAATGAAGTTGAGGCATATGGACATATAAGGCTATTACAAAACATCTTAAATTTCAAGGGATAATTACAGAACGGCAAGGGTCCGCGACAAAACACCCCGAGTATTTATTAATTACATTCAGTATTTACAATAAGCGTTTTGAAGTTGAGGATTCGATAAAAATTCTGAGAGGATTTTGAAGTTTGAAGCAGAAGTATACTCTATATTTAGTTTCACGATTTGATGAAATGTCTGAATTCTGGCCCACGGTTGTATGTGCATTCACATTGTGGAGCTCATTAATACTTTAATGTTCAGACTAACTTTATATATATATATATATATATATATATATATATATATATATTTATTTATTTATTTATTTTAAATTAATATAGTTAGAAATATTTTAAATAATATATATATTTTTAAATTAAAGTAATTATATAAATTAAATTGTTCATAAAAATTTATAGACATAATATTTTAATATATTATAAACAATGATATATTTTAATTATAAAAATTATAAAAATAATTAAAATTAATTAAATTATAATTTTTAATAATTAAAAAAAATTAATATACATATATATATAAATATTAATTATAAATTATATATATGTTAATAATTATAAAAAATTTATTATATATATATATATATATATATATTTTTTTTTTTTTAAATTAAATAGATTTTTTAACTGGCCAAAAGTATTTCAAGAATATATATTTTTTTGTTGTTTAAAATGTATTTTTGAATGTATAAATGGATTTAGTGCCTCAAATATCTCTAACTCAAATTTTAAAAAATCTTTAAAACTATAGTAAAAAAAGTCATTTCCTATATATATTCTCTTAAAAAAACATATAATAAGATACCATAAATAGACTTTGCTACAATATCATAGGTGGCTTATCAATACCAAATGGCTAGAAAACCATAACTCATTTGATATGACACTTGTTTATATGACATTATTTTTTAATTAATCATTTTAATTAAAAGGGGAATACAGCGCATAACTACTTTGAGACCTTTGATATGTGAATAGTGTTAAAATAATTCTAAAATTTTTCTTAGAGGGTAACTCTTTACTATCCACTTTTTTTTTAAGACAAGGAATAACAACCTCCCCGCGTATATGTAGCAACTAGTAAGCCACATATACCTGAAACTCTTTACTATCCACTTACTAATTATTATGCCCAGGGGTGCTTTCTATCTCAGGATGGTAGAGATTTGTCATGCCCGTTAAACATTTTGACTAGATCAAAATAAAACAAAATAAATTAGTATGGTAGAAATGTAATGTTTGTTTAACATTTTCACTTGGTTAAAATAAAATAAAAATATAATTATAATTATAATTAATTAATATTTTTAGAATCTATGCTTCTGTCGTCCATATAAAATTGTAAAATCTCTTTCGGTAATAATCACATGTAATGAACTAGGTGAGAGATCAGATCAAATCAATAAGCTTAAATAGATGTAGAGATGGTTAAACTAGTCGATAGAAAACGGCTAGTTTGACTTTTTAATAATTTATAATGTTTTTAATTAATAACGGCTAATTCCCTTCTATTATTAAACCATTTAATTTATTTATTCACTTAGTTAATAGATTACTTATATATATATATATATATATATATATATATATATATATATATATATATATATATATATATATATATATATATAATTTAGTTGATTTAAATTTTTTTTATTTTTTTTAAAAGCAAGAGGCTCAAATAAAAATAACCAAATAAAAAAATAAATAAATAAAAATAAAAAAATAAAAAATAAAAATAAAATATCAAACTTTAAAAAAATAAAAATAAAATAAAATATAATAAAAATATATAAAAATAAAAATAAAACTAAATAAAATAAATTAATAATAATAAACTAAACTAAGGAATGTGATTATTACCAAAAGAGATTTTACAAAATTAATTAATGATTAAATTGTCTAGATCTATCTTAATTTTGGATCTACAAAGCATGGAGAGATCAAAATTATCTAGATGCAAACCTCTTTTAGAGTCAAAAGAAATTTGATATCTCTAGAAGCTTATAGATCTAGAGTTAACATGGTTGTGAGTTTGTTGATAATTAAATTAAAATTCTAAAAGCTCTATTTCAAAATACACAGGCTCATCAACATAATAATTACAAAAAAAGGAGTAGACAATGTTAGGTTCCATGGTTTCGATATACTAAGAGTCATCAGGGGATGCAATTTGCACTCCTAGGGTTTCTGCTCGCCCCTGCAACGACGTAGTTTGACTCTGTCTGTATTTTGCTTACCTCTGGCTCTCACCTCCTTGATCATCGCAGACTGGCATAGGCCTCCCTGCAATGGCAGGCCCTCCGGGGGGGGCTTAACAGCTTTCCCCCTCAGACAATGACAAACAAGATGCTAAGGAATCTTCCAAGGACTCTGTCTCAGCACAGACGCATCCAAGTGCTAAGGACACCCTGATGCAAGATTCGCAAAATGTCTCAACAGAAAAGAGCAGTGAAGTATAGGAAGAAGAAGTTGGGCAAAAAGAAACGCCCACGGTGATGTCAACCACCTGCAAACCCATCGCTGCTGAAAGGCCAAAAATCGAACTTCCCAGCCACAAAATAAATGGTCAAATCCAGTACATGAGGGACCACGCTCTCATTGGTAAATTCATTGGATTCTGGCCGATTGAAAGAGCTCTGCAAGGATGGATTTCTGCCAAATGGAAGCCCAAGGGGCATGTCACCCTACAGCTTGGACCAAAAGGGTTTTTCACTGCAATCTTCATCTGCATTGAAGACCGCAACAGGGTTCTTGATGAAGGCCCTTACTTCTTTAACTCAGCCGGCTTGTACTTAAGGGACTGGGTAGAGAGATTCAACCCAGACAAGGAAGATTTTAGTTGGGCACTAGTATGGATCAGGATGTACTCGCTCCCTTTGGAATACTGGGATGAAGAATCTTTGAGAGACATTGGCAGGGGGTTGGGGGAATTCATAAAAATTGCGGAGGAAACGACGCTGCGCAGATACACCTCCTATGCACGCATCTGTGTCTATATGCGCCTGGATATAGCCCTCCCAGACTCGGTAAGTCTCTATCATGATGATTTTGAATGGATCCAGCTCTTAGATTTTGAACATGTATCCTTCCGTTGTCGCAAATGTCATATTCATGGGCATCTCTTTCGAGATTGCCTGCTAAATGCTAAGCCACAATCCTCTGATCTCCTGGATAAGTCTGCACAAGAAGGGTTTACCAAGGTCACTAGTAAAAAGAAGTCACACAAAAAATCTGCTAATGGGAAAAAGACCAACCAAGCTACCTCGACCATCCCCTCGACAAGTAATAGCTTTGAATTTCTAGCAACAACTGTCGAAAGCCTCCCACAAGAAAGCCAACAAGCCCCCCAGGCGGTCAAATCGACCTCTCCTCCCCCACCGCCAGTTTCTTCCCCCATTCCTCCGTCCATGGGGGATAAACTTGGAAATCCAGATGCTCTCCTGAAAGACCCTGATTGGAAACCAAATGGAATGGATGTAGACTGTATCCCCAACCAAGCCTCAACATAAAGCAGTCGAGTACAAAATATGGACGAAGAACCGGAAAGCATCGACCTGAGCGGACTAGACATTTTTGAGCTTGAACAAGTCTGCCGAAGGAAATAATTTGACAAAATACAAGAGCATCAGCTCGATACTCTGGAAGTCATAATCTCCAGAGCCTTTCAGCAGAAAGAACTGGGAATACAACCGGGCAGTCAGTGGGATGGCAACCAAGTTCCTAAAGACTCCAAGAAGCGAGGAAGAAAAACAGATCTACAAAGAACTATCACAGTAGGCAAAATCCTGGTGGAATCAAGCAGATATGCCAAGTTGACAAAGTACTACAAGCCTCTCCCAAATAGTGAATCATGAAGCTCACTTCATGGAATCTAAGAGGGCTTAACAGCCCCGGGAAACTCAGAATGATAAAAAACATGATAAAGCAGGAGCAACCCCAGATTTTCTTCATGCAGGAAACAAAATGTAACAGCATCAATCTTGGAAACATCCTCTCAAGAGCTTGGCCAGGTTGTCACTCGGTGGCTGTGGACGCTTCGGGAGCCTCTGGAGGGTTGGCTATTGCCTGGAACACACAGGCCATCTCTCTCTCAGATTTCCATGCCTCCCACCATATTATTCAAGCTACTTTTCACATCATAGGAACCAACATTCATGGACATCTTACTAATGTCTATTTTCCTCAGGAAACAGGCAGTAAGATTTCACTTTTGGATACCATAGGAGCGCTCAACTTCAATAGACTCCATCCACTTTGGATCATAGGAGGTGACTTTAATATGATAACCAAGCTGGAGGAAAAGCAGGGAGGCAGAGCCAAACTGGAGCACGAGAGTTGCCACTTTAAAGATTTCATCCAAAACAATATGCTAATAGATCTGCAATTCTGTAATGGAATTCACACTTGGAGCAATCGCAGGGCAGGACGGCAACATATTGCCTCCAAGCTAGACAAATTTCTCATCTCAGATAATGCAATATATCTTGGAGGAGACATCTCGACCTCTATTCTCCCTCTTACCGGATCAGACCATTGGCCTATATCTCTTCAATGGCAAAGACCAGGTAACTCCACCAGACATCCTTTTCGCTTTGAAGCATTCTAGCTCAACCACCCCGCATTCAACGACCTCATCAGCTCCATCTGGAAGAAATTCACGCTGCCAGAAGGGTCCAAAATGTTCCAGTTTCAACAAAAACTCAAATTCCTTAAAACCCATATCAAGCACTGGAATCAAACCACCATTGGCAATATATTTCAGGCACAACAGGATCTAAACAAAGAAATGAGGGCTCTCCAGCAACAAATCATCACAGAAGGTCACACGGAAGGGACAATGGAGCAAGAAAAGTAGCTACAAAATCAACTGGAGGAAAGAAGAAAGCAGGAAGAAATCCTCTGGAAACAGAAATCTAGAATCAGATGGCTGAAAGAAGGTGAAAGAAACACCAAATTCTTTCACAGAACTACTATTCAAAGATGGATGCACAACACCATCATTTTCATTTAGAATCAAGCGGGGGAAAGAGTGGAAAACCATGTAGAGATCGAGGAAGAGTTTATTAACCACTTCCAGGAGGTGCACCAAGAGCCCCTAATCGACAGATAGCCGACCATAGAAAAAATCACACAAAACATTCCAAAAATAATCACAGAGGAACACAACCAACTTCTTCTGCGACCTGTCTCGACTCAGGAGGTTGATTTGGCCATGAAGCAGCTCAAGGAAGGCAAAGCTTCAGGTCCGGATGGCTTTACAACCACCTTCTTCCACAATTTCTGGGATCTTATTAAAGAGGAGGTATGGTTGGTGGTGGAGGAATCTCGCTCTATGCACTAGCTTCTCCCCTCTTTGAACTCGACCTTCATTGCCCTAATTCCAAAAGAAGAAAACACCAGAATGTCGGACAAATTCCGCCCAATTGCCTTATGCAATGTCATCTATAAGGTCATATCTAAAGTCATTGCCAACAGATTGAAGCCGCTTCTACCCTTGCTCATCTCGCTAGAACAATCAGGATATGTGGAAGGAAGGCAAATACTGGATGGCATAATCCTCGCTCACGAGATCATACACTCCCTCAAGCACACCAAACAGGCAGATATGATTCTCAAGATTGATCTTTCTAAAGCATTTGATAAGTTAAGCTGGACTTGTATTCAAAAAATGTTATCTGCTTTTGGTTTCTCCCCAACCTGGGTTCGCTGGGTCTCGACTCTGATTTCCTCCACTTTCTTTTCTATCCTTATTAATGGAATTCCCTCTCAACCGTTCAACCCCTCTCGTGGTATTAGACAAGGGGATCCCCTGTCACCTTTCCTCTTTATTTTAATGGCGGAAGGTCTTGGTCGACATATCAAACATGCCCTTCGTTCCTAGCAACTCCGTGGCCTCTCTATCCACAATTCCTCGGCTCTTACCCACCAACAGTTTGTTGATGACAACACACTGTTTGGTTACCCTTCAGTTCAAGAAGCCTCCCAATTCAAATCCCTTCTGGATGACTTCTCGGCTGCCTCGGGGGCAAGCATTAACACTGTTAAGTCCCAGATTTTCTTCTTTCATACCCCTCCAATAACTCAACATGCTATTTCCCGCATTCTTGGCTTCTCCATAGCCTCTCTACCTTCCAATTACCTGGGTGCTCCCATAATCTACTCGGTTATTAAGCATGCTTCCTGGCAAGGGCTCCTTAAAAAAATTGAAGCTCGTCTTTCATTATGGACTCATAGAACTATGAACATTGCGAGCAGATTGGTCCTAATAAAAGCGGTACTACAGGCCATGCCTCTTTACCTCTTTTCAATCCTGGCAGCGCCAAAATGGGTCCTCAAAAAAATTAAAGCTCTACAACGCAACTTCCTATGGGGCTCCACTGGTTCAAATCGTAAATGGGCTCTGGTAAAATGGTCGACAGTCTGCAAGCCAAAGGAACAAGGGGGAATAGGGCTACAAGATCCCATACATAGCAATGCTATTATGAGTGCTAAAATATGGTGGCAATGGCTCACTGCCGCCAACAAGCCATGGGCTATTATCTGGAATGCAAAGTATGCCAACCAAAGACCACTGGAAGAACTCATTAGATTCACTCCAATGGAGAAGGGCTCCCTCATATGGAACGTTGCTAAACAACACTATCTGCTGATCCAACAACACAGCTTTTGGGAAATAGGGGGTGGAAACACCGCTCGATTCTGGACTGATTCCTGGCATCAATGTCCGAAACTCACCAGCATCTACAGACCGCCTCCTAGTTTGGAATGGGATATGCAACAACTAGAAACAGTTCAGCAACAATGGACACCCAGTACAGTACAGGGATACAGACACTGGAAACAGGCTGAAAGGATGCTCAGGAATGCTGATGAGCAGACATTGGAAGCCATAAACTCAGAGCTCCAAATTCGACACATCAGATCATCTGACAGCAGGGATATTCTAAGATGGGGATACTCCCCAAAGGGTTCCTTCTCCACCAAAGAGGCATATAAAATAATATGCAATGATCCAATGCCCCAGGATCCTTTATGGAGCAGAATTTGGGCAACTAGTGTATGGCCTAAAGTTTCCTTATTCCTATGGCTCTTTGGTCATCAAAGAATCCTCACTTGGGACAATCTCCGGAAAAGAAGCTTTCATGGCCCCTCACAATGTCCCAATTGTTATTCTCATGAGGTAACTCTGCAGCATCTCCTCAATTCCTGCTAACCAATTATGGGAGAAAGTCAGTTTTCGTTGCCAAAAAAGATGCAGAGTGTCTGAAGACATAATCAATTCCATTTGCAACTGGCACAAGACTCCATTCAAAAGCGAATTACTAAATCAACTATGGAGATTTATCCCAGGCCTTCTCCTATGGACAATCTGGAAAGAACGAAACAAGTGCATCTTCAAAGATCAAACCACTCCTCTAGACATCATCTGGAGAAATTTCTGTCTCAATCTCACAGAGACCTTGGCTCTACAATCATGGCATACAGAAGACTACCCAACTCTTGCAAATGAAAAAGCCATTTGGGAAAATTGGAGCATTCAACTCCCCCAAGGAGGACAAAATCACAGAACTTCTAGAATCACCAACACCAAAATGCACTCATGGATTCCTCCTCCACAGAACACCTTCAAACTCAACTTTGATGGTGCTTCAAAGGGTAATCCAGGCAAAGAGGGATTTGGAGGCATCTTCAGAGATCATGACGGAAATCCTCTCGTAATCTACTTAGGAAGCCTTGGATGGGACACGAACAATTCGGCTGAGCTGGAAGGTCTTTGGCA
This sequence comes from Pinus albicaulis, assembly GCA_034641835.2. Taxonomy (NCBI): domain Eukaryota; kingdom Viridiplantae; phylum Streptophyta; class Pinopsida; order Pinales; family Pinaceae; genus Pinus; species Pinus albicaulis. The sequence continues at coordinate 1,095,223,076 of CM076578.1, forward strand.
GGGTTTGCTCCTTTCCCAACTTCACGGGTTTCACCCTCTGGTGATTGAAGGGGACTCCCAAATTCTTATCAACATGGCCAATCAGCTCCTAAATGGGGCTCATGCGCACAAAATCGCCAATAGTTGGAGACTTGAGGCACGATTGGAGGCTATAGAACAGTGGCTCCACAACAACCGAGCACTCCTGTTCAAGCATATCAGATGAGAAGGAAACAAGGTCGCTAATCTACTAGCCAACATGGGAGTGGATAGTGTGCACAATCTTCTTACAGGTACTCTCCACATAATTCAGAATCATGATCAGAAACAGGAATGCAAAACATTGGTCCATAGTGATGCAGAGTTCCCGGATGCAGGTGAGGAGGACAGGTCTTAATTCGATGGGACAGGGGTGCGGCATGGCGTGGAGACACCTGCCCACCAAAAATGCGGTTGGCGTTTGGAATTTAACTCTGGCTGCAAATTGTTCGACTGCATTTACTCCCGACGCTGTTTGCAATCCCGACTCCACTCCTCTGTGCGATCTCGCATGTGACGATATGCATTGGCATTCGACTCTTATTAATGGGGGTTTAATGCTGGGTGTTTTACATTGTAGGGTCATTTGGATTATAATTATGGTGAGTTGCTTTGGCTCTGATAGCGCTCCTCTGCCGAAGAAACAATGGTGCTCCTCGGACGCAGGGCTCCCCAGTGTGAGAACGGTTACACGCAAACGTAGCCCGCTGAGCTGCTGTCTGGTCCTTGGAGAGAATTTTCACTTCTCACATTCGAGGCTCTGCATGTTTGCTTCGGTCTCTCTGCACTCTCGTTTGCTTCAGGCCTCTGTCAGTCCTGCTCTTCCATCACTTCTTGGGCCCTCTGTTGAGACCGTGCCTATGCCTCGCCTTTGTCAAAGGATGAGGTGCCATAGGGGAAGCACCAGACGCCAACCTCGACGCTCTCCCTCCACCTCCAGCACCTCCTCAAATTCGTCCTCACACTCGAGCCGCTATATCAGAAATAGGAGGGGTCGCGTGCTTCGCTTTGGACAACGCCTGGGCTCCCCGGAGCCTCCAAATCTCCCCGCATAGCCTCGCCCAACGCCCCAAACGGCGCACTTTTCTTTCAATTGCTCACTCAATCGCCCTCGGGTCACGGCCTCTATTATAGTGGTCTTTCATGAAGAGCCCTGGGTGGACGCTCATAGTTCGAACCCGGTGGGCATGGGCAAAGCTGATGACCAGGCCTCAGAACAACAGGAAGGGTTGGTGCACTCGTCGAGCAAGGTAATGCAAGGTCAAGCGAGCGGGATTCAGGATGTAGAAATGGCGCAAGGTGATCCTGGGTAGGCGAGCGATACTCATGACGTGATTATGGCACAAGGAGCTCCACCACCCTCCAGGCAGGTGGTCACTTCCATCGCGGATCTGTTCATGAAAGACAACGACCCGGATGCACTCTGGTGCAGAGTGGTGGAAGAACCACTTGATGAGTAGTCTCTCCCTCTTGGTTTGGTTTTCCTGTTTAGTTCTGGCCCATACTCTCGGGCTTGTTTTTTAGTATTTTGCAAAATCAGTTCATAGCTTAGTTTTTGAGTATTATGTAGTATCAATTCAAAAACATTATGCTATGGTACCCTTGCGTGGGAAACATTTAGAAAACTTCTCAAGGCTGGTTTCCCTCTATGAGGGCAGTCTTTCTCTCTGTTTTTTTGTCAAGATTGCCACAATACTGGGCAAAGATTAGGCTTCGGCCCGCTGTACATTATTGTTGGCGAAAAATAAGGTCTCGCGGGCAAGACCCAGGTTCACAGGGTTGTGGCCAACAAGGGTCCGGTGTAGTCTAGTAACACGTCGGCATTTTCACCCTGTTCGGGAAGAACAGAGCGTCTCACCCGAGGCGTGCCGCGACCACATGGGAAAGGGGAAGAAATCACAGACGAGGAATAAACCCGCAACCACAGAAAGAAAGAGAATCCGTTACATATACCAGAATATTCATGCAAGATCACCAATCAAGTATATTGACAGTCGCAACTTAAAAATTTTAAAGCATGGTAAACACATCTTAACACATAAATATAAAGACAGCAATCCTTCTTTCATTAGTCTTCAGCCAAATACAAGATTACACAGCTTCCTTCTCTGATAACCCATATATCAGATACAGATGAATCTAAGAACAGAGAATACAAAACATAGAGAGTAGAAACCAATTGCGAGAACAAGTCTAATTTCTCCGCGGCTGCTTCCGCATTCAATCATCCCGCAACAGCAACCGATCAACCAATCAACCAACCCTCCTCTTCTGCAGCCGGGTGATTGCCTTTTATTCACCCGCTCGCCGCGACTGGCGGCTTCTCTGCGTCTTTGCTCTGGCTTTTCCCGACTTCTCTTCTGATATATGCATGTTCTACTTCCTGTTCTCTGCTGTATCTCTTTCATCTGTACTTATCGCTGTTCTACCTCCAGTTATCAAGTGCTTCCGCATCGCCTTGTTAGCTCCGCAACTCCTGGTCGCGCGGTGCGGTCGCGTTAGCTGTGTGTAGTCCCTCCGCAACTCAAAAAGAGTCCAAGTTCAAAATTCAAAACTTAAACAAAAACAAGGGCCCCAACAGGCCCCGACCACAATCCTTTGACTCGTCCGCGAGTCAATCGCAAATGACAGTCTCTACCTCCATACCTTCGCCGGCCTCTGTGCCCTGCTCTGCTGCTCTTTCTTCTTCTGCCCTTTTCTGTTGTACTCCGCCACCTGTTGATTCAAACAAGGGCCCCAACTCCGGGACCCGGCGGAGTGCTGCATCTCGAAGCTCCGTGAAAGTTACTACTGCTTGCTGCCATTCCTGCATAAGCAGGTCAGCATCTTGAACAATGCGGTTGGCTGTAGCTTCGTCAATGGGCGTCGGTGCATCCCCGAACAGTGTGGTGAGTTGGGACTCGGCAGTGGCGTCCAGCTGATGCATTGCCTCGGCATGGCTGCGACGGGGCGGCCGCATCTCCCGGATGATGTGCTTAGTTGCGGCTGATGCGGCCTCTGTCGTCTGCATTTGAAGTTCCAACTCGTCCGTCTGAGCGTAGAGCTGGTCCAATCTGGCCTGGTCCGTGGTCGCCCGAATCTGGGTGGCGAGTTGTTGCAGTTGAGAAGCAATGGGCTGCGTTTTGACTGTCAATGCGAGGGAGCACTCCTGCAAGCTTCGTAGAAGGGCCGAAGCCGCTGCTGTCGTGGAATGGAGAGTCCCTTGTAGATCGACTGCCTGTGCTTGTTTGGCAGTGACCGGTCCTGAATAATCAACGGGTGGATCTGGTAGGGTAGGCCGTGCGGCCAACGCCGCTTGTAGTTCCTGGTTCTCTCTGCAAATGGTGGTGAAGATATCCCCGAGCTGGCGAGCCTGTAAGGCTATGCTGTCCTGTTCGATGCGAGCAGGGAGTAGAGCATGGTGAGCCCGTGCCTCCGGCCAGACGCTGGAAAGCGCCTGATTCACAATGTCGGCCTGTTCCTGGAGGTAGGTCTTCTCCTGCAGTAGCTGATGGCGCTGTTCAGTAAGCGCCGTGATCTGGTTCCCCTGCTCAGTGCATCGCCGCTGTAGTTCTGCATGAATCTGCTCGGCCTGGCCGGCCGCCCGCTGAATGAGCACAAATAACTGGGCTGGACTCAGTTGTGCTGCAGTCGTTGTGCGCGGGGCATCCTGTTGAGGCGTTGGTTCCTGTAACAGCGGTCCTTCGGCCGCTGCTCGGCCTGCAGTCTCTGGAAGGTGGACCGGCGTCTGTTGTTGTACCGAAGTGGCCATATCAGGCTCTGTCCGGTCCTGCTGTGTGGTTGGCGCTGTGGAAGGGCTGATGGAATCGACCCCAACTCTGTCTGTCTGAACAAATGTAGTGGCAATGGGCTCCTGGGACGTGACCACGGGGTCAATGTATGGTACCACCGCTGCCAGCACGGGAGGTGACACGATAGAACCTCTCTCGTGGAAGATACTCTGGCCGTCACTAAAGGTGGGAAAGGGGACACAAAGCTCGTCGGGAGACAGGAAAGTGTGATTATGGCCGACGCCAAACCACACTTGTTCGCTGTATTCATCCAGCAGGTTCCGGGGTACCCGCTGCGTAGAGGCCACCACAGCGACCATCATCCCGTACCATTCGCGGAACGCCTCCGCGTTCACCTGCTTGCTGCTGGGGGCCGTGGACACCTGCCAGGGGGAGTATCGCATCGCGAACGGTTGGCCCCCGTTGAGTTCCGCTGGTGTCCGTATCGGAGGAACATGCCATTTCCACATGGCGAAGGCTAGGAGCAAGTAGCCGTAGATAAAACTGGTGGTCCGCCTGTAATTGTCTTCACAGGCCGCGAAGAGTTCCTTCAGCACGAACGCGCTCCAATTCAATCGGGCCCCCTTGACGCAGTGCTCCGCAATAGAAATGGTGTCCAATGTGCACTCGCCCTTGGTGTAATGGCGCATGGTCTTGCTCGCTATCAGATAGCAAGCAAACCGGATTTCTGATACATTGATCAAGTCGATCTTGGCACCCTTGCCACCTCGGCGAGTACCATATTTGGTGTATAGGTCCGCCTCGGCTGATTTCCGGGCGCGCTTGGAGGCCGTCTGCCCTGCAGAGGAAACATCCGCCCCAAATTGACACAGCCCCGTAAGTCGACTAATATCTGCTGCATGGATTGGAATCTCCTCGTTCAACCATAGAGACCCGTTCTGCACCCGACTGAGGAGAAACCGGGTGCATTGCAGAACTGGGCCAGTAGTGCCGAAGACAGGGAGACTGCGTAAATTCATCAACGTCGACTGATGAAGACCCCGGAATTCGTCCTTCATCCGACTGTTAGAGCTGCTCCCTGGTGTATAGCGGTGTTCCATGAACGTTTGCCAATGCAGATGGGGAAACTCAGCCGGGTCGGACAAGTTAGCGTCCATGCAGGGCGCATTGTCGTACTTGCCGACCAGTGATGATTCGAGCCGGTGAATTCTGTGATCCAGCACCGGTTCCGGGACGGAGAGAACAGCTCTCGGCATCTTTGCGCGTCTTTGATAGACCTGGAGGATTCTTCTGGAGTTCCCTGCTAAGTTCTGAGTGCTCGGAGGCTGCAAGTGCTCGGGAGTCGCTGAAGTTTCCAAACTGAATTGGTCCGTCATCCCGGCGCCGATAGCCTTCATGCAAAATTGGGCCATCCGCTGGCACGCGCGGGGTTGATGAGACTCCATAACGGCATTTAATTCTTGCTATCATGCTTGCCTGCGATAATCGTGTGATCAATCGCGGGCCTGTGTGTAATCTGACAGTTGCTGACGGCGGCATTGGAAGATGGGCGGACCCAACGGCGGAGAGAACTGCGGCTGATGGGGAATGATTACGGTATGATTACTGTCCATTAAGGGAATTTATGACCAAAATCTGAGCTATCCTACGGACTGACAAAAGGACTGACGGTTATGACCTGGACTGACGCTGGCACGAGAACAGATCCTTCGTGCAGGACACGCTGGACTGGGAGCGGCGTCCTACCGGGATGGCGCGCCGCCACGCTGGACTGGCGTTGCGACACGCTAGACTGGCCCGCTCCGACCATGGTATGTTGCGGTATGGATGCCGCAACTGACGGTTTATTTGACTGACTGTAAAGAAATGGAAATGACTAACTATGCTCATCCCGGTTGCGGGAGAGTTATTCAACTACGCTACGCTACGGGTGCTCTCGGTGGCGAGAGTTATTGATGGAAAGAGAGAAGGTACCTACTCCTGGTAGGGCTTCAGGCGTGCGCCATTCACCCATCCCGGAAGAACTGAACCGTCTAATTGTGCCAATCGAACGGCTCCTGAGTCGCGGATCTCGATAACAAAGTACGGTCCCAGCCAATGCGTCTGGAGCTTGCCTGGAAACTTCTGGAACCGGCTGTCGTATAAAAGAACCTTGCCGCCAACTTGGAAAGTTTTAGTCTTGATGTGGCGGTCATGCCATGCTTTCTGTCTGGCCTTCTGAACCTTCTGATGGAATTCCGCAAGAAACCGAGCTTCGTCTAGCTCCTGCAGCTCGTGGAGTCGTTCCTGCAGCGACTCATCCTTTGAGAAGTGAAGGGACGTTGCGATCAGAAGGCTGGGGACTGTGAACTCGGCGGGAATCACAGCTTCCCGGCCGTACACCAGCTGGAATGGCGTCTGGTTTGTCAAACGTTTTACCGTGGTCCGGTAAGCCCATAATGTCGCTGGTATCCGCTCATCCCAATCATCCCGCCGAGCGTTGCAGATTTTCGTCAAACCTTTCTCCAGAATCTTGTTGAAGGCTTCCACCGTGCCATTAGCCTGCGGGTGGTATGGACTGCTCTTATGATGCTGTATCATAAATGTCTCCAGGAGCGATTTGACCGTGGCATTAATGAAGTGCGTGCCTTGATCACTGGTCAGGCTGCGTGGGTAGCCAAAGCGGCTGATGATGTTTTCAAAGATGAACCGAGCAGCGGTCTCAGCGGAGCAGTCGCGTACCGCTGCTGCTTCCGCCCATCGCGTGAGATAATCAGTCGCCGTAATGATGTACCGCGCTTTGGAATGGCGAGCAACTGGTGCAATGGGCCCTACAAAGTCGACAGCCCACTTCTCAAATGGCCGCAACACATGCACGGGGTGTAGCGGAAGCTCATCTCTGTGCGAAGGCCGTCCCGTCCTCTGACAAATATCGCAACATTTCACGTAGGCCTTACAATCTGCATGCACCGTCGGCCACCATAGACCAGCTTGAAGTACCTTCCTTGCAGTGGGTTTAGCCCCCACGTGTCCTCCCGCAACTCCGCTGTGACATTCCCACATCACCGCTTCCCGTTCATGGTCAAGAACACACCTGCGCAACACCTCATCCAGGCCCAGCTTGTACAGCTGCCCTGCGATCAATTGATAATCGGCCGCCCGCACAACCAAGTGGCGTTTCTGAAGCGGCGTGTAATCCTCGGGGCACTGTCCTGTGGTCAGATATGTGGCAATGTCAGCCAGGTAGTCTGGAATCGCTTCAACACGAAATAGATCAGCATCCGGAAGCTGATCATCCAACGGACCATCGTTTTCCCCCGACTCCAGTCTGGATAAATGATCAGGCCCGACATTTAGCCGGCCCGGTTTGACAATTACATCGAACGTAAACTCCTGAAAAAGGAGAAGCCACCGGCAAATCCTTCCTTCCAACACAGGTTTATTGACCAGATATTTTAAGGCCGAATGGTCCGTAAAAAATGTAAAATTCCCGCCCAGGAGGTAGTGACGGAACTTCTGGAGAGAGTACACCATTGCCAGCGCCTCCCGCTCGGTCGTGGTATAATTCTTCTCCGCATTAGATAGGCGTCGGCTGGCGAAGTATACCGGGTGGTCAACTGTGGTTTCCCCGGGTTGCGCTAATACGGCGCCAAGTGCAATCCCGGACGCATCACTGTGCACATGGAACTGCTTATCCCAGTTTGGATGAACGAGAATGGGTGCCGTCGCCAATTTCTCTTTCAATGTGTCCAGTGCCTTCCTGCACTCTGCTGTCCATTCAAAAGATTCTGACTTCTGCAACAGTTTCTCCAGAGGGGCAGTGATTTTGGCGTAGTTGCGGATAAAACGCCTGTAGTATCCAGTGTGCCCGAGTAATGCCCGCAACTGCTTCACGTTCTCGGGGGCCTCCATGTGGACAATAATTGCGACCTTGGCGGGATCGACACAGACCCCTTCTTTACACACCACGTGACCCAAGAGCGTGCCGAATGGTACTGCAAAAATACATTTCTTCAAATTCAAGGAAATCTGCAGCTGGCGACACCGATCGAACATAACACGCAACAGGGAGGCGTGTTTCTTCAGCAAGCTGTAAACGGTCCAATCATCCATATAGACTTCCAGGAATTTGTGAATATACTCCCGGAAAGCAGCAATAACAATCCGGGAAAACACAGCTGGTGCGTTCTTCAGTCCAAACGGCATGACATGGTATGCAAATGATCCCCACTCGGTTGTGAATGTTGTCTTTGCCTTGTCCTCTTCAGCGATGCGCACCTGATGGTAGCCCGAAAACCCATCCGTGAAAGAGTAAGCTTCGTTTCCCGCGACATGATCTAGTACTTCGTCGCTGAAGGGAGTGGGACACGGATCATGAATACAAGCATTATTCAAACTCCGGTAATCTACGCAGACCCGAATTTCCGTTTTATCCTTCTTGTTCTGGATGACAATGGGACTTACCCACTCAGCTTCTTCTACAGGAAAAATGAGACCTGCAGCCAGCATTTTGTCGATCTCCATCTTTACCTTCTCTGTGATGCGTGGATTTAACCGGTAGGGTCGGTGCTTGACCGACCTGGCTCCTGGTTTTAGTGTGATGCGCATCTCACCCAAATCCCCTTTGATCCCCTTCAGGTCCGCAACTGAAGACGGGAATAGATCTTCATACTCCCGAAGGAGGCTGAAAATTTCTCTGGTCGTCTCCGCGTCCCAGTAATCTCCCACCGTTGCCAGTTTCGGTTTCTCCTCCGTTCCTATGTTCCGCTTCTTTGTCTTTAGGGGCTGCAAATGGACTCCTTCTGTCGTTGGCTCGTCGCGGACACTCCGCTCGCCCTCCTTTTCATCAAAATGGAGATGCCTCAGGTCCTCCAAACTGTCGTCCCCTGGTTCGCCGTCAACCCGTTGGCAAACCAACTCGCTCTTCACCCCTGAGCGTGACGCCACCGGTCCCTTATTGGGCTCGGGCTGGCAGAAAAATAGAACCTCCTTAACGGCTTGTAGGCCCTGAGATTCCTGTGCCGTCTCCCCTTCGAATGAGAAACTCTGGACGAACTTCTCCGCAACTGCTTGCCAAGAGCGGGTTCCCCGTCTCCGCTCTTCTGCTAGGTACCAGGCCTGGGGGATTGTACCCAGGGACTGTATAAATCTGTGGACCCATAACTCCTTAGGGTACCTGGCGTTGCGCCACTGTTCCTCGCACGCCCGCAAGTGCTGTCGTGGGTCTGAGTCGCCATGGTGCTTAAGTGTAATACAGGGCCCTTCATCCTCTTTGAAGCGTGCCCGCAAGGCATCCGCCACCAGCTCCCATCGCAACAGAGTGTTGCGGTGATGGTTCCACCATCGTCCTGACGTTGACTTCAGAGCCACATTCATCAGGGGTATCCGGCATTCTTCTGGGACCCGGTCCTCCACCTTGAGGATAAAAGTATTCACTGCTTGCATGTTTGACAAAGTGGGGTACCCGCGGATCTCGGTCCCCACCCACCGGACCTGCGCGATGGCGGTACATCGCCGCGTGGTGGTCTCGTATCCCCCTTGCTGCCAATCTTCCCACGCAAGCTCGGATCCGAGTTCCGAGCTCTGCACACTCCGCCAACTGATAGATCCTGTTGCGGTCGGGTTGATATAATCTTCCCGCCTGCCGGCGGTCATCTGATAGAGGTGGTCCATCATCTGAGCATCCTCCCGACTATCCACCGGTTCTGTGTATTGCGGTCCCTGATACGGGTCGAGAGGCTGAGTCACCCGTACCTCCCCATCCTCGAAAATCATCAGCTCCTTCTTGAGATCGATGATCGCATAATTCTCAAATGCCCAATCAATGCCAAGTAAAGCAGGATAGGGGTCCTTATCGCCCATGATATCAATAACTTCGAAGTCGGCATAGGTCTTTACCCCCGCAACATCAACCTCGACACCCTCGAGTCGGCCGATTGGCAAAATACAGTACTGGTTTGCCATTCTGAGTTGGATCGGGGAATAGGCGAGCCGGGGCTTTCCCAGAGCCTCCCATGTCTTTCGCGGCAATATGTTGACGTCGGACCCCAGGTCCAACATTGTATCGCTGATTTGGAATCCTGCGATCTGTGTGTTAAGTCGAAATTCTTTGCCCGTTCGCTGCTTGTTTCGCTTGACACGCTGCACGTATTGAGGCGTAGTGTCCGCCAAGTTTCTGGGTTCTGCCCGGTCCTGCAGCGCTCCGTCCAATACCTGTCTGAGCTGCTGCCGCAGCACGGTGTCATCAACAATCCTGAGAAACAGCCGGAGCCAGTCCGCAACTACAGCATCTGCGGCGTTCTGAGCCCCGGTTTTCGGCAGCTGGGGCTCCTCCAGCCCTCCTTCCTTTCGCAGCTGGGCGAATGTCTCAACCGCCTCCTGAAAGTACTTCTTCTGCACCTCGGGCCGAATCAACTTCTTCGGGGATGCCGGCCTCACCACTCGTACTGGCTCCTTCTCGTGGGCATCCTCACCAGTCTTCTTTCCGCCTCTCGTTATTATCGCAACATTCTGCATGTCAGGGGTTGCGACCCCTCGCGGTTCTGAGCCTATCAGATTCGTGGCCCTCTGCCGCGCCCGCTCTTCCCATTTTTTGATGAGTTCTGGGCAGTCTTCAGTGGCGTGGGCGTTGACCCGGCACTGGGAGCACCAGGGTCGTCGCGGAAGGGGACATTCTCGAGCCACATGACCCTCCTGGTCACAGTTGTAGCATTTTACCGGCCCGCGTCCTCCTGTTCGGCCTCCCCGCATGCCGCCACCTCTGCCCCTTGCGGCCTCGTTGACCCGGTACGAGGGCCGATCCAGTCGATCCGCAAGTGCGTCTAACGCCCTGCACTGCTCTGTGTTGTGCGTCGTGGACACACAAAATTCGCAATATACATTATTCGGCACCGTGGAGTACTTTTGTAATATTGGGCACATCCGAGGAGGATGTCCGATCGTTCGGCAGATTTCACAGTACTCTGGGTTGGAGGACCCCGGTTGCGGTGGAAACCCCGCAAAGGCCTGTTGCGTCTGGTATACCCCCTGCGGATTCATTGCCGTGCCGCCCCCTGGTGGTGGCCCCCCCTGGATAGCCGCAACTGAGGGTCCAACTCCCGCGCCGCGCACCCGAGGACATTCGGTTGCGACGTGCCCCTCGACCAGGCAATGAGTACACCAAACATTCGGTCGCGCTGGTCTTGCTGGCTGAATTTCTTTGAGCTTTTCAGTTAAACTAGCGATCTGATGTTGCAACCCTATCAGCGAAGGGTATTGCGGAGCCAGCCCCCCCCTGTATTCCTGGGGGTATCCCGCCATGGCTTCAATCTTCATGGCCTGCTCGAGAGCATCCTGCAGATTATCAATCTTCTGCTGAGTGAGAGGGGTTCGCGTCAAGGGAAGTAGAGCCTTGATGAACCAGTCCCTCTGGTGGGTTGGATCGATCGGGTAGCTCAGTTTCCCGATCGCGTCCTTGAATCGCCGCATCAACTCCCATGCGGTCTCGCCTTCCTTCTGCTTAATTTCCCATAGCTCGGACAGACCCTGCTGGTCCGTCTGGGGGAGCTTGAATTCGCGGACAAAATCTCGCTTTACGTCCGCAATTACAGGATTAGGGTGCGCCTCAGACCACTTGATGAACCACCGCAGAGCTCTCTCTCTGAGCGTGGTTTGAAACTCTATCGACTTCCCTGCATCCGGTGTCTGTCGAGCCCTCCAGATGGCTTCGCACAGATACCAGTGTTGTTCTACATCGTCGTTTCCCCGGCCAGAGAACTCTGGGTACCGGGTGAAAGATCCAGCCATGTGTACTGGCGGTGAATTAACCAAGATAAAACCTCCAGGTCCTGGTTGCGTAACGGTCCCGCTAGGGAAAAAATTACTACTCGTAACGCTGCTGCTACTGGCCGTTACCGGCGCCGCTGAACTTCTAGATAACTGACTTAAAGCTTGTAACTGAACAAAAATATTTCTTAAAGGTTGATAAAGTACCAGGGGAAGGTCGGGATCCTGGCCATGCAGAAGGTGGGACGTAGGGCTGCCTGGAGGGGTGGGTGCCGTCTGGTCCTGAAACATCTGCTGCATCACGTCGTACCATTCATCATCGAAACTTTCTTCGGGCTGCATCTTTTCCTTATCCGTGTTAATCGTTACTGCTCTTTCTCGCATCCTCGGGCTCCCATGCACCCGCTGTACGTCTGCTGCTGTCCCGTCTCCTGTTCGGGTATCCAATCCCATGGTTCCTGTCCTCTCAGGCGCCTCCTTCTGGTTCTTCTTCTCAATCTCCCTTCTCTTCAAATCTCTCCTTACCCTTCTTCGCCACCTATCGGCGATTTGTGCCCGCCGATGTGCACGTAACTCCCGCAACTTGCATGCGGCCTCAACGTCCATCCCCCGTTCCCTACTCCTACAGTCTACACAGCATCGGTCCCCTCAATCCTTCCCCCAGTACGGGTGGCTTACGCTTCCATACTCGTTTTGTGGAATTCAATCAACCCTTCGTCTACCATTAGGGCTTTGATCCACAGCGGAATTTCCTTCAACAGTTTTCCCCTCAGCCCTGAGTGAAACACAGCCTCAGCCTTCGAGAAAGATTGGTAGCACTCAGCGGCAAACTCCACAACGTATCCTTCCAACGTGGTCTTTACCCAAAACTCCACTGCGCGGGTTAGTTCAGTATCTACCCGGTGTAGCGCTACCAAGTCTTCGTGCGCCCACCTGCGGTTTATCTCCCGCAAGCCTTCTTGGGCCGCCTTCGTTCGTAACCTCCGCAACCAGTTGTAAAGATCCGTGGGAAATCTTCCCCAGAAAATTTCGTACGTATCGCTAGCTGAGTCAGAGAAAAGAACAAGCTCCCTGACCACCGCCTCCTTTCTCTTAATCAGCTCCGCCTGCTGAGTAATAAAATGGTCAAGATGATCATCCCACCATCGCCGTATTGCTCCTTCAAAGATCCTCGAGACCATGATCTAGATCCCCTCAGAACATGCGTGTCCCGGCAACGGAACCATTTGTTGGCGAAAAATAAGGTCTCGCGGGCAAGACCCAGGTTCACAGGGTTGTGGCCAACAAGGGTCCGGTGTAGTCTAGTAACACGCCGGCATTTTCACCCTGTTCGGGAAGAACAGAGCATCTCACCCGAGGCGTGCCGCGACCACATGGGAAAGGGGAAGAAATCACAGACGAGGAATAAACCCGCAACCATAGAAATAAAGAGAATCCGTTACATATACCAAAATATTCATGCGAGATCACCAATCAAATATATTGACAGTCGCAACTTAAAAATTTTAAAGCATGGTAAACGCATCATAACACATAAACATAAAGACAGCAATCCTTCTTTTCATTAGTCTTCAGCCAAATACAAGATTACACAGCTTCCTTCTCTGACAACCCATATATCAGATACAGATGAATCTAAGAACAGAGAATACAAAACATAGAGAGTAGAAACCAATTGCGAGAACAAGTCTGATTTCTCCGCGGCTGCTTCCGCATTCAATCATCCCGCAACAGCAACCGATCAACCAATCAACCAACCCCCTCTTCTGCAGCCGGGTGATTGCCTTTTATTCACCCGCTCGCCGCGACTGGCGGCTTCTCTGCGTCTTTGCTCTGGCTTTTCCCGACTTCTCTTCTGATATCTGCATGTTCTACTTCCTGTTCTCTGTTGTATCTCTTTCATCTGTACTTATCGCTGTTCTACTTCCAGTTATCAAGTGCTTCCGAATCGCCTTGTTAGCTCCGCAACTCCCGGTCGCACGGCGGTCGTTACTAGGCTGCAGTGTATTCCTCTGGCAACTCAAAAAGAGTCCAAGTTCAAAAATTCAAAACTTAAACAAAAACAAGGGTCTCAACAATTATTTCCTTTGTTAATAGATTACCTTAACTTAGAAAAAAAAAATGTTAGGTTCCATGGTTGAGTTGGCATGAAGTGATCCTTTTAGATGGATATAAAAGAATCGAGTAATGTTTGAAGTTTACATAATTTCAGCAATAAACTTTGAAAACAATTGTTTTTGAAATCAAAGTATTATAGATAGTTTTCACTCTTTTCATTTATTGTGGAGTTTTATGAGTGATAAATTATAACAATAATTTCAATGTTGACTTCGTATTAATTGTGATTTGATTATAAATATTTGTTTATTTCCTAATATGAAATATTAAGTAATAATGTTGTATCAATTATGCATTTTGATTATGAATATTGAATTATTGTCAATATAAAATATTAAGTAAAGTTTATTTTTATTTTTATGATATATTAAAAAAATTATTTTAATATTATTTTAGTGTGAAAAAAATTGAATTCAAGTTAAAAAATGTCATCATTAAATCGAAAATAAATAAATAAATATTTTATTTAAAAAAGAAAAAGAATATATATATATATATATATATATATATATATATATATATGAGAAAGATCGAGACATGGTTGACAAGGTGGCTGTCCAGAGGGGGAAGGCTAATCTTAATACATGCGGTCTTACATCAATTTTCAATTTATTGGGCTCATCTCTACATTTTACCAAAACAAACTATTGCTGAGATAAAGAAACATATTGCTAGTTTCATCTGGTATGGGGGAAAGGATCGAAATTATATCCATTTGGCTCGACTGGATAGTATCACTTTACCAACTGAAAGAGGAGGCTTGGGGATTCTTGAGATTGGTTCTTTTGGTACGGCTCTATTTCTAAAATCAATCTGGAGAGGTTTGACAAAGGACAACATATGGTCGAAAATCATAAAACTTGAATATCTGGGTTGTAAAGGGCTTGACGACTACATGATGACAGGATGGGACTCTGTTCAACTCAGATCCGAAATTTGGAAGGGTTTCTACAAAGTCAGGTCAGATTTTGAGAAGCATATTGAATGGAACTTTGGAGATGGTAACAAAATCTTGATTGGATGTTATATGTTTAGAGAACAGGGTAGTCTGATTCTCCTTAGCAGTGAAGTCATCTCCCAGATAAACCAGAGAGGTATTTTCTATATGCGGTAGATTGTTAAGGAATGGGATCATGACATACCTAGATGGAAGTCATAAAAGGAGGTCAGATTAAATGAGTCATGGAAAGCGGAGTGGGAAAGATATATTATAACTGTGAAAGCTTTGGGGCTGAAAAAGGAAGATAAAGGAGACTGCATAACATGGGGCCGAACGACTATGGAGGAATAGATCAATACAAAAGAAGCTTATATAGTTATACTAAATAGCTGTCTGGGCATTGAACAAGAGTCTTGGTTTAAACATGTGGAAAGTCAAGGTGCAGCTCAAAATGATCATTTTAATGTGGTTGATATGGAGGAATAAAACCCTGACGTGGGAAAATCTACAGAAAAAAGGATGGTAGGGACCTGTCATTTGCATGTTATGTGGGGACAATGAGGAAGGAAATTCACACTTATTCTATAAATGCACTTTCGCCACATAGAATTTAAGACTATTATGTTCCACCCGTAATTTTCCCATTCCAAATTATTCTACCACAAAGGACTGTATTTGCTGGTGGTTTGGGAGGGGAAAAATATGTAGAGCCATTCCTTTTCTTTTCCACTGGCATATTTGGTCGGGCAGAAACATAAATATTTTTAAAGGAAAGAGATGCACCCCTCAAGAGATATGTATAAAGATACATAGCTCAATGGACATGATGAATTTTCTGAGAATGAAACCTAAGCCCCCTTGTGACAAAAGCCAGAGACTCCGCCTTTTCGAAATCCACTACCCCGCAGGTTTCTTTGATGGTGCTTCTCAAAATCAGACCTATGGCTGTGGAGCATGGTTAATGGTGGCTCCTAACTGTCACTATAAAATTTTCTGGAATGGGGGTAGAGATACCAATACTAAGGCATAAATTCTTGCCATTTGGGGTTTGTTATGGTTTTCTTCCCATCTTTATCTGGAGGAGTTGTGGGTTTATGGAGACTCTAAGGTGATCATTGACCATTTGAATAAAGGAACGATGTTGAATCCGACATACCTTAACCACTGGCTGGAAAGGATTTACACTTTGAAGAGTTCCTTTAACACCATAAATTTCAGTCATGTGTACAGGGAGAAGAATCAGGAAGTTGATCAATTATCAAAAGGAGGACTAAACGGTAGTTTTGGAGAAATGGAATACAAGCTCTTTAATTCAAATGGTCCTAGAGCAGTGGGAAAGATCAAATTTAACTAATGTATTTGTCAATACACAAAAACCGGAAGGATAAATCGTCACATCTCATGGCTTTGTTTTTCTCATCTGATTTTTTGTTTTTTGGGAGGAAAGTCACACAGGAAAGGATCCATTTTGGATGTAAGAATTATGTTTAAAATTTTGAAACTTCTTTGAACTGTCTCTAAGAGAATGTGTTGAACAAATTTTTTTGGATGTAAGAATTTTGTTTAAAAATTTGAACAGTCTCTATGAGAATGTATTGGACAGACCTTTTGTAAACGCTCAAAGCTGTTATGATTTTGGAACTGATATGGGCCCTAGTACACTATATACACCAGATGTATTTTTCGTGCTGAATATATATATATATATATATATATTCAATTGCTTTTTTCTTCTTTGAAATTCACAAACTCACAAGTTTATCAAAATTATTTAACAACTTTATATATTAATATATGTAATATAAATATATATTAATATTCTATATTAGCAATTAAATATATTTAAATTATATTTTATATATTAATTATTAATATTATATTATTAAAAAGAGAAAATAGATATAAATATTATAATATTATAATATATAATTAATAATTATATCTAACTTACCATCAATAATTATTCATATCATTATATATCATTTTTTTGAAAAATTTCAATCTCTTTTTGTTTGAAGAATAAATAATTTAATAATTTATATTTTTGACTATTTTTTAATAAAGATTATTGGTAACTTGTGTAATTATTTTTATTAAGTTTGATTATTAATTATGTGTTTTCTAATTTAGCCTTATTAAAGTTGATTATTAATCCATCTCAATTTAGATAGAAGAGGGATCAAATCTCTTTTCATTCTAAAAGAGGGTTTCGCCTCAAAGATTTAATTCCTCTCTCCCCTCAGTAAATCCACCCTAAAAAAAGGTTTCACCTCAAAAATTTAATCTCTCCCTCCCCTTAGTAAATCTAAAGTTAAGATAGATTTAAGGTTGTTTAATGTTAATTATAATCAATTATAATTATCAAATGTTTTTTTTTTAATAATTATAATTATTATTTATTTTGTTTTGTTTTATAATTTTTATGTAATTTGACCAAGCCAAATTATTTAACTGACATTAAAGCATCTCTTCCATATTAGGTTGGAGAGCTTACGATGATAGACATGTTTAATAATATACAATATTAAAGGTTGAGAATTATTTTCAATGCAATTATGTTGTTTCCTGTTAATTAGATTCATTAATTAAAATAAATGTCATATGAAATGAGTTATGATTTTTTGGTCGTGGTATTTATAAGTCATGGTATTGTAGCATATTTATAAATTAAGAATATCCATCATAAAGTTGGGTGGATCTCCATAGTTGAAAATCTTGTTATATTGGGCCCTAAAAAATTTCCGAAGATTTTTGTTTTAATAAACTATGAATCAAAGAAGTTTACTCTCTCAAATCTTGTTATATGTTTTTTAAAAATGTATATATATTTAACTTATTTTTAATAATTATTATTATTTTAAATAAAACTATAATTAAGTAATTCACATATTTTTGAATTTTTTGCAATTTGAGAAATATATGATGAAGTAAGTGTTTTGAACTTTATTATGGATTTAATAGATTAAATGGCATTTTTCAAAGCATTTTTCTTGGTTAATTTTAACCAAAATCAAACAAAAAATTTATAAGCTTGAGTTTAAATTGTTTAATCTATTAAATTCTAGTACGTCCATTTATACATTCAAAAATATATTTTAAATAACAAAAACTCGCAATATTATTTGAAATTATATCAATAAATTACAATAATAATAATAATAATAAAATATTTTTTATAAATTAAATTGGTTACGTAATCTGCATTTGAATTTGGCCATGTATTATGATTAGAATGTTCCATCGTCACTAGAATAATGTAGTCCAATTCCTGTTAAATATATATAAGTAGCATTTCCACCGAAGGGTGAAAAAGGAACGTCGAAGGTTATGGCCACCTGACTTAGACCGATTTGTGTAGATTCCATTGAATCTGGCATACCTTAAATCTAACAACCTATATTCACTCTGGGATGGCATTTATGATTCTGTCAGAGGTCGCTTAAACACGGCTATGTATCGAGAAGTGCCTGGGCTTCCAGGGATACGATCCATTGCAAACAAGGTTGAAAAATCCAAGTATCACCACAACCTTTACGCAAAACTCAACAACCATTGAAGCTCATCCTTTTGCTATTGTTTGCTTCCTGATTCTTGCTAACGAAGGCCAAAATCTCATCATCCATAGAACAAAAGTGCATTTCTTCTTCCACATGTTTCTCCCCACAATGATAACCATCCAACTAAACGATTTGAAGAAAAATAGAAAGGAAAAGAATGAATAACAAAATATTTTCATGCAATTCATCTACATCTTTGAATAAAAGCATTAAGGTCCCTACTTGAGATGCTAATACGTGTTGTTTCATTGATGAAAGTGAAAAATTTTGAAGAACGAAAATAATAATGTTTTTAAATAGGCCTTTTAGCAAGGCTTAACATAGAGGAAAAGAGAGGAAAGAAAAGTGAAGTGAGGCAAAGTCCTCTTGTTGGAAACAAGCACGGTTGACAAACCCACTGTAACCACAGAAATTGTGCTTTAAAAAAAAGACTAAAATAGCTTGAGCTAGTTGTAGCCACAAAAAATGCTAATATTTATTTCCTTGCTAGTCTTTCGAACCCATCTAGTGACCAAATTATGTTGGGATTCTCATCATCGTTGAAGATGTTAAGGAAAATACAAATCCTGGCAGTCACACGCACCTCACAAAAAGATGGCGTCAATTCTAGGGATAAGAATAAGAAAGGGTCGCTACCCAACAAACACCCACTAAAAAGTTAAAAGACAAAATTAAAACTTATAAAATGTTGAGAATGCAGCAAGATTATGGAGCTTAGTGAAATGAAGTCGCCTTCACTAAGTGGGCCCACAGGCAAATTCTGGCGCAAAAGTCTATTTTTAGACTATGTCTATTTTTAGACATACGGAGCATGATTCAGAGATTCCAGTTGGAGATTCTTGAAGCATGCGACATGTTGGTAAAAATAGATGAGACTCATATTTTTAAGTCCCAGGCTATTTTTGGACTGCCTCTCCTAAAAATATGGAAGTCAAATATTATTTACCCTTAATAATATTTAGACTATAAACAACAGTTTACTCTCTTGGAGCACTTCAGTTCGAGTCATGGAGGTGGCTCATGCAACTGACAGAGGAATCACGTGGTTCCTAGGGTTTGATGGCATCTTGCATGGTTGAATTCAGTTGGACTTCAGTGGCAGAAGTTTTGGAGGAGTTAATGAGACAGATAGTGGAGTCGTGTTCTGTTTATTTTAGTTGAACTAGTTGAGATTAGTTTAACTAGCTAATCAATTAGTTATGAGTGGAGTGAATTAAATATTATTTAATTCACTAATTAGTAACTCATTAGTCAACTCAAGAACACTTCAGCTCACTACAGTGCATGATCAGTTCAGTGGAGACCAGTGGAAGAGGTAGATGAAAGGGTGAGTAAAGCTATCAGTTGGAGGATCAGTTTTGCATGGGATTTGCATTACACTTGGAGGAATTGTCCATGACAATTGCGCATTCAAGCCAAGGGGATTCAAACCTTGGATCTCTACATATACAGGCCATGATTGCGCAATAGAGGCAAGGCAATTGGAGGGGAGTTTTGAACCAGTAACCTGTTCAAAACTAAGCTAGATTGTGTGTGACTTTATGAGAAAGTACTGAGTACTTGTGAGGAGTATTGTACTTTGTTTTGTTACATGATTTCTCCATTATAATATACACAATAGCTGCGGGGTTTTCAGCTATAGGCTTTCCCCATACATACTGAGTTAATGTGTGATTGATTTGATGTGAGATTGCTTCTATTATTTCCGCATATGACAATTAATTGTAGATGAGATTATGTGTTATGCATGCAATTCGAAATTGATGTATAATCGGGTTAATCTCCATTGAATAAGTGATTTATTCAGCTAATTTCTACATGGTATCGGAGCAAGATTAATTTTCGAGATCTATTACAGTGATTGCAAACTTATTTCCTCGGACAGAGTCTGCATACGGGCCAGGAAGCCTCCGGATTCATCTTTCTTCGGAAAGTGAAAGGTCTGGTAAAAGCCCCTTGCAGTCAATCTCTGATTTGGAAATAATTTGTTTTCAAGTGTAGATCGGAAGTGATAGAGCTTGGAGTTTGGAATTCAAATTTTGCAGCAGTTTGGTTTTCTTGGTGCCAGTGTTGAAAATGTCTTTCAACGGTTTGCGACTCGAATATGCTCTTGAAGGCAGTTCGAATTATGTTGCATGGAAGGATCGCATGGAAGTAGTGTTAGAAGATAATGGTCTGAAGGAGTTTGTAGATACGGATGTCCCAAAGCCCACTGATGCAGCTTTAGTCGATGCATGGCAAAAGAAGATAGCGAAATGTCGAAGGATCCTGTTGGAGGGCGTCAAGGATCATATTGTATCCAGCCTGCATGGAAAGGCTACTCCATATTTAATGTGGAAAGCTTTGACGGATCTATTCCAGAGTAAGAGTGACCAAAGGAAGCTGGCGCTCAAAGATAAGCTCATGAACATCAAGATGGAGAAAGGCGACAGTATCGCCAAATACCTCACGAAGTTCACTCAGTGCAGAGATGAGCTGGGAAGTGTGGGGGTGACTGTCGAAGACGAGGACATGGTCGACCTGGCTCTCCTTGGTCTTCCGAAGGCTTGGCACTCATATCAAGATAGTGTCAATGGTCTGGAGAAGCTGCCGGGATGGGAGCGCCTTTGGGCGGATCTCATGCAGGAGGAGATAAGGAGGACTACTCGAGATGGATCTTCATCAAAGGGAGCTGATGAAGAAAACTGCGCTTTGGTGTCCAAAGCAAAGAAGGGGAAGGGAAAGAAAACCTCTCATTCTGGTGCAAAGGGCAAGAAGCAGGATATGGCGAAAGTGAAGTGTTTTCACCGCCATGATCACGGACATTATGCTACCAATTGTCCAAAGAAGAAGAAGAACAAGCAAGCGGGAAGATCTGCAGATGGAGAAGCTTTGGCTTCACAGTTCGAGCTTGACTTTTCACTGATTGCATGCTTGGTTTCAAGTGTGCTGGGATCGGTGTGGTTCTTGGACAGCGGTGCGTCATTTCATATGACGGGAGATCAGGAGTTGTTCTCAGATCTGGAGAACAAAGATTTGGGTGTGCACATCGAGATGGGCGATGACGGTAGATACAGTGCGACTAGTATCGGTACCGTATCCTTTCAGAGGGAGTCTGGTAAACCCTTTGTACTGAAGGATGTCATGCATGTACCTGGATTGAAGAAGAACCTGATTTCAGTAGCAATGTTGGAGGATAAGGGGTATGATGTGGTCTTCAGCGAAGGAAAAGCCTTCCTGCGCAGTAAGACTACTGGAGAGACCCGGAAGATAGGGGTTCGAACTCGGAACCTTTATCAGTTGCAGGTAGATGACTGCGCAGCTATGGCATGCAAGGCTGGAGATGTGGTGAGCCGGGATGATGAGGGCGAACTATGGCACAGGAGATTGGGCCATCTTCACCATGGGGCTTTGAAGATTCTGCAGCAGATTTCTACTGGACTTCCTAAGGGCACCCTTGCGCAGTCAGATCAGTGCAAGGGGTGTACTTTAGGGAAGTATGTGAAAGCCACCTTTCACGAGAAGGATAGTCGCGCCACGACGATCCTTGAGAGAGTTCACACAGACGTGTGTGGTCCTTTCTCAGTTGCTTCGACAGAAAAGAACAAGTATTATGTGATCTTTGTTGATGATTTCTCTCGAAAGTGTTGGATCTTCTTCATGCAGAAGAAGAGCGATACATTCGCGAAGTTCTGTGAGTTTAAAGCACTGGTCGAGAAGGAGTCGGGGAAGAAGGTGATTGCTCTAAGGAGTGATAACGGTGGTGAATTCATCTCGCCTGAATTCAAGGAGTTCTGCAGCGCAGAAGGGATTCAGAGAGAGCTCATCGCACCCCATAACCCACAGCAGAACGGGGTGGCTGAGCGGAAGAACAGAACGATCGTGGGTGCTGCACGGGCGATGTTGCATGATCAGGGCCTACCCCTTCACTTGTGGGCTGAGGCATGCAATACAGCAGTGTATGTGCAGAACCGTTGTCCTCACAAGGTTCTTGGCATGAGTACACCCGAGGAGGCTTATTCTGGCAAGAGGCCTGATATTTCCCATTTGCGGATTTTCGGATCTCCTGTCTACATGCATGTGACGAAGGATGCGAGAAGGAAGCTGCATCCAACTGCCGAGGTTGGAATATTTGTGGGGTACACTGATACACCTCATAACTATCGGGTGTATGTGCCAGACAGTCGCAAGACTGTTGTGCGACGGGATATAAAATTTCAGGAGGAGAAAGCCATGCAGTGTTCGCTTGAGAGGGAGCTACACTTGCATGCATATGAGGAGCTGTTAGTTCCTAAGGAGGAGCTTCTGGATGTGGATCAGCCACAAGAGGAGGTTCAGAAGGTGGAAGAAACCACCCAGGCAGCGCCAACCATCAGAGGGCGCATGCGCACTACAGAAGCTGAGCGATTGGCTCGGGATGCAGAGAAGGTTGTAGGACCACCTACAGCACAGCGCAGACAGAGACAGTCACCGGATCGGTACACTGGATACATGGCTCTTAGGAGTCAATGTGTTGTGACAGAGCCATCCTCTTTTGAGGAAGCTGTGGAGGAACCCGCATGGGTTGATGCCATGATCGAAGAATATGATTCGATCATCAGGAACAGTGCATGGGAGATTGTCCCAAGACCGATTGGGAAATCAGTGGTAGGTTCGCGATGGATCTACAAGGTGAAGCAGGCGGCTGACGGGAGTGTGGAGAAGTACAAGGCGAGATTTGTCGCCCGTGGCTTCTCGCAGATCGAGGGGATTGACTATGAGGAGACTTTTGCACCTGTCGCAAGGTACTCTTCCATACGGACGATCCTTGCTCTCTCAGCGCAGATGGGGTGGCACATTCATCAGATGGATGTGAAGACCGCGTTCCTCAATGGAGTTATTGAGGAAGAGGTGTACATAGAGCAGCCTGAAGGTTTTGAGATCTTCAGCAGTGAGTCGCATGTGTGCCGACTCAAGAGAGCACTATACGGGCTGAAGCAAGCACCTCGTGCTTGGTACACTCGGATAGACAGCTACTTCACCGGGCTTGGATTCTCCAAGAGTGAGGCGGATCTAAACCTGTACCAGATTGTGGTGGAGGGGAAGCTGTTGATCATCGTACTGTATGTAGATGATCTGATTTTGACTGGCGACGAGCAGTTGATACTTTCATGCAAGGAGGATCTTGCACGAGAGTTTGAGATGAAGGACCTGGGCATCCTTCATTATTTCCCGGGATTGGAGATTTGGCAGCGCAGTGGAGGACTGTTTGTTTCTCAGGGAAAGTATGCTCGGGAGATTCTGGAGAGGTTCAACATGCAAGGTTGCAAGCCTGTTGACACTCCTCTTCCTGGTGGTTGGAGGAAGGAGGATGCTACTTCAGCTGAGGTAGTGGATGCCACTGTCTATCGACAGTTGGTGGGGTCGCTTATGTATCTGGTCAATACACGACCCGATATATGCTATGCAGTTAACCAGCTTTCGCAAGCTATGGTTAAGCCTACCAAGCTCTTTTGGAAGGCGTGCAAGCATGTATTGCGCTATATCAGAGGCACATCGGGATATGGTCTATGGTACAGACAGGAGGATGGAGTGAAGCTTTCTGGTTTCACTGATGCAGATTGGGCAGGGAGCCCAACAGACCGGAAGAGCACTTCCGGAGGAGTTTTCAGCATTGGGTCGACAGCAGTTTCCTGGTACAGCAGGAAGCAGAGATCCGTGGCACTCAGTTCAGCAGAGGCCGAGTACATGGCAGCAAGCTTGGCTGCATGTGAGGCTATTTGGATGAGGAAGATCCTCGCAGGTTTGTTCAGGTTGCATTTGGAGCCTACAATGATCTACTGTGATAACCAGAGCTGCATCAAGCTCTCGGCTAATCCAGTTTTTCATGATAGGTCCAAAAATATCGACATCAGGTACCATCACATCAGAGATTGTGTTCAGCGGAGAATCATGATGCTTTCATATGTTCCCACGGAGGATCAGGATGCCGACATCCTGACGAAGGCGCTCACCAGGAGCAAGTTCGAATTCCACAGAGGCGGGATAGGGGTTGCAGATAATCCATATCTTGCTGAGAGGGAGTGTTGAAAATGCAGCAAGATGATGGAGCTTAGTGAAATGAAGTCGCCTTCACTAAGTGGGCCCGGAGGCAAATTCTGGCGCAAAGTCTATTTTTAGACTATGTCTATTTTTAGACATACGGAGCATAATTTGGGAATTCTACTTGGAGATTCTTGAAGTATGCGACATGTCGGTAAAAATAGATGAGACCCTTATTTTTAGGACCCGGGCTATTTTTAGACTGATCTCCTAAAAACATGGAAGTCAAATATTATTTACCCTTAATAATATTTTGACTATAAACAGCAGTTTACTCTCTTGGCGCACTTCAGTTTGAGTCATGGAGGTGACTCATGCAACTGACACAAGGAATCACATGGTTCCTAGGGTTTGATGGCATCTTGCATGGTTGGCTTCAGTTAGACTTCAGTGGCAGAAGTTTTGGAGGAGTTAACGGGACAAATAGTGGAGTTGTGTTCGATTTATTTCAGTTGAACTAGTTGAGATTAGTTAACTAGCTAATCAATTAGATATGAGTGGAGTAAATTAAATAATATTTAATTTACTAAATATTAACTCATTATTCAACTCAAGAACACTTCAGTTCACTACAGTGCATGATCAGTTCAGTGGAGACCAGTGGAAGAGGTAGATGAAAGGGTGAGTAAAGCTATCAGTTGGAGGATTAGTTTTGCATGGGA